>HG996516.1:5347500-5897500 GCA_905340225.1 Abrostola tripartita | reverse complement strand
AGAAGAAAGAAAGAGACGAGAGCCTTATCCTCGAAAAGCTGGAAGAAAATAAAATAATACTACTGGAAAATGGAAGAAAGGTAGAAGAATTAAAGAAAATTATGGTAGATAGCCATAAAGAAGCACTCGAGAAAGCCACGTACGCGGGTGTGCTGACTGCGGGGACACAGATTAGGCCGGACACAAACCGGCCAGCCCTGCACTCCGTAGTCGTCACATCCACGGACGAGATGGAAACTGGAGAGGATATTTTAGAGAAGGTGAGGAAGGCCGTAGACGCAAAGGAAGGATGGGTACAAGTGGAGAGGGTCAGGAAAGCAAAGGATAGAAAGATCATAATGGGGTGTAGAAGCAAAGAGGAAAGGAACAAGGTTAAGAACAGACTAGAGGCAGCGGGACAAAACCTCGTTGTCGAGGAGGTCAAAAACAAGGACCCACTTCTGATTCTGAGGGACGTATTGTTGATACATAGTGAGGACGAACTCCTGAAAGCCCTCAGAAATCAGAACCGGGGGATCTTTGTCAACCTCGACAACGGGGACGACAGAATGAGCATCAAGTTCCGTAAAAAGGCCAGAAATCCTCACAACAACCATGTTGTCCTCAGTGTTTCCCCCATTATTTGGCAGAGAGCGACTGAAGCGCGAAGGCTGAAGATCGACCTCCAGAACGTCAGTGTGTTTGATCAGACGCCGTTGATACAGTGCACTCGCTGCCTGGGGTACGGGCACAGCAAAAAGCACTGCATAGAATCTGACGATCTATGCAGTCATTGTAGTGACCCGCACCTCAGGACCGAGTGCCCAAAGCAGGCAGCGGGTGAAGCACCAGTATGCAAAAATTGCACAGAGGCTAAAATGGCAGACTGTACGCACAATGCATTCAGCATAGAGTGCCCAGTAAAGAAGAAATGGGACGCGCTCGCCCGCGCCTGCATACAATATTGCTAATGTTGTTCCACAGCGTACCTCCTGCAACGACAAAACGATTAGGTCAAAACAAACAAATTTAAAATATAGTACACAAGATATTCAAAACTCAAGAAAAACAAATTTGAAGTTGCTTCTTATGAAACAACCAAAAATTGTAATAGTCATGAAATCACTAAAAGAACCTCCTAAAATAATAATAAAAGTATTAAATAAAACCCGCAAACAATCAATCTACAAATATAAATCAAACAAGCTCATCAGAAAAAACAATAAAAAAGCACATACCTTGTCGTTGTGGTTTGAGGAACTGTCGGAAGAAAAACGGTGCATGGAAGAGAGAAGACTCAGCAATAACAGGAACACAGAACCTGAAAGAGAAAATAAAAGCATCAAGAAGCAAGAAGATCAAAAATGTAGCACCCCACAGCTAAAAAAGTTGCAGCTTAAAAGAATGATGAGTAATGAAGGAATAGTTTCGGAAGAAAGAAAATCAAAATTTGCAGAAAGAACGAAAAGGTAAAGTATGACACCACTGTATAATAAGTATATAGCGGCGGTCATACAAAAGACGAAAAGAAGAAGCTGACAATGAAGACGGGAAGTAACACATACAAGAAGAAACATGCTAAATTCACAAAGAATGCAAATCAAAACAAAACTGCAAAAAGATAGAAGCAAACAACCCTTAATCTCCACAAAAACCCGAACCAAACAAAGCGAAAATAGACAACCTGACTACCAAAGGCCCTGATTATGTTAGGGGTACAAAGAAACAAATATAAAAAAAAAAAAAAAAAAAAAAAAAACCTAACCTAACCTAACCTAACCTAACCTAACCTAACCTAACCTAACCTAACCTAACTTTTTCAAACCTAACTGTATGAAACCTCACTTTTACAAACATCACATAGTGAATTAGGTTAGGTTTGTTTGAGTTAGGTTTGTTCGAGTTAGGTTTCACTTGGGTTCCAACCTAACCTAACTTTTTCAAACCTAACTGTATGAAACCTCACTTTTACAAACATCACATAGTGAATTAGGTTAGGTTTGTTTGAGTTAGGTTTGTTCGAGTTAGGTTTCACTTGGGTTCCAACCTAACCTAACTGTATGAAACCTCACTTTTACAAACATCACATAGTGAATTAGGTTAGGTTTGTTTGAGTTAGGTTTGTTCGAGTTAGGTTTCACTTGGGTTCCAACCTAACCTAACTTTTTCAAACCTAACTGTATGAAACCTCACTTTTACAAACATCACATAGTGAATTAGGTTAGGTTTGTTTGAGTTAGGTTTGTTCGAGTTAGGTTTCACTTGGGTTCCAACCTAACCTAACTTTTTCAAACCTTACTGTATGAAACCTCACCTTTACAAACATCACATAGTGAATTAGGTTAGGTTTGTTTGAGTTAGGTTTGTTCGAGTTAGGTTTCACTTGGGTTCCAACCTAACCTAACTTTTTCAAACCTTACTGTATGAAACCTCACCTTTACAAACATCACATAGTGAATTAGGTTAGGTTTGTTCGAGTTAGGTTTGTTCGAGTTAGGTTTCACTTGGGTTCCAACCTAACCTAACTTTTTCAAACCTTACTGTATGAAACCTCACTTTTACAAACATCACATAGTGAATTAGGTTAGGTTTGTTCGAGTTAGGTTTCACTTGGGTTCCAACCTAACCTAACTTTTTCAAACCTAACTGTATGAAACCTCACTTTTACAAACATCACATAGTGAATTAGGTTAGGTTTGTTTGAGTTAGGTTTGTTCGAGTTAGGTTTCACTTGGGTTCCAACCTAACCTAACTTTTTCAAACCTAACTGTATGAAACCTCACTTTTACAAACATCACATAGTGAATTAGGTTAGGTTTGTTTGAGTTAGGTTTGTTCGAGTTAGGTTTCACTTGGGTTCCAACCTAACCTAACTTTTTCAAACCTTACTGTATGAAACTTCACTTTTACAAACATCACATAGTGAATTAGGTTAGGTTTGTTCGAGTTAGGTTTCACTTGGGTTTAAACCTAACCTAACTGTATGAAACCTCACTTTTACAAACATCACATTGTGAATTAGGTTTGTTTGAGTTAGTATTGTTGAGTTAGGTTTGTTTGAGTATCTTTTGTAATTACACTAACACCGAAATGATAGTTTTTTATTATAAATGTTTGTATTTGTCGTTATTGGCTTCTTTGTTACTTATTCTTGTTAAGTACCGTTTATCTGTTTAAAATAATAATAAATAATAACAGCCTATAACTGTCCCACTGCAGGGCAAAGGCCTCTTCTCGTATAGAGAAGGATTGAGCACTGATCACCACGCTAGCTCACTGCGGGTTGGCGATTTCAGATAATTAAATCCAGGTTTCCTTACGATGTTTTCCGTCACCGTCAGTCAGTGGTGTCTTAGAATATCTAAGAAAGTATTTATGACATTGAAAAAGTCACATTGATACTTGCCTGGGTTTGAACCTGCAACCTCGTGCATAGAAATCCGGTATGTCAACCACTAGGCCACCACGACTTTTTAAATAGTTATTGTAATATTGTTTCATGTGATTGGTTTACCTAATTATAAATCAGTTATTTGGCCATTACTTACTTATTACTAGTGTTTTACATTTGTAGTTTACCTTACAGGATAGCTCTTTCCGAGACTCTTCTTATGATGTATCCTAAGTTTTTCTACGACATTTTAAAGGCTTAATATATTTTTGCCAAATATAGATCAATTGAAAATTCGTTACGTACGATAATTAAAAATGCTTACGGAATTATGACTCGTGAGTCACACCATCCGATAGCCCTTTAAAAGACGCTTCTATAGACGTATCGTTTATTGTGACAAGTTGAAGTGAATTTTGAAAAATGCCCCTCCCACCCACCCAGTTGTGATCAGGTATATCAATTCTTGCCGTAGGTATAAAATGTAATTTGCTCAAAATGGCTTAAATTGCCCTCAGATTGTTCCTCCGGAGTGTGGGGGTGGTCGGGGCAGGCTGGTGCTGCATGTAGCCCCGCTGCGGTATGTTTTATGAATGGGTTGTTACTGACGGTAAACACCGCTGCCTATCCTGTTGTATAGTCGTGATTGTGTGTGTAAGTTATGTTTATATTTAGTTATGTGGACGGGCGTTGTATATAATATCGTGTAGTACTTAATGTATGTGTGTATTGATAAGCTTATCTAATATATATTACAAACAACATGTTTATCAGTTATATAAATTCTGTAATATACCGTGACGCTTTGCATGGTGTTTAACATACCGATGCGATATCATATTATATTATATTCTCGGTACATAATAAATATATAAAACAAAGGCTGCATAGTTGGTCTAGTGGTCGCTAAGTACGAATGAGGTCCTAGATGCGAGTCCCGAGTCGGGGCAAAGTATTACTGGGCTTTTCCATTGGATGATCCTCAGTAGCAGCACGAAGTTAAGATTTGTGTCCGGTTGATGTCCAGCTCGCCCCCTATTACATTGGGACCTATAACATAACTGAAGACATGTGGGTGTAGTACCTAGCTATATGTGCATCTTTGCCCTCTCCTTCGGAGAATATAGGCGTGATGTTAGGTATATGTAAAACGAGGATTCTTTGTTAAGAACTAAAATATGTTTGTCTTGATACAGAAGTTAGTTTAAGGGGGAGGCCTTTGTCCAACAGTGGACGACTTCCGGCTGGTGATGATACAGTAGTTCTAGGGGAGTGGTATGACAACTCCTCACCAAGAGACTACAACGACTGCGGGTACATTCTGGTACTATTAGTAATATCTTCAAAGATGTAATTTATTATGATGATGATACAGTAGTTGTAGGGGAGTGGTGTGACAACTGCTCACCAACGACTAGAGACTACAACGAGTGCGGACTGCGGGTACATTCTGGCACTATTAGTAATATCTTCAAAGATGTCATTTATTATGACAATAACTAAATACACTATATTAGTGTACACTAAGCAAGTCCGTTATGCGCGTGCGCCGCAGGCGTAGCCGATGCGCACACACATGTGCGCGACAAGCCGAGACCAATCGGAATATAATAGTTTCCGCCGATCTCAGGTTTTATATTAAATGTGTCTCTCGAGACTCGCGCGGTGTGTACTGGTGTGGCGGAGCCTGCAGGCTGTGGGCTGTGAGCGGTGAGCTGTGGGCTGGGGGCTGTAGGCTGTGGGCCGGCTGTAACATAAGATCAGATAATTTATTTGTGGTGTAAATCAAATTATATGAAGAGTGGACCTGGATTTAAATCCTCCAGTGACCAGGAAAGCAAGTCGTAAGTGGCGTCGAATCCTATTTGTAAGATGACCTAATAGGCGCAGCGGCTAAGAGATTATGTCGGTGCTTGCTAACGGGTACGACTCCCGCACGGAACAAATGTTTATGTGGCTCGCAGATGTTTGTCCCGAGTCGGGTGTTTGTATATGTGATGGGATATTTCATTATAAAAGAGGCGACTTTATTTAAAATATAAAATACTTTCATTTGTGTATCCGGTCATTAAGCACTTGCAGTTAAAACACAGTACTTTTAACTAGATTTAAATTTTATGCTGCAAAATTCTAGTTGGTAGGTCGGATTACAATGTGCAAGGTCGCGGGTTCATATCCTGGCAAGTTTAATGAGCTTTTTGCTATGTATTCCAACATTTTGATCTATTTGAAGTCACATTGACTAACGATGACAATTACATCGGGATATAACCTATGTTCTAATCAGTATCTGCCAGCATGGTGAATTGGTGATCGATGCTCGTTCCTTCTGTATGATACTTGTAGTATGTTATAGTTATTGACTAGTAGAATTATATCAACTGTCTACATTTCGTTATCTACTTCAAATGTCACACTCCTGCGCAATATACCTGAGAGGGGTACAATGTTTTTAGTTCACGCATTAGTAAATGGACGCTGGTAAGCAGGCGTGTCGCTCCGCATTATTGGCGCATGCGCGGTGCGTGGCCAACCGACCGTGAACGTGTCGAGTTATGTAGTATGCTACCTGAGAAGGTGTGCACGGCCGAGCGTGTGTCGATGACTCGATGCTGAGAAAATATGCTCCTCCTGTAGCGCTGGAGGTATCTGCTGCAGGAGTTAGTGGATATCCTTCCTGGATAGGTGGCAAGCACTGATTGGGTCAGGAATCGCACAACTAACTGTTTGGAAAATTACTTCTTTTTATCGAACGGTTGATGAACAATATATTTCAATTCTGGTAATGGGATCATTATAACGAAAATCATTATTTTTTGAATATTAAGATTATTTTATTATTTCCCCCCTGCATAGAACATAATTGCATAAGAGCGACATCTATACGTGAATGAAAAAACTATTATGATAAAATTGGATTTGTAAGTTCTGCTATGTGATAATAGATGGCGTTAAAACAGCTTAACTATTATTAAGAGTAGTTAGATTCCCTTGCATTATATAATATACTTTAATACACACTATTGTATATTTTTTCAGTGTTAATAAACTAGGCTCTAATAGTGGCATTTGATTAGCCATAACATGAACAACATAACATGTTTTCAAGCATGTGATCTAAAGTATGCGATAGTGGCGCCTCACCGTGGTGAGAAGTAAATAAACTATTTGATTAATTATGAGCAACTTCATATAGATGTCGCTAGTATAGTACACAACAGATTAATCAACGATTGAATTATATTTAAGGTACTGTTATTTATTTACATAATTATTATGTAATGTAGCTCATAATGTTTCAGATAAGCTGTAGTAGGTGCCTGAGGCGCGTTGGTTCCGCGCATGCGTTATCGGCCGACGAGGGACGGAGTCTTAATGTATTGTTGTATTAATTGTAATGAACATGCCCGCTACCACGACATGCCCTTTGTATTATTTATATTGGGGCTCGTAGCTATGCGGCTACCCGGCAGATCAGACGATCTGCGAGGTTAAGCCGTGCTCGCCGCGGTCAGTCTTGTGATGGTGACCGTTTTCACATGTCGAGACCCCACCGTGCTTCGGAAGGCACGTTAAGCCGTTGGTCCTGCGCCTGATCTCTCTCCGGTCGTGTCGGTCTACCGTCCCATCGGAATATGAGAGTGAGGGAGGAGGAGAGGAGTGAATAGGGAGTGCACCTGTGTCTGCGCGCATACTTGTGCACTATAATATCTTCTGCGTAGTAAGCTAGTCTCAGCTAACAGGCCGCCGTGACCGACATGCGGTCAGGAGGACATTATTATTATTACAATAAGGTTTGTGTTGTCGGTAATTATAAACACAAGGCTTCGACATCGTCTGGTCGGTTCATATGCGAACGTAGCAGGTTTAAACCTCGGCAAGTATTTATCAATTAATTATTATGTTTATGACTTAAATGATGTGAATGGTGTTTTTAATTAATTTTGTTTTGTATTGTCAGACTTCCAGCTGGCTGAGTATTATTTCTGCATCATGTCAAGATAAGTGGAGTCGACTAGGAACTCTAAGTCAAAAAGTGTGTTCCGTAACACATCTCTATCTACCCCTTCAAGGACTATGGGCGTGATGTTATGTCGTGTTTAGGTGACCATATGGATTGTCCCCTTTCCTCAACATCACAGTGTTTGTACCAGAATAACGAAACCTTAGGATGCGGAACAAACCTTTTGAAGCCCTTTTCTAGTAGATCCACACTATTCAAATCTACTTATTATATCGAACCTCAGACCACCACTGAGCATCATAAATATACCTGTGAGCAGATCCGCGGGCGGCGCATGCGCACTGCTGGCTATGATTAGCCCTGATTAGTAACCTAACCACATTATGTACGCGCCGGAGTTGATTAATGAAGCCCGCGTTGTATCCGTCACGCTCACACACACATACACACACACACACTCACACATGCACGCACTATGTGTGTGAGGTGGATCATCGGTAGGCTCTGAAGAAAGGGTCACGGGTTTGTTTCTGCTGAGGGCTAATACTGCAAGTTCGATCAGTATACATATACATACCTACAAAAACGCTTGTCATGTCCGTAGGGGTAGGCAGAAGTGTTGTTTAACCAGGAGTGCAAGTACATATCTGTTTAAATATAAATAGTAGCTTATTTGGAATACCAGTCGCGCAGATTAGCGGAGGTCGTGGGTTCAAGTCCCGCACGTAGTTATTTTTACAGTTTCTTATAGAATTAAGACATTTCTATCGTGTTGATATGAACTATAGAAGGAGAACAACTCATGCCGCCGTAAAATATCCTAAGTATTAATAATCTGTGAGTTTCAGTTGTGTGGTCAGTGTAGGGTCCCACATTCGACGTAGTTATAAGGAGCTGATAATGCACCTCTTATGTTGAAGAGTTAATGGTAACCAGCTCCTGGATATAGGTTTCTTTAGTTTAGCTAAAGTAAAGTATTTATAAAATACAGTGATTTTACCCTGATTGGGTGTCCACCTCCCCCACTGCTGGGAAAAGGCCTCTTCCTGGACTTTCCAAACCTTCTCTTTGGTTTAGTTTGGATTACCTGGACCAAGGTTACTAAGAGACACTGGTAAGTCACCAACAGCTCATGAAGCCGCCCTCCAAACCACTGCACAAGATACGTAAGTTTCCACTGCGTTACAGATGATCATCTCACACACACACACACATACACACGCACTCTTCAGTATAAGTAGCGTGGTCGGCGAGGAGCGGCGCGCACTCGCCTCGCACACATGAAGCTCTTCATACGTGAGTACCGCCATTAGTACCTCCTGCAGCCCTCTGTGGGCGCCGACCTCCTCACACCTCTCTGAGGAGCACTTAAGAGTTGTGAGGAGCACTCAAGGTGGTGACCGTGTGTTGCTGCCAACTCTTCACTAGATCCTGTGCCTGTGAACTATCCCTGAACTTGATGTACAGATTAACTATGACAAAAAGCTTCCAAAGTTCCCTGCCCCTGTGTGTCTAACAAACCCTCACCGTCACTATTCTCGTCTATAAAAAAATGTAAGTAAGTAAAGAGTTAAGTAATTTGATCCGGTTCTTGTACCCCCGCAGCTCTGTGCGTGCTGAGCGCATGCGCGTGCCCGCTGCTGGCGCGCTCGCTGGACGCGCACGCGACGGACTCTGAGCCGTTCGTGGCGCACCACCACCACGAGGGCAACATCGCCGAGCTGCTCATCCCGCTGCTGGAGCGCACGCTGGCGCAGCGCGGCTCCGGCGAGCATGCGCACGCGCACCGCAAGCCGGCTAAGAAGGTGATCCAGGTGCTGCCGTACCGCGGCTCCGCGGAGCATGAGCGCAAGGGCTGGCGCAAGCTGAACCACCGCAAGAAACAGGTGGTGGAGATCACGCCGCTGCACGGCAAGAACCGCGCCAAGCCGCTCGCCTACATCCTGTCGGCCGCCAAGCCCAGCCGCGCCGAGCACGCTGCGCGCGCCAACGACGCCAGCTTCAGCGAGGAGCTCGGGCGCGACAAGTACTCCAGCGAGGAGCCGCTGTCCTCCGAGGAGGAGCAGCTCGTGTCCGACCTCAAGGACGTGAAGTTACTGCGCACCGGCGACGTAGGGTCCAGCGAACGAGGCGGCAAGACCAGCGAGGTCACCGCCGAGAGTCAAGCGGAAGCCGATGACGTCACTGACAATGTCACCGAGGAGGAGGCCGTCACGCAAGAGAGATCTGACGCCGTCACTCAAGAGAATGTGACCGCGGAGGACGATGTGACTCAGGAGAGAAAAGATGACGTGACGAGCGAGAACGTGACGTCAGAAGACAACGTCACGAAGGAGAGAGATGCCGTGACCAAGGAGAACGTGACAGCTGAGGATAACGTCACTGAGGAACGGAACGGCGCCGTCACACAGGAAAATGTTACCGCAGAAGATGAGACCGCTGATAACGCTGACGTCACCAAAGAAGCTTGGACCGTGGAGGACAACGTTACTGGAGAAAGGACTGGCGCTATTACCAAGGAAAACTGGACGGTGGAGGATAATGTGACCGGAGAGAAATCTGACGCCGTTACCAAAGAAAACGTTACTAAAGAACGAAACGGCGCTGTGACGCTAGAAGATGTTACTGCTGAAGATGTAACTCATGAGAGAGCAGGCGGTTTTACCAAGGAAGCTGTAACTGCTGAAGATGTAACTATCGAGAACATTACCGGAGAAGAAAAAGATGCCGTCACCCAGGAGAACGTTACAACTGAGGAAAGAGCCGCCGTGACGAATGAAAATGTTACGGGAGAGGATAAGGATGCGGTTACTAAAGAGATTGTGACAGAAGAGAGAGCAGGTGCTGTCACCAAGGAGGATCTAAGCGAAGAAGAATCAGTTACCAACCAGCGGCTAGCGGTCACCAGTGAAGACACAAGCAACGGAGAAAGAAATGGAGAATACAATGAGAATGTAATAGTAGAGAAGAGTGCAGGACACCAGCACCACGAGAATGCCTTATCTGAACTTCTGGGAGGATCTGTGTTGTCGTCTCCGGAACAGGCCCAAGGCTTCATAGAGAACGACATCGTGATCAGTCGCGGCCAACAGGGCGGAGACTCCGCGGAAAAGACGTTCAGCAAGCTGTTCAACTCCCGCGCACGAGACATTATAGAGCTCATACAGTCGTCGGCAGAGGGCGCGCCGCACAGGGACTGTCCCGAGCGCGACAGGAGCAACCACGACCACAAGTCGTACAGACTCTCCTTCTTGTTCAACAAGTAATTGCTCACTGTTGGGATGGGTGTACTGGAGATTGTATGGCTGATACTAGTATGTATTGTATTTTTATTGGACGGAATAATTTTTTATTAAAAAAATTATTTGTTAATCGCAGCAATTATAAAATAGTAGTTAACTCTCTTTAAAACAATATTTATGTAATTAAGTATATCTCTATATTCTTTTGAGATTTCAATATTTAATGAGCATCTAAATCAAGTGCCTCCAATCAATCCTGACTCCTGAGCAGCCCAATTCATTTCCTTTCAAATCATATTGAAACGACATCGGCGAGGACATTGACATTGATAGAAAGATATTTTTTTGTATTAGTAGACTAAGTGAGCATTAAAAAAATGTAAAAAAAAATCGATGGTGCTGTGTGCTGTAGTGTAGAACTTAGTAAGTTATGACGTGAAGGTGTACCACGACGAGGGTTGGGTGGCCTGAGCCTAAGGGCCCGATGTCCCCGGTCCTTGGTCCGAGGTCTTTGGTCCTTAGTTCTAGGTCCAAGGTCCGCGGACCGAGATCCCCAGTCCTTGGCCCGAGATCCATGGTCTGAAATCCCCGGTCTTTATTCCGAGATCCCCGATCTGTGGTCCCCCTATGCTGCTATAGCTGTAGTCCGTAGTCGGAGGATCCCTGGTGTGTTCTGACAGTATCGCCATCTCTCTGGCCTTTCAATAAACGTATCAACTGAACGTTTGTCACTTGTTTTATTTGTATAACCCTACCATTAACCATTTTTCATTTGTTTAATTCATAATTTGTTGACCGATATGAAGTTAATGACGTGACGCGAAGTGGAAAGCGACGATAAATGTATATTTGTGAATGTATGTGCATGACCGATATTAATATACAGAACTAATACATTTCTACGGCGCAAGGCCGCCTCTAGGACACTCCACACACCCTTCACGATAAAAGTATTTAGCACTACCTACATATTATGTAAATAACCTAAATAAATATAATTTGTAGGTAACTACATAACGCCACTTTCTCTCCGTGTGCTGTGCCCGACAGGGTCCGTATTATCCATAATGATCTGTAATATTTATGAGTCCACCATGTACTATCATGGAACTTAATAAAGTATTGAGTATTTATTGAGTCGGGTCGGGGAGGGGGTCTCGCTTCCACAACAGAAAATGTCCTGCTTTAAGAGTGCACGGTAAGGGAGCAGGACTTGTTATTGACGTCCATTACTAACGTTGCAGTCTGACAGCCTGGTAACTGAGTGGCAGTCTGACAGCCTGGTAACTGAGTGGCAGTCGGTTGTATGTATTTTGTATAAGGTCGTTCTGGTTTATTAGGTAGAAGGGAGAAGGAAGATAATAAAACAAAGATCACTTGTGCAACATGTATTGCTGGTAGTAACGACACACATTAGAATTACACAATCATAAAAATCACTTACATACATAAAAGTCACAAAATAACAGACAAAAATTCAATTCGAAGATACGAGTTTAAAGAATTATTCAAAAGGGCGTTACAGCATTGACAGTGAATATCAGTGAATATCTTACAGCAATCATAGAAGGTATTGGTAATAAATGACTAGCGAGTCAGTCATCAAAGTCAGTCCCTCAGTGTCCCTCTGTGTCCCACGTGTGCTACAGCCGCAGTGACTGATGAACTCTGTCAAAACCATAACTGTAGGAGAGATACAACATAAAATTCATATCCATTGTAATAATATAACGCACAAGAGGTCAGTAAATCAACGGTCAATGTTAGGTAGGTTTCACTTGTTAGTGTTATGGAGCAAGTTGATTCATCTGAATACAAAGAAATAAAGAAAATTATATATTTTCGTCTCGAACACAAGACATAAATTAAAAAATTATTAAGTAAGAGGCCAAATAAAGATCCCCAACTCGGCATAAGCTGTTGGAAGGCTGCGGCCCTGGTTTACAATTGGGTCCTGTCTCCTTACCATAAACTCTTAAAGCAGGGCAGTTTGCGTTGTGGAAGCGAGACGCCGCACGTAGCGGCGTCTCGCTTCCACAACGTAAACTGCCCTGCTTTAAAAGTTCATGGTAAGGGGGCTGAACTAAAACTGAAACAAATTGAAAGTAGAAGTACCAACAACAGTGTCCGTCGACCTGTCAACATCGACCAGCCTTCACTCCACCACTACTACCAGCACACACACGTCTGTACACAGTCCGTGTCACGCACACATCGCCACGCGACACGTGATTGGTCGCCGATTAAACCCTTACAGATATAACTTTGTTCGGATACACGTCTCGCTGTTATCGTTATAAAGCACTTTGATAAGTTCATCTTCTTAATTCACATTTTGTTTTAAGTATATGAGATTTTTGATTCTGATTTGATTCTGTAACTCGCTGCTGAACATTGGTTATATAATATTTGTAAACAGTCAAGGTATTATGTGTTGTATAGAATATATGTACCAAGTTCATTTTCCTCCCAAGTTTTTGGTTAAGGTAGGAAAAAAGTCTTTAATAAAAATCGCAAAAGCCTCCTAAATAAAGATGACAAACATTTCGATCGAGGCATTCTGCTAGTTGGTATACAATCCGTGTATCCGAACGTATAATATTAGTGACAGCCGTTCCACTGTTTCTCGGATTGTAACAGTTCAGTTTATTTTAATGTTCACGGCAAATTCTTTATTCTATTTCACCTTGAATATTAATTCGCAATCTTCAACATTAATCTTAAAATGCGGTAAACCTGTGAGAATTTTGCATGTAACTATTTAGTTTTTACAATCACCGAACCCTTCCCCTTTCCTGGATGGTCCATCATTTTGATGTTAATACCTTATTTTACGTGTCGCAAGTAACAGTGGAGCAGCGCACATGCTTACATCTACTATAGTAAGTAAGTAAGGCTCAAGAACATGGTCATATCGTAACGAGAGAGAAGTATAACTATAGTCAACGAGCGTAGATCTACATCACGAAGTATTGCCATAAAGCCGCGAGGCTCGGCAGAGCGACCAGACACTGACGATACTGTATACGGTATATTATATACTCTATATAAATATAGTTAATTCCATATTAAGTTACTTTGAGAAGACAATTGTTTCTATAACAATGATCTCGTCCGCCAATGTGTTCGGAGCGTACTATTATATCATCGAGGTAAAGCAAAATTTCTTTTTTAGAAATGTTAATTAATATTTGGATTATAAAATCAATCATTTTGAATGATTTTTATTATGCAGATTCACAATAACTTGCGGTGCGTTAGGACATACTCATTAAAAGTAAGTTTTCTGTTATTGTGGTGTAAGGTGTAATTACCATATTGTGTAATGCCATCTGTCATGACCCAGTGACAATGTCTGTCTAACTGTTGTGTATACGTATGTAATACGTGTTTTTATAAAAGACAAGATCCTGTCGAGATTTAATCGAAACTTGTTCACTTTAATTTAGCTAGGAAAAGTGTTCTTCTTAACATTTTTGATTATAACATGTATGTTAAGTGTTTCGTATTGGCTGTTTAACATCAATGTAATTTTTTCCTTAGACCACTGAGTCTTCTTCGAGCTTCTTCAGTATATTATAAATTGCATCTAATAACTGGTCGCTCCCCCTATACAATAATTGGTCTGCTACTGTAAAAATACTGCCGTCTCTTTCGCACGTCCAAAATAGAAGAGATTTGCGAGTGCTCCAGAGATAACGGCATGTTTACAAATATAAGTATCATTGCGTCGCGGGACGTGGACTGGAGCATTAGATTCCTTTATTATTTGGGGATCATGCTGGATGGAATACAAAACATTTAAAGTCCGAAGTGAAGATACTTTGGCTACACCATCTGTCTTGCTTGCTCGATGCCTTGCTCTTTGACCTGTGTTTCACATTCAATAGTACCGTTGTTGCTTAGTATCATTCCATTTGAGTAGCGGAGCAATTTTGAGATTTTAAGGAAGCTTCTAAGTCTTTTTAGACACTCATAAGTTTATTTAAATACCAGCACTATTTTTTTTTCTTTCTCATTATCCATTGCAAGACTGTATGTGTGTGTATCTTTACATTAACTTATATAGCTCACGGTCGCGTCCCGCTTAGCATTATCTACAAGCTACATATATCGCAAGAGTTCTATTATTAAAGCTACAGCCTCCCCTCGGAGAGTTCCGTTAACGTAATGCACTACAGTTGGAAGAGTCCTACCGACTAGCGAGTGTAAATAGAATTTATTCATAAATTTATTTAATGTCCGTAATGATCCCGTGGAAGTTTAAATACATACTAAGTTATTGCCGGTGTTGACATACCTCAACGTAGAGTAGAGTAGAGCTAAAATGGTGGCATCGGCATAATCATAGTAGGATAATAATATGAATCATAGTAAGTCACGAAATGGTTGCAATTCATAATATGAATAACGTAGTCTGTGTACTTTCCTTTCAAGAACATAATTTCATAAAATATGATCCTGGTAAGTAATGAATCGAGTAAAATTCGGGTTTAAAATGTAACTATTTTATGATTATTACAGAAATGGCTGGGAATTCGGGAAATGATTCACCTTTAGAAGGAATTGCTCAATGTAACCATTTCACCCTGCTGATTTATAACGAACAAAGCGTTCTGCAAAGTGGAAAGCTACTATACTAAATATTGATTTATATATAGTTAGTGGTCTTTAAGTAAGATTTAAACTTAGTCACAATCATTTAATTTTAGTCCACAATCCTGAAATATGCTGTTAAGAATAATTAACAATTCTAATTATACCATAATCAGATCAGTAAGGAGTATTGTGTTCAGTATTATCTCTACATCAACAGTTTTGTGTGAAGATACTAAATTGTGTAAATATTCTGGTTCTTATTTGTGTATATCTATTCAGTGAATTCAAGTCCAGTTAGAAAAGCATTTCTCAACTTTTTATAATTATTCGTTGTTGTTGTAGTTGTCGTTCACTGTGGCGTTCTAAGGGGAAGGCCTTCGTTTAACAGTGGACGTCATCCGGCTGATCATGACAATACAACATTTAGTTCATGTAAGTTACCATTGAAAGTTGAAAGATCCTTTTCATAATTAGTAACAGTTGTACTACTAACAATAAAAAAGAACATTCTGTTAATTAGTCAAAATAGTGAACAAGTTAAAGCGCTTGCAGACACTAACATGGAACCCTGTCACATTAACAATGGTCATTGTTTGGACCTCAAGAATGATTAGATCCCTATCCAGCGCCCCTCCGACCGAGTATACGGTCACCCATCTAATTCTAGGCCGGAGGCAGCGCACCTTAACTTTAGAAATGTAAATAACGTTATAATTTGGTGTAGACATAATTTCTTACTTGCTAGGAGGCCAAAGTCAAGGATAAATGATAGCAAACGAGTGAGAGTGACAAGGTCCTGGGAGTCGAGTTAGAATCATTTAGATCATATAAATAGTATCTTGTAATAGTAAGAGTATAGCTAGAATACTTAATATTGCTTTTCGTTTCATTTTAATAGAAATGAGCATCTGTTTTACAGATTACTATACGATTTAAAAATGTCTCTCTAACTTCTTAAGTACTTTCTCCATAATGTTTTATTGTTCTTTGTTAAATATACCTGTAGTGAAGTGTAGTGTAATTGTCTTTTATGATTATAAATTCAATTTGTCAGGATTCAGAATGGTATATTTACCAGTGTTAGCGAAGTGAAGAAAGAATGTAAGGAAAGCCGACCCCACCACCATGTGGGATATGTAGCTTGGAAGAGAGAGAGAGTATCTGGCTGGCTATCTTTATATTTTTTATTTATATTCACAATGATGACATTACCATCATCATAAAATTCAAAGTTTTTATAGTAATCCGCAAAACAGAGCTGTATTAGATTTAAAAGCCAAAAATATGTTAAATCCTACTGATAGAGTATCGAGTAAAACAGTAGATTCAAACAAAGCTTACAGTCAAGTACCCACATTTTCGTCAAATCTTAATAATTATTAATTAATACTTAGCTTTAATAATCTCATAAGTTTTGTTTTGAAATATTAAGTATCTCAATAGTTAATAATAAGATTAAAATGTATATTTTTTAATAATTAATCCTAAATAATGTGTTTATGTATGTAGACGATGTTATAGTATGCTCATAGTTTATGAGACTAAAAGTTGAGTAATTGGAATCGTTGAAATTATTTATGTAGTACTTTTAATAAAATTGCTCATTAATCAAGCGGATTTTGTACTAGAAATATGGTTAAATCTAGCACTAAGCCTTACGAGGCTGGTGATATTGGAAGACCATTGTGTAGCTCGTAGAGCCCCACAGTAAATTGAGTTAGGAACCAGGTCTGTTTCATTCTAGACCAAATTTACCATCATTTCACTTCAAATTAGAGCAATTTTACACAGAGAGACATAAATTACAAAGTTTAAAAACGTAGTCGATTCCATTAATAGACAAGTATCATCTCAAATATTTTTTTGCATTAAATCTTCGAAATCCACAAAATATAATATCATCTGACTTATAAATAGCATAAGGTACGTATGGAGTAGGTAATATCATAAGCACAACGTTTGAAGGATAATAAGCCTTGTTCTGATGTCGATAAGGTCTGTTTTGCTTCACCGCGGGAGGGTCGGGGAAGAAGGCCTGCGAGGACGACGCTTTGCCTTACGTTGCGTCGTCTCCTCTGTTATCTGGAATAGTGAAATCTAAATAAGTCATGTTAGATTATTATGTGCTACAGTAAAATGAAGCATACTTTACCTAATTTAATTACGATAGTGGCTCGATTAACTGTAAGCTTGGATTAAGAATACAATTCACTTTCCTTGTAAGAGGCAATGGACCAGGTGTGGCCCGATAGCCCCAGTAGGCTCTTGAAGAGGTTAAAGGTCTCTCACTACCCTTTCGTAATAACTTTTGTATATTCTCATTTTTAGGTTCCTTACGTAAGGTATCAAAATACATAATGATAGTACATCATACTCACGCAGGCGATGACCCTGGCGGGCACGGGCGGCGGCTGTTTCTTCTTTACTTCCTCCTTCTTCTCCACAGTGACATCTTCTCTTGTCTCACTCTTACCTATACCGCTGCTCACCACACTCTTCACTCCACTCGTGGAAGAACTAGCAGCCCCACTGTCTATCCCGCTCTCACACTCACTCTCTGCAGTACTTCTGTCCTTGTCTTTATCATAATCATGAGTCTCAACCGACGCGTAACTTTCAGTAACACTTCTAGTTTTCTCTTTGTGTTGGTGAATCTGTGGGGCGTAGCTCTCGATGCTAGTTCTATCCTTGTCTATTTGGTAGGGTTGTGGGAAGAAAGTCGTGGAGGAGTGAGCGAGAGGCAGCGTCGTCGAGGACGGGGAACAGTTGTCCGCTGCAGTGGAACAAGACGCGCGCGCCGAGTCAGACCTGCGACGTCAGAGATAGAAGATATGAAAATGCAACTATACACTAAAGTGTCTAAAGGTTCTCGTAGGTATAAAGTTACCGCGTAGATCGGCTAATCCACGAGGTTAAGTAGCGCTTGCTGCGAACAACGTGTGTGTATGTGTACCTGTGCTCGGCGCCGCGCGTGTGCGTGGATCACAACACGGTGTCCATGGTCTCGAGCGAGCGCAGCAGCGCGGGGTCGCGGCTGCACCAGCGCGCCAGCTCGTCCGGCGTCACCACGCCGTCACAGTTCGTGTCCATCAGCTGGAATGCCATTGCGAGAACCAGTAAGTGAACGTAGTGATAATTTATAGCCAATAAATACACCTTTTGGTCAAATATATAAAAACAACACATTAATTTTCTTAAAACACATGACGGTAGTTAAATAATTAAACGACAGATGTCGCTCTTCTCGGTACATTTTATACCATTAGATGGCGCTTTCATCCCTGTTGTCGTAAAAGATAATTAATATATAGTTTGAGTGAGAAAACAAAGAAGACAATCGTCCGCGAATACTTAGTAAGTCTGAGAGCTTTATTCTGTCTCGCTGGACACCGTGTCCTGCTATGAATGTTATACACGTAACATGTGGGCCACTTACATGGAATATCCTGTCCACATGGTCCTTGGCGGCGGTGGTGTGCACGGGCGGCGCGGCGGCGCGGCCCAGCAGCTCATAGATGGCCTGCACCACGGCCAGCATCTCCGCGCGCGAGATGCGCCCGTCACCGTCCACGTCGTACAGCGTGAACACCCACGACAGCTTCTCCTGCACCGAGCCGCGCGCAACGCGGGACAGGATGTCCAGGAACTCCTAAGGAAAGGAGGGAGGGGGGGGGGGGGAATTGACGACGACGACATGTTAGTGTATGTGGTAATTCATGCTTGTGAAACGAAGCCGATATACAGGAGAACTAGAGTGGGGCGATGTTTATTAAAAAAAAGAGGGAGAACCTGTTGCCATTAACGAAACATAAATCTAGACTCTGCTGGATCTGAACACGCAGCAGTGGCGTTGTGCAACCTCTCGCCCAACGAGGTTCACTCGTTAGGGTCACATGTAGTGTTTATTATTCTTCATTTCATTTAAAGTTCAACACTATGTTATGCGTAAATGGAACGCAATAAAGTATAGAGTAAGTATTAAGATTATTGACGACTTGCGAGTGTAGGAGTTAAGACCGCTGCTAACGCGCGGCCATTACGAGCGCAAATCTAAAATCAATAGTTAATAAGTAAGTACGGAAACCGATATTTGAACGTCTATTCAGCTACTTTCAATTCTGATAAAGACGCGACACAATTTTCCACGCTAACGAAATTGCAAGCGGAAGCCAGTACTAGTAATAAAATATATCCAACAATCTGCATTAAACACCCAAAAATAAATTGATTCTATATTTTACGAGGACTTTAAATTTAAACAAGGCGACAGGCGACTAGTCGCTGCGACGATAATCTCAGTAATAGCCGCAGATCGGAGATACGACACGACACCGAACAGCGCCATCTATCGGCGGCCGGGGGAACTGGCACGTTATACAAATTGTCTACTAAATGTAATGCACGATGGAGATCACGAGGGGACGACCTCCGGGAACATAGTATGCTAAACAAATGAGTTAGTGGCGCCGGTGCTTCCCAGCTGTAGCACTAGGAAGCGGTGTAGGGTGGGTTTTGCAGATTGTCTTATGTTTGACGATCCTCCTCTACTATGGGTTTTCGCTAGCGAGTTGAGGTGAGAACTGACTCGTTGGTCTAGTAGTCCCTACGCCCGACTGCTGAGCCTGGGCTGGTTCGAATCCCGGGTCGGGCAAAATGTTAATGGGTTTTTCTATAAGGTAATTCTCTCTAGCCGCACGAAGATTTGTGCCCGGTTAATGACAATAGGCTCGCCTCCTATGACATTGGGACCTATAACATAACTGGCGAAATGTGGGTGTATTATATTATCTGCCTACACCTTCGGGAAATTCTGGCGTTAAGTTTTTATTTTGTTTTGTGTGGGGCAAAATAACTCACTTGGTAGTCTCCTGAAATTCCCAAAGGGTAGGTACACTTACACGACATTGAAATTGAACCTAGTGACTATTTAATAGTTCTGTCTATGGGACTATAATTTAAGAAGTGTAAGTTTATTTTATACATCGGTTTCCCGGAATATCCTATTTCCGAATCCCGGAAATTCAATCCCATTTTCTGGTGCCGGCACCAGATCCTAGCTAATAAATCTCCGGACTTATTTATAAGGGACATAGATCGCTCTGCGTCCGACCCTGTCTACATATTTTGAAGTATCGCCTGTTTGTTGTAGTAAAAAAAACTGTATTTTTGTTACAATCTTATAAAATATAGAGTGTCTGGACACCTTATTGGATTGCAGTGGTAGGATACTTGAGATATTTCTCATCTAGTATTTCTGTGTATGTGTGTATCTGTTATATCGTATGTAGGAATGTTTAAATAAATAATAAAGAAGTAGGATCTGCCCTGCGATGCATATCTATTTTTAGGAACACATTTTTAACCAATTTCAAAAAAGGCGGTGCCATTTAATTGATATTTTAAAACCCAACTTATGAATTAGTGAATGAGGCGAAAGAAGTATGTCAGGATCGTAGCAAATGGAAATCCGTGGTCTCTGCCTACCCCTCTGGGGAACAGGCGTGACTTTATGTATGTATGTATCCTGTTATAATCATGATAATAGACTCGCCCCTATTAATATGTCTGCAACAGTGTATCTTAATAGTCCAGTCTGAGAATAGAACTCCTACATAATTCCCGGGCAGCCCTACATCATAACCGCTGCACTACGAACACATCTCCCAATCCTTCACAAACAAAGCAATCGTCATCTTGCGACAATTGAACCATTAAAACATTCCCCTCTCTCTCGCACCCCCTTATTACTGTATACATCTGTCTCTCTCTTTAGCCGGGGGTCGACAGTCATTGTATTTAATGTGTTTGACTTTTGTTCAAAGTTGAACCTTTCCATTGAGTTCAGTAACTGTAGTGTAGTGGAGATTTGTACAGTAACTGTTAACTGGTAACTGTTAACTGGAGTATTGACTTAACTACCATTGTGTTAGTTAGAATAATTAATAACTACTAGTTAAATATATCAACGTCACGCTTGTATTCCCCGAAGGGGTAGGCAGAGGTCTGTAGTTTATCTATATTTCGCCAGTTATGATATAGGTCCCAATGCCTAAAGTATAAATCGAGCCTATTGCCATTAACTGTTATAGGTACCAAAAAATAGGGGGCGAGCCTATTGCCACTGACTAACCGGGCTCAAACTCAACTCAAGCTCAGACTCCGTAGTACTACTGAGACCTAATGGAAACCTATTATGAGTTGCTAGCCCGGGAATCAAACCCAGGACCGCTAAACCAGGCGAATAAGACCAACGACTCAGTTTTAACAACTCCAAAACTTGAATGGTTAGTTATTAAGTTAGTTAGATGATAACAGTGCTACTAACCGGGGTTCAAACTAAACCATTAATCAGTAAACAGTTAATCCCGCTTAGATTTAACTCCAACAGTTAAGTCGTAAAGTTAAGTTCAAAGCAAACTACTTCGTCATAGTTTACTTAGGAAACCTACAGCAATCTTATCGCGGAGTTCAGCATACAGTGGTTGTCCATACCACATGTATAACAACCAATTTAATTAGATATGTGAGTGAAAGTATAAGGTCACAAAGGGACGGGTCAAGTTATACTGGGTATTGTTCATATTGTGGAGGTAACCACTGTAAGTAGAGCGGTGCTATTGTCGATTCGTCACAAAGGCATTATTATCAAGTTCGAGATAGGCTGGTGTTACACTAGCGAGGGTAACACACTTTGTTTTTCTTAAAAAAAACAACCTCGCTCCACACTAAGAATGTCTCCTGTATCGTGGGTGCGTTTCACAAACATGAAACATCACATACACAAACACCCCGACTCAGGACTTGTGGGCCACACCGCCCATCTCCCATACATCGGGGGCCAAAAACTTGAGCCGTTAAAGGTTTCAAATTACTGTCATATTTTTTATTAGTGCCCGGTTGATGTCCAGCTCGCCCCCTATTACATTGGGACCTATAACATAACTGGAGACATGTGGGTGTACTACACACCTCTGTCTACACCTTCGGGGAATACAGGCGTGATGTGATGTATTTTTTGTAAGTGTTTGTTTGTATCACATTGTATTGTATTGTATCGGGTACAGTCGGGCCGCGTAGTGTACACAAGCACGTGTCTACACTCAGGCCCGGTGCGGCCCGCGGCTGTACTCTGGAGGTCGTACATGCATATGTTCAAGCCTGTAGCCCCCGGAGTGGTAGGCAGAGGAGATGTCCTTCGTCAAGAGTCTAGGAGGGTATACTGTTATTCACCTGCACCTTAATAGGTCACATGTGGCGAGCCTATTGCCATTAATTGATCTATTGTACACACATACTTGCTAATAACATGATTATGGTTATACATATTTTGTGCGTAAATTGCTTTGTATGAGTGTATGTGTGATGTATGTAGTATATGTGTATGTGTGATGTATGTGTGATGTATGTAGTATATGTGTATGTGTGATGTATGTGTGATGTATGTATGTATGAGTGTTACCTCGAAGTTGACCTTGCCCGTCTGCTTGTGCTTGATGGTCTTGAACACGTAGTGCGCGTACTGCGTGGCGTCTGGAACACGACGGATAGTGACAGGGGGTGGGCAGAGGTGATGGACACGTTACTTATATATGGTGGAGGCACTAAAACGATGGAGCGGGACTCGAACCCGCGATCTTCACTAATCCCCGGCGCAGCTCTTATCTACTAAGCTACCGCGTAGCTCACTGTCCGCGCGATACTTTCTGAGCCTTCTGAAATCAGCCCGGCGACATGCATTAGGAATTCCGTTCAGAATTTTCGTTTCGGTATTTCGAATCGGAGAAAATTACGAACGGAAAACTGCTGTTCGTATATGATTGGTTCATATATTTATATGGATTTACTGCGTTCGTAATTTCGATTCGATATTCCGAAATGGATACCTGATGCATGTAGCCGGCCTTAGACCCTTATTCCACCCCGCGCAGGTCCGTCGGACAAGCTCTCTCTCTGGCTCTTACTCCGTCCTACAAGATCTAAATAATGTGTAGTGCGCTACCTCCCACAGCTAACATCCGAGAGGTCATTAAGTTTTGCGCGAACTATAATTACTACCGTGTTCGCCGTGTGGTATCCGGCCTAGAATTGACCACCCCCTCTCCTTCCGTGGGTGTCGTAAGAGGCGACTAAGGGAACATCCAGAAGATGGGCAGCAGCGTCTACTGTAACTTGACCACCAACACTGCGGTCCCCAAGCCGCTTGCCGAGCGAGGGGATTATGGCAACCCCCTCCTTTAACAAAAGGGAGAGGCCTTTGTTCAACAGTGAACGTCTTCCGGCTGATGATGATGATACCTACTACATTTATTTATTAGTCAAAGTCACTCAGGCTAACAGTCACTGCTAGACAACATTACACAATTGCGACATTTTCGAGTGTTCTTAATAAGCGCGCTAGTAACATATCTGTACTTTATTGTAATATCATTGTTATGAACGTTATGTATAGTGTAGTGGGTACTGGGTAGGTACTAGGTATGCACGCACCTCCGAGCGGGAAGAACTGGCAGAAGATGTTCTTGAAGGCCTCCTCGTCCACCACGCCCGTGGGACACTCCTGCAACACACGCGCGTCAGTCCTGCTGCCTCCTGCTGCTGACAGAACGCTATAGCGGCTGGTACCAGACTAGCACGCCACCAGGGGGAGGGACCCTCTGGCAGTTACTTCTTCATTTACAAATATGAACCTCTTAAGGAAATAAATTAATAATTAATAAATACTAAAAGGGAACTTGAAATTAGATGGGTGCGAGCAGCGACACGATGCGATGGCTCAGTTGGTTAGAACATCGCCACGGTACGGCGAAGGTCGCAGGTTGAAGTGCTGCTCGTGTCCATCATTTTTCAAATTTTCTTTTTTAATTCACATTCAAGCTTAACCTGGTCAACATGATTAAATGACACTAAAAGTCATGTGACTTAGACATATACACACACAATCAGACAAAATGATTTTAGGTCCGAAACAGGTTCTAGGTTATACATACATAGGTATAATCTCTAAGTATACTTAATGCTAGGTGTAACATGAACTCCCGCAGACTACCCACCTGCTTGAACCCGCGGTACATGAGCTTGATCTCGTGCGCGGTGAAGCGCGTGGACTGCGCGAGCGCACCGGGTGGCTCGGGCCGGTGTCGCGCTGTGCCTGCGCTGTACACTGACTCCTCGCACTCCTCCTCTGGGGACAAGCAGAGACACTGGTTACTGGACCATACTCATATTATATAGAGGTTCAGTTTGTATGTTAGAGGTAATCTCCGGAACTCTTAATCCGATTTCCAAAATTCTTTCACCAATATTTAGAATGGGCTTTCAGGGTGGTTTTACTTTTTTGTACAAGAGACAACAATATTTTCCTCACACACAATATTAATGTGAAAGTTTGCATGTTTTTTTTTAATAAACAGGAACGTCGCCCCATAATAGGAATGTCTCCTGTATCGTGGGTGCGTTTCACAAAAATGAAACATCACATACACAAACACCCAGACTCGGGACAAATATCTGCGGATCACACAAATTTTTGTCCAGTGCGGAAATCGAACCTGCAACCCCTAGCGCATCAGTCCAATCGCTCACCCACTGCGTCAAGTACGTCGTCAAAAATGTTTGTTACTCAAGCATGCAAAAACAACTAAGCAATTTTGAATGAAATTTGACACACAGATAGTTAATAGACGATATTAACACACTAGCTACTTAAACTGAAAAAACACGTTAGCAAAAGAAGTCGCGGCCATAGACTATATTGTTTTTACAAAACAAACTAGTAAGAGAATGGTTCAAGTTAACTGCCCGCCAGTTGAAACAGGCGCCGAGTTAACAAAGGGTTCTCCGCGCTCCTCCACGCGCGGACAAAGGCGCGGCGCTGACGTGTGACGCCCCTGACGTGTGACGCCGACGCGACGTCAGCTCGCGTCACGTCAGGGGCGTCACGAGTGACGGAGGCTGACGCGACTGTTTGGCGTGTTACCAAGGCTGACCCGTGGAGGTTCTCGCCGGTTCTCGTCTGTTGAAGTGACGTTTTAGAACCGTGCGACTGGTTTTTACTTTTAATAATGCTTTTTTAGTCTTGATAAATATATTTAATGACACTGCCTCAGTAGTGTAGTGGACACAAGGTGTCGGTACGATTGCCAGGTCGGGACAGTTATATTTGGTTTTTCTATTAGGTAATTGTCAGTAACAGCATGGAATCTGGATTTCTGCCTGATTATTTTCAATAGGTATATCGCCTGTAAGTTCTATACACCGCTGCCTTCTCTTTTGAGGAATACAGGCGTGATGTTATGTTAAATATAACATCATTATAAACAGTACTTTGCAAAGATTAAAATCATTCGTTAATACAGTACATAAATAATTTCGCCTAACCGAGGAATCAAACTCAAGACATTACACTGAACACCTAAACTTGCGACCTCAGCGCGATATATTCAGCATCTACAAAAAGAAATATTTCATAAAATAAAAAATACAAACATTTTTCTTTTATCTTTATAAAACACAATCTCCACTCGCTCACGGTTGCATTCACTCGTTCACAAAGCCTACAACGTCGTTCATTCACTCGTTCACAAAGCCTATAATGTTGTTCATTCACTCGCTCTCATTCACCATGTTGATCACTGTATGGAGGTGCCTACTGCGCACGCGTCAGCTTCGTCTATAGAAACAGATTGAAAGCATTTCTTTTAAAAGGTTTGTATTATCACGACTGTAGACTAACGGGTGTGGGCAGAGAGGCGGTAGAGGTCGAAAGAGAATCTATTTAGAAGGAAAGTTACTGCAGTTGTAGGACTAGGTGTTAATCATTGTACATGAATCGTGCGCTTTTTCTTCTTATCGTATGGTTGATGAACCACCTGGTGTCAGAGTTTAAACCGCCTGTAGGCCTCTGACATGGCTTTACACACCGTTGAACAATCTCTCAGGTGTGCCGGTTTCCTCACGATGTTTTCCTTCACCGTTTATAGCAACTGATAACTAATTTATAGTACGCACATGAATTTGAAAAGACATTGGTGCGTGCCGGGTTGGACTTACGACCTTTGTCCTGGCAGTCCACCGGTCATACCACTCGGCTAATACTGCTTATTATTATTATATTAGTAAGCTTAACATGTCTGGATATGAACCTAAAACCTTTTAAACTCTCCAAAACGTGTGTTTTCTTTATAATCCCTCTGACAGTCCCCGCAACACGACTGGGGCTGCCTCCCTGCTCCCTGCTCCCTGCTCACCCACTAAGCCGCTAAGCCGACTATAACGCGGCAGCTGAGCGCCGGCTTACCTGCTAGTTGTCGCTGAGCCACGACTCAGGGTAGTTTAAAGATACGGAGATTAATAGCCGTCGGAGAGGCTGTGGTTAGCGGCTAGAAGAGATGTTACCACGTGCGGGTAAATATCTACGTTTAGGTATTTAAACTATGATAATAAGTTTGATGATCTGGTTGGTGCAGTGGTTAAGAGATTGGACTGCTGCGCTTAGGGTTGCGGGTTCGATTCCGGCACGGGACATACATTTGTGTGATCCGCAGATGGTTGTCCCGAGTCTGGGTATTTGTGTATGTGATGTTTCATGTTTGTGACACGCACCCACGATACAGGAGACATTCCTAGTGTGGAGCGATGGTAACTTTTTACAAAAACTGAAAGTTCACCATCCATTATATCCAGTAGCCAATGAGAGCCCAGTGTGTGAGCATGTCGGCCACTGTAACACGTGTGGGGTGGGCAGAGGTCAGCCTGCGCGGGACAGATGAGATGGATGACGAGGAGTGGAGAGCCGTTGTTATGGAGGGACTGGGAGGAACTAGCTTACACACGCGAGTTCGTCCGCGAGGGGAAGTTACTGCATTTATATATATGTAAAATATTACATCACGCCTGTATTTTCCGAAGGGGTAACCAGAGGTGTGTAGTACCCCCACATTCCGCCAGTTATGTTATAGGTCCCAATGTAATAGGGGGTGAGCTGGACATCAACCGGACAACCATCCGGACTCCGTGCTGCTACTGAGAATTACCTTATGGAAAAACCCAATAACACTTTGCCCGACCCGGGATTCGAACCCAGGACCTCAGGCTCAGCAATCGCGATTAGCGACCACTAGAACAACGAATCAGTCAGAAATAGCAATTGGTGGTAACAGGGTCGCCCCCTATTACATTGGGACCTATAACATAACTTGTGAAATATGAGTACTAAGTATATGTACACTTCTGGTCTTCTGCCTACCCCTGCAGGGATACAAACTTGATGTTACGTAATGTAATTCACTCAGTTACAACAACAGTCCCTGTGTACCATACAAGTATCGTCAGTGTTTATAGAACGCAGGTAATACATACAATGCATCATTCACTCACTCTCAGAGATAGAAGCCTTCCATATCACACACAAATGTATGTGCATGTTATCAGCGGGCCTGTGACTGTGAGTGGGTGTCAGAGACTGCACCGTGTATACACCGTTAGCATACACTTGCACTTCAGAGAGAGGGAAGGTAGACATCTATGCCTCATTGCCGACCTGCGTTTTCTCTAACTATATGTTCGGCTCCCAGTCTCACTACACAGCTGTACACCAGTACTGTACTCGGAGCACTAAAATATTTTTTCAATTCGAACCAGTAGTTCCTGAGATTAGTGCGTACAGCCAAACAAACAAACAAACTCTTCGCTTTATAATCACACTAATGTTATATAGGCGAAAGTTTGTGAATGTGTGTGTTATCTCTTCACGCTAAAACGGCTGGACCGATTTTATTACAATTTGGTGTGGTGGTAGCTGACACCCTGGATTAACACATAGGTTACTTTTCACCCTGAAAAAAATGTAACACCGGGGATACGTTATAAGTTTAGATGACGACCTGATTGGCGCAGTGGCTAAGCGATTAGACTGCTGCGCTGAGGATTGCGGGTTCGATTCCCGTACGGGGCAAAAATTTGTGCGATCCACATTTGATTGTCTCGAGTCTGTGTGTTTGTGTATGTGATATTTCATGTTTGTGGAACGCACTCACGATACAGGAGACAGTCCTAGTGTGAGGCGACGTTTTTATTAAAAACAAATATTAATAATATGTCTTACATTAGATAACACTCTTGTGTTGTGACACTCCTCTACTAGAGACACTCAGTGCTCACGAGAATAGCCTCAGTCTGACGGCACTCGCACACTCGCACACACACACTCGCGCACTCGGAGCGCGATAAAGCGAGAGACTCCACTCAGACAGTTAAGAGTCTTGCGCCGCCCGCAGCCGCCGAGCGAGGTGAAATAACTGAAGGTAGATCGGGTTTATTTGTATCTTAGACGGTTACAGGTAGTCAGTAGCACTGATAGCCTAGCACTATGACTGTTGGACTGCCAAGCCAAAAGGGTCGCATGTTTAAACCCTGGCACGCACTAATGTCTTTTCAAATTCGTGTGCGTAGTTTGTTATCAGTCGCTAAAAACGGCGAAGGAAAACATCGCGAGGAAACCGGCACACCTGAGAGATTGTTCAACGGTGTGTAAAGCCATGTCAGAGGCCTACAGGCGGTTTAAACTCTGACACCAGGTTGTTCATCAACCATACGATAAGAAGAAGACAGGTAGTCAGAAGCCTGAGTGACAACCAGTGTTTCTAAGTATCGTGTCGCCAGTAACTGTGTTGTGGAGGTCAGATAGACAGGCGCGCCGTGTGCAGTACTGGGGTCCAGCCGTGTAGGGAGGCTGGAGCCGACCGAAAATAAAACGGCAAAATGAAATAGCGCACATTAAGAGCAACAAAATTACAGCAAACATTTTAAAAGTAATTTAAAAAGGCAATAACAATGCCAGCGCACGCAGAAGGCATTCGTTATCCGCACAATTAACTCGAACGTAATAACAAATGCCTTCCCTCTCCGTTGCCCTCCGCACGCATTCCCGATCTAATAAATCTGGGAGGTTTCTGCCTGCGTTGCCGGCGCACGCATGCTACATATGTATGCGAATGGCGTTCATTGGTGAATAACACGCGGGATCAAGACGTATTCTCTGGCAGTGGAGCCGCGTGAGGGATGTGGCGGGATGCGGGGCGCGGGACTGCGAGCGATTTTTCGAAATACGGGATTATGATATCCTAGCGGCGCCCCGCGGTGTTACCCGCTGCATTTATTCGGGATAAATAGCCTATGTGTTAATCCAGGGTGCCAGCTACCTCCATACCAAATTTTAGCAAAATCGGTTCAGCCGTTCGAGCGTGAAGAGGTAACAAACATACAAACACACTCACAAACTTTCGGTTTTATAGTATTAGTGTGACGTGTCATGAATTTTATTTTGGCAAATGGATTTACAAAACACATTTTTACGTAATTTTTTTCTAACTAAATAGATGGCGTCGGCAATTCTTAATGGACAAACTCTGAGAAGAAATGCTGGAACAAACTCAAGGGTTAATGTTTCTTTCGAAGCGCCCTCGATACAGGAGGAACTCTTAGTGTGAGTTGCACCAACAACTTTGACAGATTGGTTAGCGTTAAGTATGGCCGCTTGTATGAGGATTCCCTTCTAACTTAACGTTGACGATAACAGACGATTAGTGCAACCCACCATTAGTGTGGGGCGACATCTTTATAATTATTTTTAACTTACGTCGCCCCACACTAGGTACATCATGTAATATCACAGGCACAAACACCCAGGCGCGGGACAAATATCTGCGGATCGCACAATTTTTCGTCCATGCGGGAATCGAACCCGCAACTCTTAGTGCAGCAGTTCAAGCGCTTAGCCACTGCACTAATCGGGTCGTCAATTCAGAAAGATGCCTCCATATTATGTAATATTTTAAAATAACTAAAAAATATATTTATGACACAAATAAAGTGACATTTGTATAAAATTGTTGTGTAAAACTTTATCCCTCCACGACTGTAACAGAAAGCCGCAGAAAATGACAATTTCAAACGAAATGAAGAGAAAAGAATGCCATTAAGACAGATAACGGGGCAGAGACAATGTAAACTCATTAGCTGACAATGTTACATGTTGCTCCCCGGGATAGTGGCGCGGGATTGTATCGGCGGGTAATGCTCCGACAACTATAATACCGAAAGCCGAAGGCCGAAAGCCGAGAGCCGAGAACTATAGTTTAGGCCGAGAACCGAAAATAAACAGCTCAAGGCCGAAAGCCGAGGGCCGAGCAATGAGGGCCGAAAGTCTAGCGCCTTTGTTTCAGCGGCACTTGAGAGTTAATGACGCAGAAACGTTGGGAATTACTTTAATAATACCGTTTACGTGTTCCTTGCGTCGCGCGTCGGCCGCACTGTGCAGCGGGGAATGAGGACAATGCTGGAACTGTGCTCTTGATTGTTTTTCTTTGAAGATTTTTGGTACTAACATAACATAACATCACGTCTGTATTCCCCGAAGGGGTAGGCAGAGGTGAACATATAGTACGGGTATCCACATTCCGCCAGTTATGTTATAGGTCCCAATGTAAAGGGGCGAGCTGGCCATCAACCGGACACAAATCCAGATTCCGTGCTGCTACTGAGAATTGCCTAATGGAAAATCCTAATAAAACTGTGCGCGACCCGGAATTGGAACCCAAGACGTCATGCTCAGCGGTAACACTAAGCGACCACTAGACCATCGCGGCAGTCATTTTTGGTTCCAGATAGTGTTTTAGCTGATTGGGGAGTGTCGTGGCGGCTCTAGTACGAACGAAGATCATGAGCCATTAGATAAACAAGTTTATAACTCAGGGAATACTAATGAGTTTACTAACAGTAATTAGTACCATTGTACCCGACTGCGGGGGAGTAGAAAAGGAGGGATATGTTTTTAAATTTCAATAAACAATACTGCAAGCTTAAAAATAAAATATTTAATAATCGCAAAACTAATTCGAAAGAAGTATGCCAGGATACTGCCAAATGAAAATCCGTGGTCACTGCCTACCCCTCTGGGGAACTAGCGTGACTTTATATATGTTATGTAAGACTTACACATTGTGAAGTGAAGTCTGTCAACTGCAAGCATTCAGAAATTAATTCTGGATGCTCATAAACGAGCAGCATCATCATCATCATCATCATCATCATCATCATCATCATCATCAGCCTCTCTCCATCCCCTGCTGGACATAGACCTCGAAACGACCATGTCATCACCAGTCCGAAGACGTCGACTGTTGAACAAAGGCCTCCTCCTTAGAACGCCACAATGAACGACAACTTGCCATTAGCATCCACCGGTTGCAGCAACTCTGAAGATGTCGGTCCACCTGGCGGGAGGCTGCCAACGCTGCGTCTTCCGGTTCGTGGTCGCCACTCAGGAACCCTTCTCCCCAGCGGTCGGCATGTTAGTACCCTAATCAAAACACTCTAAACACCTAAAACCCTGACCGAACCGTCCTCCGCCAACAATCCAATCCACTCAGTCACTACGACCATCGACCACACAAATATTATAACAAGCCCCACCGACCCGGGCCAAGCTTTCAAACAAATTAAATTTCCATTTCGATAATTATCGACAAAAACAATAATATTTCATTCCCAATTCCCGGGGTTCGTGACATCACTAGCGAGGCGACGACGGCGGGGGTATAAGGGGTGACGGGGGGCGCGTATGTCACTTAGAACAAATTAATAAGGCCGGCTGCAGTCGACGCGCGCGTACTGGAGGAGATTGGGCCGGCGAGCCGCGGGAGAGAGGCGCGTGTGTCGCCCGCCTGCGAGGACTTCATAGGTTAGTTATTGTTGCAGACTGTGGACACATATTTATTTGGATCACGTATCTCTGACATGATTTTATTTGCTTTACTCTGTTACTATCTTGGAACTTAATTTATCCATGTAGACTGTATGTATATGTATGTTATTCGTATTTAGACTAGCGTTCCCGGTAGGTATACGTTATACAGCATTAGATATTAAATTAAAACATTTAAGGATGAGATGGGTGGAAAGTATTGCATTTTTTGATGGAGCTGCATAACCTAACATCGCGCCTGTATATACCCCAAAGCGGTAGACAGAGGTGTATAGTACCCCACATTTCGCCAGTTATGTTATAGGTGTCCATTGTAATAGGGGGTGAGCTGGACATCAACCGGACACACATCACTCCGTGCTGCTGCTGAGAACTACCTAATGGAAAAACCCAGTAACACTTTTCCCGACCCGGGATTTGAACCCAGGACCTCATGCTCAGCAGTGGCACTCGGCGACCACTAGATCAACGAGGCAGTCTTACCAATTCTTCTCTATAGATACGACCTTTTAAACCGACCAACTAGATTTGAAGTATTCTAGCCTAAAATATGAAATACAAACATGACTAAGCATTAGGAATCACCTTACCCCCTCAGGCAATTTTTTTTTTTTTTTTGTCTTAAAAAAACGTCGCCCCACACTAGGAATTTCTCCTGTATCGTGGGTGCGTTTCACAAACATGAAATATCACATACAAAAACACCCAGACTCGGGACAAACATCTGTGGATCACACAAATTTTTGTCCCGTGCGGGAATCGAACCCACAACCCCTAGCGCAGCAGTCCAATCGCTTAGCCACTGCGCCAATCAGGTCGCAAGCAAAGCAATCCAGGCGAGATGTTCAATAGAACGAGTCTATTATGATTAGGGCCTATTACGAAGCGATGCGGGCACTGTGCCCCCCCCTTGTCCCTCCCGCTCCCCACGCCGCCCTCGGTCCGCCGCGGGGCACAATATCAAAGGAAAGGACTTTTGAAAGAGTTGCCTGAGTGTACGATGTAATCCAATATGAATGGGGTTCGACCCCCGCCGCGCCCCGCACCCCGCGCACCCCCCGGGGGGCGATTAGAGGTGTTATTGAGAAATGGATTATATTGGTAATGTGTTTGTAGTTATAACTCGAGGATAGGGGTGTGAGGACGGAGTGTTTGGATGATGGTGGTGACTGGTGAGAGGTGCACCATTATAAGTATCGGACGATCTGGTTGGCGCTGTGGCTAAGCGATTAGACTGCTGCGCTAAGGGTTGCGGGTTCGATTTCCACACGGGATAAAAAATTGTGAAAAACGCAGATGTTAGTCCCGAGTCTGGGTGTTTGTGTATGTGATATGTCATGTTTGTGAAACGCACCCACGATACAGGAAAATTGTCTCGTTTGGGGGGACGTTTTAAATACAAGTGCGCCTCGTCCTGGCAACACTAACGCGCGCCTCACTAAACGGGGAGCAGTTAACTGGACGCACTGCGGACGTGGAACTAACTAGTGTCACACCACTGATAGCCGAGTGGTATGACCGTCGGACTGCCAAGTCAAAGGTCACAAGTACAAACCCCGGCACGCACCGATGTCTTTTCGAATTCATGTGCGTACTATAAATTAGTTATCAGTTGCTAAAAACGGTGAAGGAAAACATCGTGAGGAAACCTACACCCATACCTACAGGCGGTTTAAACTTTTACACCAGGTTGTTTATCAACCATACGATGAGAAGACCACTCTGTAGGTATTGTCGTTATTTATTTATTTATAGTTAATTTATTATCTGTATAAAATTAAAATGTTTGTGTGACTTTTATTGTAACTAAATCCTTTATATTTATTATACCCTCCTTTTTGCTTGTATTCGTGTAAAAACCAAACAGGAATCAAACCTACAACCCCACCTACCTACCGATGCATCAAACCTTCCATTACTATTCCCAACACCGCTGTCCATCTGAACTGTCACAGATAAAGCCGTCCTCATACGACTGTAGCGAGGCTACGAGACTACACGGCTACAGCGCTACGAGACTACGAGGCTCCGCTCCGTCACGTAGCACCCATCTACGAGACTCGTTCCGCTACGCGAGCTACACAGCTGCTACGCGCCTGATGACGTCATTATAGTTAGGGAATAGGTTTTAGTTCAGTTTCGTCTGTGTTCTGTGTGTTACCATTTAGATATTAACTAGCTCATGCCCGGGGCTTCGTCCGCGGATTTCTATTAAAAAACCTGTACGTAGCAGCTGTAAGCAGGTTCACTTAATTGAATCTGATATTAATTACAACTTGCTTTTGCCCGCGGCTTCGCTCGCGTTAACCAGTATTTTAACCCCTTAGAGAAGGATAAAAGATAAGTAGCCTATGTCCTTTCTCAGGTCTTAAACTTTCTACTTGCCAAATTTGATCATTATTCGTCTAGCGGTTTAGTCGTGAAGGTGTAACAGACAGACAGAGTTACTTTCACATTTATAATATTACTATGGATATGGATTTTATGGGTTTTTATTTTTTTCCGCGGAGCCCTAAATATTTTTGAAATTCAAAGTAGCTTTTATTAGCCCCTATAACATCAGCTATCTGCCAGTGAAAGTCCTGGCAAAATCCGTCAAGCCGTCGCAGAGTAGCTGAGCCCGCGAATTTCCCGCGTTTTCAAATTTTCCCGCGGAACCCTAAAAATTTTCGAAATTCAAAGTAGCCTATATTACACCCCGAAACATCATCTATCTGTCAATAAAAGTCCCGTCACAAAAAGGCCAGCTTTTCGAAAATTACCAGAAACAAATACACAGACATGCATTTTTTTATGTGTATCGTGTTACAAATAGACACTCCAATATTATTTATGTGTATTGATAAATATGTTTATCAGTTGTCTGTTTACCATAACACAATATTTGGGATCAGATGACCGTGTGTGTGATCCTAAAAAAATATATGGTCAAGCGTTAGTTGGACTTTTGCAGGAACTTACACAAGTGACTAGTGGACACTTGTCTTAAGCCGCGCTACTAATTACCTACCTAATTACCTCTAAGTAACCCTGATTCATGAGTCAGTTACTACAGACAGACGGACGGTTAATGTGTGGTTCTAAGATAACTGCCAGTTAGTTACACTCGCGACTACTAACCCTGGGGGGGTAGTCAGAGATGGAAGCACATTGTGGTAGTTTATTAAAGTGTATGCTTATTTATAATTATGCATGTGTTTGTATAAGGGGTAGGCAGAAGTGTATAGTACACCCACATGTCTCCAGTTATGTTATAGGTCCCAATGTAATAGGGGGCGAGCTGGACATCAACCGGACACGAATTCAGAATCCATGCTGCTAATACGAATACTCAAAACACTTTGACCGACCCAGGAATCGAACTCAGGACTTCACGCTCAGCAGTCGCGATCGCTAAACGAGGCAGAAGCTCTATATTTATAACTACGATATTGATTTCTACAAGAAAACTTTGAAATTTATTTTAAGGTCACTAACAAGTCTTAAGCGATATGTCAGTGCATCCACTTCCAACCATTCAGCACCATTGTGTGAACAGTAGCGCCCACTATCTGCTTTCTACATGAGCTAACACGTGACCAGACAGCGACGTAAGTCACGCGCGTGCGCGGGAGCGGGAACAGAACTACTGTTTTATAGACCACCCTGAATGTTCTGATAGCCTTGTGGTTAGCGAAGTAGATTTAAATGCAAGTGTCTGTGGGATCAAATCTCGGTAATGAGTTGACTTTTTCAATGTTATTTAAACTTTATTATTTGATTTGATTTTATAATTATAAAGCCACTCTCCAACTAACAAGTTAATTTCGCAATTCCTTGCAGAAATCTATTGCGGAGAAGTTGTTTATAAGAAATTCATTATCAGTCAGAAGGCGTCCACTGCTGGACAAAGGCCTCCCCCTTAGAACACCACAATGATCGACAACTTGCCATTATCATCCAACGGTTGCAGCAACTCTGATGATGTCGGTCCACCTGGTGGGGAGGCCTGCCAGTAGAAGTGAATAGAGCAAGATTTTAAAGAACAAAAATTGCACAACTTTTATTGGAGCAAATGCGATCAAATTAGATGCTTGGAACATTCTTACTTAAATACAGAGAATGTTGACATTCGAGACTTACAGTAATCGACTTGTTGCGAGTGTTGGCACAGTGCAAGTCATTCCCAGAGTGAATGCTGCAAGACAGAGTCCCCGGTCGGGCAGTGTTACTGGGCTTATCCAAAAGGTAGGTCTCAGTAGCAGCACGGAGTCTAGTCTGCCCCCTATTACATTGGGACCTATTACATAACTGGTGAAATGTAGGTGAACTATAGCTCTGCCTACCGCTTTATGGAATACAACAGATTTTTTCTATCCCACACAGTATTATATTTTTTTAAAACGTCGCCCCACACTAGTAAAGTCTTCTGTATCGTGGTTGGGTTTACAAACATGAAACATAACATACACAAACACCCAGACTCGGGACAAACATCTGCGGATCACACAAATTTTTGTCCCGTGTCGAATCGAAACCCTTAGTGCAGCATTTTAAATGCTTAGCCACTGCACTAATTAAGTCATAGAAATACATAAGTTAGTATAAAATACCTCCGACTTGCACCACCCCCCTATCCCCGTTGTCTCGAGACAAGCTGTGACTTAAAGCCAGCGTCGCGGTCGTAACATGAACCAGTCGTCTTCAGTGGTCGCTGCACTTGTTACACGCGCGCTGCGCACGGGCAGCAGAAGTCTAGCTTAGAAACTTAACACATAACATGACGCCTGTCTTCCCCGAAGGGGTAGGCAGAGGTATGTAGTACAACATTCCACCAGTTATGTTACAGGTCTCAATGTAATAAAGGGCGAGATGGCCTTCATCCGGGTACAAATCCAGACTCCGTGCTGCTACTGAGAATTAACTAATGGAAAAAACAAGTTACACTGCCCGACCCGGGATTCAAACCCAGGACCTCGTGCTCATCAGTCGTGCTTAGCGACCACTAGACCAACGAGGCAATCCAGTTAATAAAAACAAAATAAAAACAATACCAACCATATAATTGAGTCGTAATTGTGAAAATCTTTTAAATTAATGATACATAATTATCCGTGTAATGTAACTCTTCAGAAGCACAGGCCACCTCCCTGCCCACCCTAGTCCCTGATGTGTCGTGAGCCTACATCTTGGCGTGATCATAATATATCATGAAACATAATTATATTTATCTTTACACAGTCAAGGGAACACAGAAGGACCACTCCACACGACTCACTAACAAAACCTTACATAAATAAAATAAGTTATATTTTAAGACGAAAATACTAAATATGGAACTTGAAATTCGATGGGTGCGAGCAGACACGATAGCTCAGTTGGTTAGTGTGCGCCGTGGTACGGCGAAGGTCGCGGGTCAAGTCCCGCTCGTGTCCATAATTTTTATGGGCAACATGCTAATAAAAGACCAAAATTGTTGTTTATTTCTTTGCACGATTTTTGTTTGACATAAAATAAATGGTTTTTTTAATAATTTAAGTAGGCGTGCTCTTGCCCACAATTCGCTTGATGGTAGGCGAGGATATGGTGGCCTACGATGGAGCGCCCTCTTAATAAAAACCTTAGTTTAGTTAGATTATAATAAACATAACAACACGCCTGTATTCCCCAAAGGGGTAGGCAGAGGTGAACATATAGTACACCCACATTTCGCCAGTTATGTTGTAAGTCCCAATGTAGTAGGGGGCGGGCCTATTGCCATCAACCGGGCACAAATCTAGACTCCGTGCTGCTACTGAGAATTACCTAATGGAAAACTCAGTAACACTTTGCCCGACCCGGGATTTGAACCCAGGACCTCTTGCTCAGCAGTCGCGCTCACTAGACGAGGCAGTCTATAATAGTTCTCCGGGAACAGGGACGGTTCGCACAATGAAGGTAGAGGCAGAACGTTCGGTGCGTGTTTTGGGACATTCCTTGTATCTCCCCGTAAGTGGGCCTTCTGTCTCCCCCGCACCGTGTCACCGCGGGCTGTTTGCTCACGGTGCGGTTATACGGTTTGCCTAAACTAATGTTGACGGGACTCGTGTGGTACGCCGCAGCCTCCCGCCGCGAGATGAGATCTGTGCGGAGACGAAGGTCTAGAGTTATTGTAATGTTACAGCTATCCACACAGTCCAAGGGTAAGCGACGCGTGCCGGGGTCAGTCTGAGGATGGGTCTTCTTATCGTATGGTTGATGAACAACCTGGTGTCAGAGTTTAAGCCGTCTGTAGGCCCCTGACATGGCTGTACGCACACACACACATACGCACCCAAGCAAACATAACACTCATAAACGTAATGAATGTAATTAATCTCATTAATTAGTAATTTCCTAATTGTTACTTAGTATGCTTTTTTTAAACGTCGACCGACACTAGGAATTCCTTCTGTATCGTGGACGCGTTTCATTATCATGTAATATCACATACACAAACACCCAGACTCGGGACAAACATCTGCAAATCACACATTTTTTTCCCCGTGCGGGAATCGATCCGTCAACTCCAAGTGCAGCAGTCCAATCGCTTAGCCACTGCGCCAATCAAGTCTTCAAATGGACAAGATCTGTGGAATATATCAAAGAGCTAAGCTGCGGACAAAAGCCAGTATTTTCTTAAGTATTTGACTTATAGTACTTTTAACCGTTATTAATTGGACCTCAAGTAACAGTTACAGTAACAGCTACAGTAACAGCTACAGTAACAGCTACAGTAACAGCTACAGTAACAGATAGAGTAACGGTTCAGTAAGTAGGTTAGTAAATAATTTATTTGCGTTATCAGTAACGGCTACAGTTTCAGTCTCAGTTACAGTAACAGTTACGAGGGAAGCTGTGCGGAGAGGAATCCTGTCCATTAGGTTCACAGTGCATGAACTCTCTGCTACAGTGACCATACACGTGTGCTATTATCACACTAATATTATCAAGGCGAAAGTTAGTGAGTGTGTTTGTATGCTTGTTACTTCTTCACGATCAAACGGCTGGACCAATATTGATAAAATTTTGTATGGAGGTAGCTGACACCCTAGATTAACACATAAGCTTATTATCCCAAAAAAATATAGCAGGTAACACCGCGGGGCGCTGCTAGTGAGACATAAACTTATCAGTTGGTGACTGAATAAAATTCCTTTATTTTACTCGCATCCATTACGTCCCATCCCATGTAATAGGGGGCGAGCCTATTGCCATTAAAACAACAATCACGCCCGTATTTACCAAAGGGTAGTCGAAATGCCCATATAGTACCTACACCCACATGTCGCCAGTTATGTTATAGGTCCCAATGTAATAGGGAGCTGGACATCAACCGGACAGACCAGACTCCGAGCTGCTACTGAGAATTGTCAATTTTTTTTTTAGTTAGTGAGTTTGTTTGTATGCTTGTTACTTCTTCACGATCAAACGGCTGGACCAATATTGATAAAATTTGGTATGGAGGTAGCTGACACCCCGGATTAACACATAGGCTACTTTTTATCCCGAAAGAATGTAGCGGGTAACGCCGCGGGGCGCCGCTAGTACATACATGTATCCTGCATATTATTATCGTGTGGTGATCCCAGCGGCCCAACGTTTCACTACCGGCACACACGACCAGCGGGTTCAACTGTAACTAACTGGAACTATTTAACTGCTGCAGTTACGGCACATAGTTAACTGTGAATTTAACCGCGGACTCTGATGTGCTCGTAACTTGTTCACAGTTACGTAACGCAGTGAACTCGAACTGAACTTAGTGCGGGTTTGAATCCCGGTCGAGTAAATATTTGGATTTTGCCCTTTAGGCCAATATTTAAGAGGCTGGATCTAATTGGTATAGTAGTTAAGTGATTAGATTGCTGCGCTAAGGGTTACAGGTTCGCTCTCCACGCGGGTAAATATTCATATTTTTTTGCTTATGTTTGTCTCAAACGAGAATAAAACTTGTTAACACACAAGTGGCCGCTTGTTATGATCACCCGCCTGAGCTGTAGTGAATAGATTTAATATAATTATGATGTGTGTCTCATGTGTTTGTTCTTCTAAAGTCCATTTTAATATTTTGTTTTAAGTTCATTTCTATTTATATTTCATTCTGTGTTATTCCCACTATCGACGGCAAATGTTATTTAACATTCTATTACCTAATTGGATACATAGTGAAACAGATAACTATTTTACAATTATTAACATTTTAAAACTAACAAACATTTAAAGTAATTATTACACACAAAAATGTTTTTGTTGAGTAAAAGGCAATATTTATTGATTTACACTTCATACACAGAACATGACTGCCTCGTTGGTCTAGTGGTCGCTAAGCGCGACTGCTGAGCAGGAGGTCCTGGGTTCAAATTCCGAGTCGGGCAAAGTGTTACTGGGTTTTTCTATTAGGTAATTCTCAGTAGCAGCACGGAGTCTAGATTTGTGCCCGGTTGATGTCCAGCTCGCCGCCTATTAGGTACATTGGGACCTATAACATAACTGGCGACATGTGGGTGTACTACACACCTCTGCCTACCCCTTCGGGGTATAGCCGTGATGTTACATACACAGAACATGTACACAGGCGGTATTTGGGTAGAGCAGAAACAAGATTGTGGGAGGTTGTGGTGCATTTGAAGAACTTGGGGATCTCAGTGTTGGTGGTCAAGTTACAGAAGACCCTGCTGCCCATCTTCTGGATGTTCCCTTAGTCGCCTCTTACGACACCCACGGGAGGAAAGGGGGTGGTCAATTCTAGGCCGGATACCACACGGCGCATTATTTATTTGTAAATTATACTAATGCAAATGTATGATATGAGATGTATGTACGACGACCTGATTGGCGCAGTGGCTAAGCGATTAGACTGCTGCGCTAAGGGTTGCGGGTTCGATTCCCGCACGGGGCAATAATTTGTGCGATCCACATTTGATTGTCCCGAGTCTGGGTGTTTGTGTATGTGATATTTCATGTTTGTGAAAACGCACCCACGATACAGGAGAAATTCCTAGTGTGGGGCGACGTTTTTTTAAAAAAAAAAAAAAAAAAAAAAAAAAAAAAAAAAAAAAAAAAAAAAAAAAAAAAAAAATATTTGTATATGTCTACAGTTCATATCATTGGACGTAAGGCGTACTCTGCCTACCCCTTCGGGGAGTACAGGCGTGATGTTATGTTATGTTAATTAACACATTACCCTTCATTGCGTCGCGCAGTCGGGTAATACAATAGATAGCGTTTCTCCAATTATTCTAACATCTAAGAAATAAAACACCATTATTCTAAACTGTCTTCACATTCGTTTAGTTTCCAACCCCACTTAAATCCGCAACACTTTCTCAAGACAAGTCTCGAGATAAGCGGACAGGATATATCCGACGATATACGAGTTCTCCGCTATTTATTCTTCCTTATATAACTTTAGTCGGATTGGCATAACGGTTAAATATACCGGATTTGTTTGCATAAGGTTGTAGATTCAAAACAGATGTAAGTTTTTCAATGTTTTTATACCATCAGTCGATCGAGTAATCGAGCGCGATTGATGAGCGTGAGTACCTAGGTTCCCTTCCCGTGTCGGGCAAAATATTGTAGGGTTTTTCCATTATTAGATAAATACAATGTGGGTGTCCAGTCCCCTTAGACATTGATCATTCTATTCGATGTCTATTCGTCAAGCGTTTTTCCACTTGCCTAGGGGGGCGGTATACCTCTGCTTACACTTTCGGGAAATACGGGCGTGATTATTTATTTATTATGACAACAACATAATACCATTACAGTATATAAGTACCAAACCGATGCTGTGTGAATCATACATTCGCGGCACCCCGCGGAGTGCGCACCCGCAGGGCTGCTGCATCACCCACTCCTAGGGCTATCTCATTGCTGAACTCGATGCTGGCTCAACACACAGATCTATATATCTTCCATTATAAGCAATACTTAGTTATTAAAATTATGTATACGTTCTTAAGTAGTGTTTAAGTTAAAAATTATTGATGTTTATTGTTGTATGTTTAAATATGATAAGTGGAACAATTGTTTTTTTTTTGTTTTGTAAAATGTTATTTGTTTTTAAATGTAAGAGTTTTTGGTCGTATGTACTGTGAACTTATATTATAGATACAAACTAACTGATTAGTAAAAATCAATTACAAAATATTAACAACATAAAAAACAAATCCTTAACGTCGGAAGCAATCGTGTGCTTGGTCTCTATACGAGTGGCGGCCGGTGTGCGGCCACGCAGTCAGCGGGAGGGACCCTGGGAGAAATGAACCTGAGTCGTAGTTCATCTTAATTACTAGTGAGCGGAACGAATGGGCCACTGTGTAATAAAATATCCAGTAAGATTGGACCACTGTGCGAGTTAATTTACATATACGATAAGTTCTTTCATACTAAGAAGGAACTAACGTTGGTCACCACGCCTTTGAGGTACAGAGGGCCTTGACAGTGAAGTTAATTACGAGTTCATAACAACTAATATATGCCCGTTCCTTGGGGTGCAAGTAGAGAGCCTCTACGAGTGTCGATACGAAGTACGTCCGTCACTAGACGGTCAACCTCGCTATCCATCACCATCCTTGTTGTCTGCCCAATCTCTACACGGCGTGACCTATTCCATGTGGCCGTTGGCTCCTGCCGATACGAAGAAGAAGATGTTACCATTACCCAGTGTTTATCTAACTTAAACCTCACCGCCCCTCTGTTTTCGTGGCCCGCCAATAAACCTAATCGATACATCAAAAAATACCGCGGAGCACTAGACGCAGGTATTAATAGAGCCGACACCACGCTATATACAGGTGCACTGGTACTTATAGTGGCTCTCCCCGGGATTCGAACCCAGGACCTCATGCTCAGCAGTGGCGCTTATCGACTACTTGGCCAACGAGGCAGTCTTCTTACTTTATTGGAGTTGTTTAACTATATCTTAACCCTTCTTCTTACCGTATGGTTGATGAACAACCTGGTGTCAGAGTTTAAACCGCCTGTAGGCCTCTGACATGGCTTTACACACCGTTGAACAATCTCTCAGGTGTGCCGGTTTCCTCACGATGTTTTCCTTCACCGTTTTTAGCAACTGATAACTAATTTATAGTACGCACATGAATTCGAAAGACCTTGGTGCGCACAAGGTTTGAGCTTGCGACCTTTGACTGTGCAGTCCGACGGTCATACCACTCGGCTAACTAAGCTACAATATTAAAGTGAACCTCTCTATTATCTAACTGGTTCACTAATACCGTTGCATGTTGGCAGCCTCTGAAGGAACTAGCCAATCTTGGCAACGAACAGAAAACCTGGCACAATCTACAAAGAGAAGGAAATTAATAAAGTTAGCAATTAAAGAACTTACACAAGACAAAATAAAGACATTTTAGTAACTTATAAATAATTTAAAATTCATTTCTTAGAATAAAAGTAGTCTATGTGTTAATCCGAGTGTCAGCTATCTCCCTACCAAATTTTATTGAAATTGGTTCAGCCGTTTGATCGTGAAGAAGTAACGAACACACACACAGACAAACTTACACCTTTATAATATTAGTGTGATAAACTAAACATCTACACACTAATTATACATGTTAAATAATTAAAATATGTTAGTGACCAGTCTATTGCCATTCCATATCTACGTATATTATTATGAGTGAATAGAATAGAATTGAATATAATTTATTTCTCAAAAAAATGAAGCGAGTGTAGCAAAAATGTCGGTCGATCGGATCCATTTATAAAAACATTGCGCGCGCCGAGTGTTACAGTAATATTTTACTAAGTTAAAGTTTATATATAGAAGACGTGCAGAAAGCTTTCATATTTACACATTCCGCCAGTTATGTTATAGGTCCCAATGTAATAGGGGGCGAGCTGGACATCAACCGGACAGACAAGACTCCGTGCTGCTACTGAGAATTACCTAATGGAAAAACACAATAACCCATTCGAACCCAGGACCTCATACTCAGCAGTCGCGCTTAGCAACCACTAGACCACCGAGGTAGTATCTCTTAGTAGATACATTACATAGTAACGTTCCTAGTGTACTGTCGGTGGAAGCCGTCTAATAGACCGATAAATATCTTTATATGTTCCGAGCCAATGATATGTCAAGAAGTATAGATACGTCATATGCTAACAAAATGAACGAGAAAAGTGTTCCGAACTCTGAGTCGGAGAGGTCGGATTGAATTTGTAAAGTTTCGGACTCTTAAACTGAACGCTGGCGACAAATTATTTCAATATTATGTGTCCATTGGGAGGAACTAACTGAGATCAAAATATTGTCAGCGTTTCAATAAAACTGAAGCATGTTTCTGTTAAATTTGAAATTAGAATTGAAATTGAATTGAAGAGTAGGTAAGTAGAATTGAAATTAAGTCTGTAGCCCACCTGCACTAGTCTAATGTCAAATCGGACAACAATTGTACTACCCAAGACTACAATTGTCCCCTTCTCGAGTCTTTACAATGAGCGCGTCAGTAACATATCTGTACGTTATTTAAATATCCTTGTTCCGAGCACTCTGAGGTAATGTGTTGGCAGGTCGCAGGTTCATAAATACTGTCGCGGTGAAGTTGTTGGCTACCTTCGCGGTGCGGGATCGATCCCCGGGACAGGTATGACGCAGGGGTGTAAGATTTAATATTTGGATATTTTCATACCAGTATTCGTTTGAGGATAGGTAGAAATATCGGAAGTGTAGATTTACTTTCCAGCCTCTTACAAAAGTGATTTCTATCGTTCTCAGATCTGACCGCAGCAAGCGTTGCTTAACCGCGTAGCACCGGCGTAGCCACGTAGCACCTCCAGGTTTCCTCACGATGTTCTCCGTCACCGTTAGTCTAGTGTCTTAGAATATCTGAGAAAGTATTTCTGACATTGAAACAGTCACATTGATAGTTACTGGGTGTGAACCTGCAACCTTGTGCATACAAATCCGGTGTGTCACTAGGCCACCAGGACTAATACGACAGGATGTATAGATTCTTGACACATTTCTTATTATTCTGAAATTACTAGCGTGATTATAAGTATGACACAAACCTACGACACAGGAAATATTCTATAGTCAAAGCTTAAAAAATCTGCAAAGTTTGGTCAGGTACGATCGTTCAGTGTGCGAGCGAGACAGCGACACTGCATCACCGGTTGAAGCCGCTGAAGCCGGCCATTTGTCTGTCTTTACGACTTGAAGCCGGCTGCACGTATCAATAAAGGTTTCATTCCACAATTGATATCTGTTTCGAACTTTTAGGTCAATAAAAGTCTAATAAAAGTCTAATAAAATAAGTTTTAAAACACTCGTGGATAAATACCAGGCGCATAGGCCTATAGATTAAGGTTAAGCGGCGTTCGCCGTGGTCGGTGCACGGATGGGTGTCTTTTCATTTCATGTAAACCTCTTACCGAGCTGACCCCTTACTATGAACTCTTAAAGCTGTCTCAGTACAGTGCGATGCGCGGTCAAGTACGGTCGCGCTTGCGCTGCACAGTACGAATATTATATGAATCGCGAACTGCGCGGCTATAGCCGCTGCCCGTTTTCCGCTATGAGTTCCCAACCTCTCATAGCCAATGAAGTATTGGCATTCATTAAACATGCCATCGACTACATGGACGAAGTCAGCATCATGCAGATCTGCAAGTCCTCGTACAAGGAGGACGAGATTAGCAGTGCCAAGTTGCTGCTGTTCACAACGCTCGGCAAAGTCAGCCAGATGCCGTCTCGTCGAAGGGACGGTACAGAGAAGAGTCTCCAAGACATCATAACACTGATGAAGGAGACCGACCCTGACGATGTGCCTGAATTCGTGGCGAAGGACCTGCATAAGCTGCCTCCCGTCACTTTCGATCACGTCGACGTCACTAGGCTGCTGAAGGACATTACATTCCTGAAGCAAAGCCAGGCCGAGATGCAGCTAAAGTTGGAGGTGTCCAATAACACCATAAGTGATCTGCGCGCTGAAGTAGTGTTGTTGCGCAATGCAATTTCTGCAAGTAGGTCACCGACCGGCGCCGCTAACGTGAACACGCGTCGCGGCGCACAAAACGCCTCCATATGCAGTTTTGAGTCAGCGAGCTCAACTGCGTCACCGACTGCCGAAAATGCAAGCGTTGCACTTGCAACGCATGCCGCCGCCGTCCCTGCCTCGACAGCGGTAGAGACAACGCCGTGTGTAGGTGCATCGACCCCCAAGCGAGCCTACGCAGCGATATTAGCCGCTAACAAGCCTGCTGAGTTACAATACTCGCAGGCAAAGCAAGCGCTGACGCTGGGGGTCAACAGAGCCGGTCGAAACCTAACAAGGTTTTGAAAAGGCGGGGTCCAGAGAAGGACACGTGCGACAAGGATGGCTTCATAAAGGTAGAGAAGAAGAAGAAGAAGAAGCCTCCTTGTCGGAACCAGTGCGGTACCGCGCTGGTAGGACCCAACATGCTGCTTCGTCCAGCAATCCCTACGACGCAGCTGTACGTGTCCAGACTACACCACTCCACGAAGGTTGAGGAGGTCGTGGAGTACCTGCGTGTGACGACCAACTCGATTTTGAGGGTCGAGAAGTTGGAGCCGCGTCACAACACTAACTTCAATTCGTTCGTGGTGCGTGTTCCGACTCAACATCTTGAAAAGTTCCTCAAAGAAGAGTTATGGCCGAAGGGTGTTGTTTATCGCCGGTTTCGTGGCCGACTAAATGACACCAGTCAGCGAAACACGACGCCGCCACTTAATGTGTAGTATAGTTATATAATTGTATGTGTTTATAGTATTTTTAAGTTATATTAATATAGTATTGTATTTATAGTTATGGGCCTTTGATGCCTGAAATAAATGGATATTATTATTATTATTATGTATTCTTTATCCTTGAAGAATCTCAGCATTGCTGCTGGTAATTTTGATGAACCTATCACGGGCTTACGCCAAGTGGGTCGATTCGTTTCCTATAGATGTAGGTGCTTGTGTTGTTGATGTCAGGAACCGTCTTACTATGGAACATGTGTCTATGATAACAGATTTTTGTAAAGAAATGTAGGATGATTTGTGTAGGTCTAATTCTTTCAATGAGGTGTGTAGTGTTTTGGGTATGATTCCCGTGGATGAAAGTATAATCGGTTTTATTTTTACCGTATTCTGTTGCCACATTTGCCGTATTTCATCGGCTAAAGGTATATATTTCTGAATTTTTTCCGTGTATTTTTTTCTTAAGTTTTCGGAATTAGGTACAGAAATATCTATCAAGTAAGTAATTTTTTTATCTTTAATCGTTAGTGTTATATCCGGTCTATTGTTTTGTGTTGTTTTATCTGTTATAATATCCCTATCCCAGTACAGCTTTGCTTTTTCGTTATTCAATACATTCTTTGGTTTATATTTGTAATAAGGTTCTATCGTATCTATTAGTTTATATTTTTTTGCTAGGTATAAATGTATTTGTTTAGCTACGTTATTATGTCTGTCTGTATATTGCCTATTTGCTAAAAATGGGCAGCCTCCTGTGATATGGTCTATAGTTTCTTGCTGTGAGTTGCATAATCTACATCTGTCTGAAATTACAGTAGCATCCTTCATTATATATTTTTGGTAATTTTTCGTTTTAATTATCTGGTCTTGGATTGCTACCATAAAACCTTCTGTTTCTTTATATATATTGCCTTTACTCAACCACGCATTAGATGCTTCTTTGTCTACATGTTCTTGTTGAATTAAATTTGGATATTTACCATGTAGAGATTTCTGTTTCCAGTTTACAATTTTTTGTTCGTCTGACACTAAGTTTTCTAAGGGATTATAATCATTGTTATTTAGTTTTAGTGCTGTTCCTGGCGTAGATATTGATGTTATTCCTTTATGAATTTTACTATCTTTTGCTTTATTAAGTATGTATGTGCGCATGTTATGTACCTGTTTACTGTGTAAATTCTTTATATCTATTAGCCCTCGGCCTCCTAATTTGCGATTTAGATGAAATCTTTCTGTAGCTGAATGTATGTGATGAATGTGATGTTTATAGCTTGTGGTTCGTGTGATCCTATTAAGTTTATCTAAGTCTGTGCCTGTCCATTTAATAATTCCGAATGAATATGTAAGAACAGGAACAGCGTAAGCATTTATAGCTTTTATTGTATTTCTTGCTGATAATTCAGTCTTTAATATTTTGCATAGTCTGTCTGTGTATTTTTTTGAGAGTTCTTCTTTTATCTTACTGTGATCTATGCGTGTGCTTTGGCAATATCCTAAATATTTATATGTGTCAGTCAGGTCCATTTTATCTATTAGAGAATTTTGTTGTGTAAGCAAATATGGGTCTGTAGTGTGGTGCTGTCCTCGTATAATACTATTTATTTTACATTTGTCTGTTCCAAAACTCATCTTAATATCATTACTGAACCTTTCTGTAGTTTCTAATAAAGAGTCTAATTGTTGTCTATTTGCTGCATATAACTTAATGTCATCCATATATAGTAAATGCGTGATTTTAATATTGTTTTCTCTAATTATTTGATATCCCTGACTTGCATTATTATTTAACAATCTAGATAATGGATTTAGAGCCATACAAAACCATAGGGGGCTTAATGAATCGCCCTGAAATATTCCTCTAGCTATCTTTATTGGTTTAGATTTAAGTGTACCTGATTCTGTATTTATGTTTAACATAGTAGTCCAATGCTGCATAGCTTGTTGTAGAAACCCTATTAGCGTATCGTCTACTTTATATAATTTTAGTATTTGCAGAAGCCACGAATGAGGGACGCTATCATATGCCTTTTGGTAGTCGATATACGCGTAATAAAGGTTTCTGTGTGTTTGCCTAACTTGATTGTGTATTTCTGTATCTATAACTAGCTGTTCTTTACAACCTCTGGAACCTTTTCTGCAACCTTTTTGTTCCTCCGCTATTATGTTGTTGTGTGTGAGGTGTGTGTTAATTTTCTGGGAGATGATGGATGTGAGTAGTTTGTATAAAGTTGGGAGACAAGTTATTGGTCTATATTTAGCTGGATTACTAGTATCTGAATCTTTAGGTTTTAAGTATGTGTTTCCCAGAGTGAGAAACATAGGTAATGTGTTAGGCTCCCTAATTAGTGTATTAAATGCTTTAGCTATATAATCATGTGTGTTAGTAAAATATTTTAACCAATAATTATGTAAGCTGTCTGGACCTGGTGTTTTCCAATTAAGAGTCTTACTTATTGCGTGTTCTATATCCTGTTTATCTATTATAATTTCTGCCATCGGGCTTAAAGGTACTAATTCTTCTTCTTCTGCTTTTATCCATTCCGCCTCTTTATTGTATTCTACTGGCTTAGACCATAGCTCTTCCCAAAACTTCTCTACCTCTGTGATATTAGGTGCATCTCTAATACTAGCTTCCTTATCAAAGTTTCTGTAAAATAGTTTTTGGTTAGTGTTAAACACTCTATTGTCCCTATGTCTCTGATTGGACTTCCTATATCTGCGTAACCTTTTAGATAATGCCTGCAGTCTTTGCGTCTTCAAATCCATATCTTCAATTACTTCTTCCTTACTTTTATATTTTATATTTATTTTATTTTGTTTTTTACTTGATAGATTCCCTTTAAGGTATTGTGCTAATCTTCCTATATCTTTTCTCAAGCTGGATATTGAGTTTTCAATTCGTCTTTCCCAACTTGGCTTTATTTCTGTACGATTCCTACTTACTTGATGATCTAATTTCTTTTTACTATAAATGTTAGCAACTGTCATAGCGGCACAATAGATTATATCTTGTATATCTTCTATGTTCGGTTCGGTGGATTTCAATAATTCGCCTTTAATCAAGCTATTTAATAAGTTTACTGTTATCTTAGATTTATATGTTATTTTAAGTTTTGGTATACTCGGGCGAACTGTGCAATCAGTTCCTTTATATCTAATAATTAATTCGTTAAAGGTATTTTTGATTTCTAAATCATCCATTTCAGTAAAAATTTCTGTTTGATCATTTATGACAGGTGTTGGTGACTGTGCAGATCGCTCTTGTAACAATGAATATGTCTGTGGATCAATGGTCTGTGATTGTGTTTGTGTAAATAGTGTTTCATGTGTAATATATGGGGATAGTTCATCAGTTGCAACTGAATCACTTTCTTGCGTATTAACAATAGGTGTATTTATCGGGCTGGTGCGTGTATTTATTAAAATATCTGTAGGTCTATTTTCGGTACTGGATGTTAATTCTATTAATCTTTTAATATTTTCTCTTTCTGCAACGGGTATCCTATTATTTCGATATATTACACGAATTTGATCTGCAAGTCTTTGTTCAGTGAGAGAGCTGAGATCTGGAAAAACTTCAATGAATTTTGCATGTAGTAATGGGCGGTATCCTGTGAGATTAGTTTCGCAATTTGTAACTGTGTAATAGCAACGGAGTAATTGTCGATTCACATCATCTGTCCATTTCATCCGCTGCCTATTTCTGCCAGCAAGAGTGGTTGCAGGAAGCATTTCCTGCAAAACACTTCTTCCTGTTTCGTGTAGAGTGTTATTTGTGGGTGTGTCAGTGAAAGTGTCTTCGGCTGTAGCATCTTGAGTGGCCGTGACCCGCCTGTTCAATCGACAGCCACTGGCGGTCCGCATGCTGCCACGTCCAGCGCCATCTCCAGACGTGCCCTGGCGGTCCCCAGGTAGCGGCCCTATACGTATATCTCTAATTGTATTCTCCATGATGAATGGGTTACCAGTGCCTTGTTAGCCGTGTAAGTTTTTATATAGTAATAAATACTATATTACACGTGTCCGCCTCCCACGTGGGCTTGGTGTTCAGCCCGGACGAAAGGATGGATTTTGGGAGGCTTATTATTATTATTATTAAAGCAGGACAGTTTAAGATGTGGAAACGAGACACCGCTACGTGAAGTGTAATGCGGCGTCTCGCTTCCACAACGTAAACTGTCCTGCTTTAAGAGATCATGGTAAGGAGGCTGGAACAGTAAATGAAGCCTTTGAATCTAGCTTTCTTTCATAGATCTTAGACAGTTAGTTGAGACTAGCCAACTACGCAGGAGATATTATAGTGCACAAGTATGCGCGCAGTCACAGGTGCACTCCCTATTCCCTTACTCTCATAGTCCAGGACGGTGAGACACGACCGGAGAGAGATCAGACGCAGGACCAACGGCTTAACGTGCCTTCCGAAGCACGGAGGGGTCACCCATCACAGGACTGACCGCGGCGAGCTCGGCTTATCCTCGCAGGTCGACTGATCTGCGCGGTAGCCACGTAGCGAAAAGCCAGAGGTATAAATTAATTATAAGGGTATGAGCATAGACAAGTTCCTGCTACCAAACTTATTTTAGTTATAGTAACCATAGACTATCGTATAATATAGAGCGAGTCCCCTCAACTAGCGGACACGGCACTCAGCCACGCCCCTGTCTTGTCTCTTAGATTGATAGCGTGAAGATTAATGCGCTTGGAAACGTTCTTGTTTCTAACCGACTTCAAATAAGGAGGTTCTTTACTTAACTGTATGTTTGTGTGTAATCATGTAGAGTGCTTCATTGGTCTTGTGATCGCTAAGTACGACTGCCGAACACGAGGTCCTGGGTTTGAGTCCTGGGTCGGGCAAAGTGTTATTAGGTTTATCTATAAGTTTATTCTCAGTAGCAGCACGGAGTCTGGTCTGTCCGGTTGATGTCCAGCTCGCCCCCTATTACATTGGGATCTATAACATAACTGGTGAAATGTGGGTGGTGTGACCACACGTGATGTTATGTTTTACTTATAGACAAAACAACTTTAAAATGATACCTTACTTTTTCATGTCGGTTAAAACCCTCATAATTGTCAATTGTGTCCCCAAATATAAGAGCAGTCGACCTCCGAGGGTGGGGACTGAGGGGCCATTTATTGTGCCCTGTTTATTGTGCCCATAAATATGCCCTCTGAAGAACTCTCTCCGGGGAAGAACTTTAAATTGTGTCGTGTTGCGGAAAAATAACAATATTTTGTTTGTGTCTAATACCTTTGAGGGAATATTGAGGACTGCCTGTAGCCCGCGGCTGCACTCGCGTTTTTCTTTTTTTTCGCAGACTTCTACATATTTTCCAAATTAAATATTAGTGTTAGTTACTCCTTATAAAATTAGCTAACAGCCAGTGAAAAAATCAGACCAGCCGTTTCGGAGAATAACCGAAACAAACAGACAGACAAACAGACAATTATTGTTGAGTTATAAGTTTTCTTGTTGCTGTCAAGAACACGTTTTGACTTAAATGCGACCAATATCTTCTCTCTGACATTTCAATACCTTGTTGGTGTAGTAGACGCCGCGCGGCTACTAAGCACGAGGTCTTGAGTTCGATTTTCGTGTCCGGCAAAGTGATATTGGTTTTTTCCGTTAGGTAATTCCCAGTAATCGGAGTCTGGATTTGTGCCGGGTTGTAGCAATAATGCTACATCTTCTTCTTCTTATCGTATGGTTGATGAACAACCTGGTGTCAGAGTTTAAACCGCCTGTAGGCCTCTGACGTAGCTTATTTTGGCAATAATGCCAAATAAAGTCTGCCTATACAAATGTGGATGTTGTATCAATGAACAAATAAACACGCCTCTGACCACCCCCTCGGGGAGTGCAGGCGTGATGTTTGTTACGCAGTAACTTAACAGATTACCATCAGCACTCAGCCGTCCACAGAGTGTAATTAACAGAGAACTCGATATTGTATCGGGGTCCATAATGTACTACATACGAAGGATGTGACTCACCGGCACAGAGTGTGACCCGAATTTGAAAATTGATGGACACGAGCAGGACTTTAATCTGTGACCTTCGCCGTAACATGTCGCAACTCTGACCAACTGAACCATCGTGTCACTGCTCGCACCCATCGAATTTTAAGTTCCCTTTTAGTATTTACGTGTTAAGAGTGACGTCAGGTATTATCTGTGTTAGGTTAGGTCTGTTGGGTTCGACGCCCGCTCGTGTCCATCATTTTCCAAATTCCTTTATCAATTCTAATATAATACATTTTTGGCAATTAAAACCGCGTTGTTTATCAATTAATGATGCACGATTCCTATTAAATTCATCCCAGACGTGTGGGGAAGCAGTCAACAACAATATTAGAAAAAAAAAACGGTCGCAGTTTACGTAAAAATGTATAATTTTGACTTCAATATGATCAGAGACCTGTCTTCAGTCAGTGGCAACTTGCAATAGGTACACAAGAAACCATAAATAGGCCATTGATCTTTTTTTTTAAACACTTCACCCATTCCATGACTTTCTCCTGTATCGTGAGTACGTTTCACAAACATGAAACATCACATACACAAACACCCAGACTCGGGACAAACATCTGCGGATCGCACAAATCTTTGTCCCGTGTCGAATCGAACCCGCAACCCTTAGCGCAGCAGTCCAATCGCTTAGCCACTGCGCCAATGAGATCATCTCATCGTCATTACATTGGGACCTACAACAAAACTGGCGGTACACGGGTGTACTATTATTATAATATACTTCTGCCTACCCTATTGTTCAATGCAGTCAACATAATACCTCTGTAGCTAGTTACGTCACACCTGCATCGCGCTAATTAGCGATCTGCGTTAATTATAATTATTGACAAACAATCAAAAATACTGCTCACGTTTGTATGACTTGTTTTTACTAAAGGGGTAGGCAGAAATGGGTAATATTTAACTTTAATTTAAACATTACATAACATCACGCCTGTATTCCCCGAAGGGATTAACAGAGGTGTGTAGTACACCCACATGTCTCCAGTTATGTTATAGGTCCCAATGTAATAGGGGGCGAGCTGGACATCAACCGGGCAGACCAGACTCCGTGCTGCTACTGAGAATTACCTAATGGAAAAACATAATAAAACTTTGCCTAACCTGGGCTACGAACCCAGGACCCCATGCTCAGCAGTCATGCTTAGCGACCACTAGACAGCACGGAGTCTGGTCTGCCCGGTTGATGTCCAGCTCGCCCCCTATTACATTGGGACCTATAACATAACTGGAGACATGTGGGTGTACTACACACCTCTGCCTACCCTGCCCATGTTTTTATTTCGCGGTAACCTATCCATATAACTGTAAGAATACCAGTTAAACTTGAACCCTCAGTTATAATATATTAACTCCAGGCGGTTAGCGGTAACGGTTGTTCCTTCTTATTCCACAAAACATTTCTCTTTGTAAAGGAAACTTTATCTTTTGTGTAACTTATTATATTTAACAGGAGTTTGAGTTTACTTTCTTTGAGTTTCAAAAGTTAGTTTCAACTGTAATCCTTTGATAATGAAGACATTTTACATACAGACTAGCTGTGCACCGCGGTTTCACCTGCGTTCTTCTTTTTCGCAGCAAAGCCCTAAATATTTTTGAAATTATTCTTTATAACATCAGCTATCTGCCAGTGGAAGTCCTGTCAAAAACGGTTCAGCCGTTTCGGAGATTAGCTCTGTATTCTTTGACATGCGAACGACAGTGACAGGTACCATTAATCAATGATTCAACATCCTCAATTTATAAGTAAAGGGATATGTGTTAATTAATATATTAATAACTTAATATCCTATCCCCTCCCCCCTCCCCGCCGTCCACCGCTCCTCCCGCCGTCCTCCGCACATCAGGTATGCACAGAGGGGACACTTGAAAGAGAATATAAGTGTGTCTCTGAGAGGCTGTGGCGGGATAGGTAGATATCTATGTGAGGGTAGCTTAATGCTTTTTCATGACTGAGGGGCTAAATGGCTGCATTGGGAGAGTCATAGTAAGATAATTATATTTATTACAATGCATAACACCTGCGCACGTTCTTATTCACTTACAGAATTAATTCATTTCAGAGGCCGAGTTCGATTCCCGGGTCGGGCTAAGTGTTATTTGAGTTTTCCATTTCATAAATTCTCAACAGCAAGGATTTGTACTCGGTTGATGGCAATAGGCTTGCCCCGTTACTAGAGAAATGTATGTGACACTGCCTACCCATCGGGACATACAAGCGTGATGTTAGTTTGTTTGGTACTATTACTCAAATTAACAATTTTACCTCATCTGGGAATCGAACCCAATATCACAAACGTCGCCCCACACTAGGATATTCTTCTGTATCGTGGGTGCGTTTCACAAACATGAAACAGCACATACACAAACACCTAGACTCGGGACAAACATCTGCGGATCACAATTTTTTTTGTCACGAGCGGGAATCAAACCCACAACCCCTAGACCAGACTACAGTAACCACTATAATTATATATATCACTCACACAAACATAAAACCAACATTTTTAACTACCAAAGAGAATTTCAACAGTTTTTGCTTTAAAATGGCGCCCGTATGGTAACGAAACACTCGTGTATTTACATAACAAACATTACTCTACGCTCTGAATATTTAAATACGAATGAAATGCGAGGGACGCCGGGGAAAGCACTAGTGTAAATAAGTAAATTTATTTCAATAATGCTCCGTATCCACCTGCGATAACTATAATGTTAACGTTAGTGTCTAACTACGCGTTAATTAACTCACTGATGGGTGACCGTTCCCACATGTCGAGACCCCTTCGTGCTTCGGAAGGCACGTTAAGCTCTGTCCTGCGCCTGATCTGTCTCCGGTCGTGTCTCACCGTCCTGCACTATGAGAGTGAGGGAATAGGGAGTGCACCTGTGTCTGCGCGCATACTTGTGCACTATAATATAGTCTCAGCTAAGACAGGCCGCCGTGACCGACATGCGGTCAGGAGGACATTAATTAACACACTAGAAATGCATGTTGGCTACAACGCCGTCAAAAGTTAATTCCTAGTGAAGTCAAAAGTTATCTTCGCAACAATGGACGTTGCAGCGGCTGCACAGGTACAGCAATGAGTGTGATAAATTATTATATGAAATGAGACGGCGTTAATGTAGCCAACATAGCTTAGCGCGCTAAACTACGCGCTAAAATCCTTTGATGTGTCTAAAAAACCGACACCCGAGCTAACGTTTAATGTCATTAGTAATGTCGTTAGTAAATTATCACGTTAAAATGTAGGCCACATCTAGGTAACGCGTTAACTAGCGCGTTAAGATGCAGGTGGAGCCGGAGCATAACATACTGCCCGTTGGTCTAGTGGTCGCAAACCGCAGCTGCTGAGCACGAGGTCCTGAGTTCGAATCTGGTCAGGCAAAGTGTTACTGGGTTTTTCCATTAGGTAATTCTCAGTAGCAGCACGGAGTGATTTGTGTCCGGTTGATGTCCAGCTCGCCCCCTATTACATTGGGACCTATAACATAACTGGAGACATGTGGGTGTACTACACACCTCTGCCTACCCCTTCAGGGATACAGGCGTGGCGAAGGCCATTTTACGGAAAAAGTTTTGGATAAAATACAAAATAGCTATTTGAAAAACAATTTGGTTTAAACTCTATTGTAGTGAAATATAAATGTAATTTATTCAACGCTCGCCTATTTGAGAGGTCTGACAAGTTGCCAACGGATAGGAATTACCTTTAGAAGTAATATTCTTGTATACTTGTAGTTAGATTTTGTATGCAATATAATTAAAAACAACATCTATTACCCGTCCACAATGGTACATTATAAAGCATATCTAAACAAAACCAGTAATGTATAAATACCATAGTCATGTTTTATCCACCTCCTCGTCTCTCCTGTACTCCTGGTACGTACTTTAAATTATTTCAATGAGCAGTTACCAACAAAACCATTAATGTATAAACATCACCTTCTAGTCACTCATGCGGCCCTAGTACTTTCCTCGTTTTAATAATAAGAAATGTCTGATGGAAAGCAGGAATTGCCTTAGGCTCATAAATATCCTTATTCAGTGTAAAATCTCAATAAATTCCAATTCCATTACGCGCAATGAATGGTTCATTACAAAGCATAATATGTAAACAAAACCAGTAATGTGTACTAATCACACATGTATTATCACCTCCTCGTCTCTCATGTAGTCCTGGTACTTTATACCACCTTAAAACATGTTTATTGAAATATAAGCATAAAAAAATATCACAACACAACTTCTCTTTCGTCTTCTGTAGCCCTGATAGTTTATTCGCTAAGTAAAGAATCTAACGACTCACCTATCACTTTCTCTCGTGGAAAGCAGGAGTTGACTTATGTCAGGCTCTTGAATGTCCTGCTATTGACTTATTCAGTTTAAAAAGTTTATTAAAAATCTCAATAAATACAACCATCCATTACGCGCTAACAATGGTACATTACAAAGCATATCAAAACAAAACCAGTAATGAATAGAAATCACAGTCATCTATACATTATCACCTCCTCGTCTCTCATGTAGTCCTGGTACTTTATACGACCTTAAAATATGTTTATGGAATTTTAATTTGAGATGAATATACAAAACTTGATGGCACCTCCTTTCGTCTTCTGTAATCCTGGTACTTTAGTCGCTAAGTAAAGAAACTAACTACTCACCCATCACTTTCTCTCGTGGAAAGCAGGCGTCGACCGATGTGCTCTTGATTCAGGATCCAACTGATTCACTGTACACTGGTTAGTTAACTGACACAGTTAAAATTAAAGTTCAAAACTTAACTTTTATTAACTTCACTGGAAAATGAAATGGTTAGGTTAACTAGTGACTTAGCTCTGGGTTAACTTAGTAGTTAGTATTGAAGAAATAGTTGTACGTATTAATATTTTGTCCTAAACGGGCATCGAACCAACAACTCTTTAGCAGACAGACAAGTATAGTATGTGTGTCGGTAATTATAATAATATTTTGTCCTAATCGAGCATCGAACCAACGACCCTTTGACAGAGAATTTCTACAAAGAATGACTATACTAAAGACATTTTTCTTAGTAAATCTAGTAGGTAGAAGTATAATAGTCCGACTAATTACTCTATTACCTAGGAGTAGAACTTTTAAAGAAATGTCTTTTATAACCACTGCTCGTTGCTTTAGTTGCTGAGCATGAGGCCGTGGGTTCGAATCCCGAGTCAAGCAAAGTGTTACTAGGTTATTCCATTAGGTAATTCTTATTAGCAGTCTGTAGTTGTGCCCGGTTGATGTCCAGCTCGCCCCCTATTACATTGGGACCGATAACATAACTGGTAGAATGTGCATTTACTGTACACTACTGCTTACCCCTTGGGGAAGTACAGGCGTGATGTTATAGCTTAATAAAGTAACCTACCTATCTAGCTAGATATATCTAGAAAAGGCTAACTAACAAACTTAACATTATTTTTCCATTTTACACCAAAATACCGCAAAATAACTAAAAAAGCTATTTCCATTTTAACTAAACTTTAGATAAAAATCAAACTATTATGCAGAATAGAAAAACGTTCGAAAAGAAATTAATTAAAAACTAAAACCAATATGGCGACCAAACAATATGGAAAACAGAATATTGAATCAATATTTTAGTTGATATTATAAGTCTAAGGATGTCGACTAAATTAAATACAAATAAATGAAATAAATAAATAAGTCAAAGTTTTTAAATGAGTTAAAAAACTTTGACTTAAAAGTTTTACTAAATTTATCGAAAAATATCTAGGGGCGAGCTGGACAACCGGGCACAAATCTAGACTCCGTGCTGCTACTGAAAATTACCTAATTAATGAAAAAGCCCAGTAAGGATTTAAAATTCTATCGTTTGATGATAGATCTTTACAATTTATCTAAAAAAAGGCCAAACATTCTGTAGTTTGGATAACAACCCTCAACCTCATGCACGAGAACCCAACACACCACTACATCCCTCATTGCTATAGTTCCCGTCACGTATAAAGAACATCATCATCAGCCGTAAGGCGTCCACTGTTGAACAAAGGCCTCCTCCTTTTAGAAGGGGGGTGTTGCCATAATCCCCACGCTTGGCGAGCGGCTTGGGGATCGCAGTGTTGGTGGTCAAGTTACAGAAGACCCTGCTGCCCTGCCCATCTTCTGAGTTTTCCCTTAGTCGCCTCTTACGACACCCACGGGAGGAAAGGGGGTGGTCAATTCTAGGCCGGATACCACACGGCATACGTATAAAGAACGCTGACCGTTAACTTAATCTTTTGAACTCCAGTCTATTCCAAAGTGTTACGTAACTAGTAAAGTAGCTATAATGATTCTACAATAACACAATCACACTTAATTATAACCCACAATATCCTAGGACCATAGGAAGCGATTATATCCGAGCAGACAGTCGCTGAACGTCACTCAGCGTTCTTCTTACGTGACTGGAACTATTAAAATCATTTCTACAACATTACAACACAATATTTATTCCGTCTGCTTCAAATTGCAATCCGGTGTCGATATCCGGCCCGGCGCGTCCGGACAGCCGCGTCCGGTACCGGGCGCCATTAGACCCGGTGACGTGTGCCATCAGACCCGGCACCGGGCGCTATTAGATCCGTTAATCCATACGTACTTAGAAGCATTAATTTTGATTTGAACTGGCTTTATTGGTTAAGTTATAAGCTAGTTCGTGGCCGCGTGTTGTTTACGTTTGTGTAAAGTACTTATGTATGTATGAGGATAGCTACAGGGTTTCAGATCTTTCGATGTGCAAGGTTAAGCAACACTTGTTAAGGTTTGTCATTGAATGGGTTACCGTTATTAAAACAACTTCATGCGTTGGAATATATGTTAAGATTTTTGGAATATTTGGACATTTATCATACTTATTTTTTATGATATTAAAGAAGTAACTGCCTCGTTGGTCTAGTGGTCGCAAGACACGAATGTTGAGCGCAGTTCTAGGTTCGATTCCCGGGTCGGGCTAAATATTATTGGGATTTTCCATTTGTTAATTCTTAGTAACAGTACACAGTCTAGATTACCGTCTGTTAATGACAGTAGGCTCGCCTATTACATTGGAACCTATAACATAGCTGAAATGTGGGTGAACTACATCTCTGCCTACCTTGAGGAATACCTGGGCGTTTATAAAGATCCATGTATACAAAAATATGTATTTACGAGTGTATATATAAACTCGAGGCCGTCCATAAATAACAGTCGTCTACCACAGAGCTGAATAAGACATGAACTCAGAAGTAATATCAATAATATCCCGGGATGTCGCGCTCATCACTTATGTACGGTCCCGGGGCGCAGCACTAGTCCCGGGGACACTGGGGAGCGGCTCATCCTTATGGCTTTATTAATTTGGTAAGATGGTACATGTGTTTGTTTGTTAAGATCTATTTAATGAAGTGTTTGGAGTTAGTTTCAGAAATTGGAATGTATGAGCGCTTTAATTTTGGTAAAAAATCGCGTTTATTTTTAAATAGTTTTAATTTTAAGTCTCTCCTTATTAGACTAGTGGTTGCTAAGTGTGACTGCTGAGCATGAGGTCCTGGGTTCGAATCCTGGGTCGGTCAAAATGATACTGAGTTTTTCCACTAGGTAATTCTCAGTAGCAGCACGGAGTGATTTGTGTCCGGTTGATGTCCAGCTCGCCCCCTATTACATTGGGACCTATAACATAAATGGCGGAATGTGGTGTACTATACACCTCTACCCCTCTAAGAAACTTGCGTGACTGTATGTGTGTATGTAATTCGTATGGTCTGATAAAAAAACATGTTTAAAAATTGAATGAAAGAAATAAAAACATTTTGAATTTGAATTAGAACGTAATCCAAGTAGCCACCACTCTGCCTATCTCTTCAAGGCCTGAAGGCGTGAAGTACCCACGAACAGTGTCGCGGCAACCATCAGAGTCCGGTATTAATACTGTGATCGATGCCTTTATAAATATTCAGACACACAGGGCTGGCAGGACCCACTAGTGCAGCTCACATTTATTTATTAACTAGCTACGTCCCGCGGAGTTAACCGCTAATTTTCACGGGATTAAGTAGCCTATATGTTAACTCAGGGTGTCAGCTACCTCCATATCAAATTTTATCAAAATCGGTCCAGCCGTTTGAGCGAGAAGAGGTTACAAACGCACTCACAAACTATGGCCTTTATATTATTAGTTTGATTACGATATTTACAACAAGAAAAATGTGTGTCTGTTTGTTCCGGGTAACCTGAAGTTTAAGTTTGACGGGACTTTTAATAGCAGATAACATGACGTCACGCTTATATTTTGAAATAAAGATTATAGCAAATGTCCTGCAATTTATAATAGTACTAGCTGCGCCCCGCGGTGTGACCCGCTATATTTTTTGTGATAAAACGTAGCCTATATGTTAATTCAGGGTGTCAGCTACCTATATACCAAAATTAATCAATATCGGTCGAGGCGTTTGACCGTGAAGAGTTAACAAACACACTCATCAACTATCGCCTCTATAATATTAGTGTGATTTAACATGTATTATTTTAAGCAAATGAATAATCTATACCTCTATCAACAATATCAAATAGAAACACTTTAAACCATTCCCACGACCTGATTGGTGCAGTGGCTAAGCGATGGGACTGCTGCGCTAAGGGCTGCGGGCTCGATTCCCGTACGGGACAAAAATTTGTGCGATCCGCAGATATTTGTCCCGAGTCTGGGTGTTTGTGTATGTGATATTACATGTTTGTGAAACGAACCCACCATACAGGAGAAAACCCTAGTGTGGTGTGACGTTTCTAAAATTTTCAGCAAATCAACGACAATTGACAGCTTATTACTTGATTTGCCTTTGATCAAGCTTTCAGAAACCGTGTGTCAAGATATTAAATTATCGACAACCCTACAGTACGCCCCCCGCTGTGGAGGCGCGCGGGGGTGCGCAGGGGTATAAGGGCGGGGTGCGGGGGTCGTCACAACTCCTCCGTGTGTCACGCCACGAGACACGTGATTATTTATTCAGGTGTAGGTGATAATTGAAGAATATTTCAATAAATATATTTTGTTGGCTTCAGAGTTGAGGATTTTATTCCGTTATTTAGGCGGAAATACGGGAAACGGGTTTTAAGGTGTGTTTAAGTGTATAATATGACGCCTGAATTGCTGGAAGGGGTAGGCAGAGAGGTGTTTAATTCATAAAACTTTAACAGTCCACTTATAAAACGCATTACGTCACTGCCTCGTTGGTCTAGTGGTCGCTAAGCGCGACTGCTGAGCAAGAGGTCCTGGGTTCAGATCCCAGGTCGGGCAAACTGTTACTGAGTTTTCCATTAGGTAATTCTCAGTAGCAGCAACCGGACACACATTCAGACTCCGCGCTGCTACTAACAATTACCTTAAGGAAATATCTAATAACATCTTTCCCTGACTCGAGAATCGAACACAGGACCTCACGTTCAGCGGCCGCGCTGAGCGACCACACCAACATTGACAACTTAACTTAACTTCATAAATAAAAGACTTAAACTCGATCTAATCGACTACAACACAGAACAGAAGCCGGCTTGAAGTCGATCGACTATGAATGAGTCATGAGGCTGCACTAACGACGATATTTACATCAGACACGGACAGACAGACAGGCTGGTATTGCATAATTTACGTGAGGTCTCAGATTCAATTCCTGAGTACGACTAATTGTTTTAGATCTTAGTATTCTATGTTGTTTTATTACGAAAACCTAAATTTAAGTTTAGTTTTAAATAATATGTGTTAAATAATATTGTGACCTATGTTTATTGTTACGACGACCTGACTGGCGCAGAGGCTTAGTGATTGGACTGCTGCGCTAAGGGTTGCGGGTTCGAACCCGCACGGGACAAAGTTATGTGTGATCCGCAGATATTTGTCCCGAGTCTGAGTGTTTGTGTGTCATGTTTCATGTTTGTGAAACGAACTAATCCTAGTGTGGGGCAAGATTTAAATTCCTAGTGTGGGGCGACGTGTTTTAAAAAACTAAAAACATTAAGCTTTTAGGTTAGACTTTCGGGTCGGGCAAATTAAGTTTCCATTTTTCATTCTCAGTAACAGCACAGAGTGATTCGTCCTTGTTAACGGCAATAACCTATAACATAACTGGCGATATGTGGGGTACTATATCTACACCTCTGCCTACCTCTGCGGGGGATATACGCGTGATGTAGTGTATATATACATATGTTCCGTGCGTGTCATTAACATTGGCCTCGAGTGTATTTCCTTCTGAATCGTGAGTGTGTTACCTTGAAATAACTATAATGGCTGTAATTATGGTATATTACTGTCCCACTTAAAAAGCACTGATAGCCGAGTGGTATGACCGTTCGACTGCCAAGTCAAAGGTCGCAAGTTCAAACCCCGGCGCGCACCGATGTCTTTTCGAATTCATGTGCGTACTATAAATTAGTTATCAGTTGCTAAAAACGGTGAAGGAAGACATCGTGAGGAAACCTGGATTTAATTATCTGATGTCGCCCGCAGTGAGCTAGCGTGGTGATCAATGCTCAATCCTTCTCTATACGAGAAGAGGCCTTTGTAGCAGTGGGACAGTTATAGGCTGGTATTATTACTATCCTACTGTTAAAGTCTCTTCTTATACAGAGAAGGAAAGTAAAGGCTAGGAATTTCTCCTGTCTCGTGGGTGCGTTTCACAAACATGAAACATGACACACAAACACCCAGACTCGGGACAAACATCTGCGGATCACACAAAATATTGTCCCGTGCGGGAATCGAACCCGCAATCCCTAGCGCAGCAGTCCAACTACTTAGCCACTGCGATAATCTGGTCGTCAAATATACATAACGTCACGGCATTCCCAGAGAGGCAGAGACCACGGATATCATTTGCTACGACATTAACATACTCGGGCTATCAACCATGCGGGAGATACCCGGTCTTTTCAAAGGCCTACGTGAGGTCACAGGTCCAACACGCGGAGGCCCGTCTAGACACCAGCTAGGGACGACACACAACTGTTCTATAAAAGAACAGTCGTATTAGTCTTAGAATAAATCATACTTATTTGTTAACATTTTCTTTTCATCATCATCATCAGCCGGAAGACGGTCACTGTTGAACAACGGCCTCACCCTTTTAGAAGGGGGGAGGTTGCCATAATCTCCACGCTCGGCAAGCGGCTTGGGGATCGCAGTGTTGGTGGTCAAGTTACAAAAGACGCTGCTGCCCATCTTCTGGATTTTCCCTTAGTCGCCTCTTACGACACCCACGGGAGGAGAGGGGGTGGTCAATTCTAGGCCGAATACCACACGGCATTTACACATTTTCTTTTACAAGAATATATTTAGTGAACCGACCAACAGTAATGAGACTTGGAACCAACTTACTGAAGAGACCCTAACTTAGAGGTCCGTTATGTGGGACTAACTTCGTCCGAGAGGAACCTATACTACTATACTATATTACTATAATAACTTCCGTGAGTGTTATCCATATTATTTACTATATATCCCGGTTATACTCACGTGTGTATTCGGGAATGCCCGACTAGTTTCGAACTCGAACGGAGCCCTTATTCATGAGCTGTAAATAATACTATACTATACACTAATACTCCCCATTTCCTAAAATTGTACCATTAAAAGTTGCTTGTCCAAAAGTCTGTAGGGCTGCCTCGAAATGGTTTAAAAAATGTTAATAATGCCCATTTATTTCAAAACATGAAAATGGTTCAAATCCCGGGTCGGGCAAAGTGTTACGGAGTTTTCCATTAGGTAATTCTCAGTAGCAGCACGGAGTCCGGATTTGTGCCCGGTTAATGGCAATAGGCTCGCCCCCTATTACATTGGGACTTACAATATAACTTGCGAAATGTGGGTGTACTATAATGTGCACCTCTGCCTACCCCTTCGGGGAATACAGGCGTGACGTTATGTTTATGTTTATGCATGAAAGGTGTTTTTTTAAGTAAATACATATTTATTTAATAAGTAACTAATGTTCTCTTTGTTGTAGTATATGGGGGCTCGTAGCTACGTGGCTACCTCGCAGATCAAACAATCTGCGAGGTACAACCATTAGTCTTGTGACGGGTGACCGTTTCACATGTCGAGACCCCTCCGTGCTTCGGAAGGCACGTTAAGCTGTGTCCTGCGCCCGATCTCTCTCCGGTCGTGTCTCACCGTCCTGGACTATGAGAGTGAGGGAATAGGGAGTGCACCTGTGTCTGCGCGCATACTTGTGCACTTTAGTACCTAATTGTCATTCAAAAAGTACAATAATTTAGTCCATTTTGTATATTTTCTATCGTTTTTTAATACAGACGAAGAAGAAAATTCTGCGTAGTAGTCTAAACACTAAAGTTTTTAAAACCAACGTCTATCGTTGAAATATTAAATTGAATTTAAGAAACCCACGTCTCCTTGTTCTTCCACTAAACAGCCTGTATTGGTACCGAGGGACTGAAATATTACGATCAAAGTTCTGAAACTTGAAAATTGTTTCAGTATTTTTCATTAAAAAGGTTTTTAAATTCACAAAACACAAGCCCATTATATTTCAAAGTTGTGTATAATTAAAGTTTATATTTTGGGCACTTAATTATACTATTGCCATTACATAACATAACATAATATAACATCACGCCCGTATTCCCCGAAGGGGTAGGCAGAGGTGAACATATAGTACAGCCATGAACCGGACACAAATTCAGCCTATTTCTATAAATAATCACATTCAGCCCGGGATTTCGTCTATGAGGACAGTTCGACAGACGACCCAATTGGCGCAGTGGCTAAGCGATTGGACTGCTGCGCTAAGGGTTGCGGGTTCGATTCCCGCACGGGACAAAAATTTGTGCGATCCACAAATATTTGTCCCGAGTCTGGGTGTTTGTGTATGTGATATTCCATGTTTGTGAAACGCACCCACGATACAGGAGAAATTCCTAGTGTGGGGCGACGTTTTTAAAAAAAAAGAAAAAAAAGTTATTTCTGGTCTTTTCCGGGATTAGAGTACCATATGTCCGTCCTGAAGGTTGATACATACAGATAGTTTGTTAGATACAATTTATTTACTAACTTCTTTATTATGATGACCTGAATGGCGCATTGGCTAGGCGATTGGACTGCGCGCTAAGGGTTGCGAGTACGATTCGACACAGGACAAAAGATTGTGCGATCCGCAGATGTTTGTCCCGAATCTGGGCTGTGTATGTGATATTTCATGTTTGTGAAACGCACCCACGATACAGAAAAAAATCCTAGTGTAGGGCGACGTTTTTTTTAAAATATTGGTATAGATATTTTAAAGGTAGTTTTTCGGTCGCGTGCCGCCCCTACGGTAGGTTAATAAATTATATATTCGATGCATTCGGGCCGCTCTTATTTGTGGACTCCTGTTGGAGGGGGAGAGGGGGGAGGGGGAGGGGAGAGGAGGGCCTGGATAACGTCATACCCGTAGGCAGGCAGAGATTAACACTAGGAAGCGGTGAAGAGATTTAAATGTAGTCAGTGCAACATAGCAGATAGGTTGGTTGATCTGCGAGGTTATGCAGTGCTAGCCGCGGTCGGTATTGTGATGGGTGCGCGTTTTTTGACAGGGTCAGAGACAGACCGCCGTTATCGAAAGTCTGTCAGGAGGACAATAGTAATATAACCTATCGGGTATGTGTGTCTGTGTAGTTTCTATGTCAGGTCAGATTCGTTGCTACCGATGATAATTAATTACCTAAATAGCAGCGCCCCCCGGTGTTATCCGCTGCATTCTTCAGGATATAAAGTAGCCTATGTGAATCCAGGGGGGCCAGCTACCTCCATACAAATTTTAGCAAAATCGGTCCAGCCGTTTCGGCGTGAAGAGGTAACAAACTTACAAACACACTCACAAACTTTCGCCTTCATAATATGCTCATACACGCTCGTCGGTGAAGGGTACTTCTCCTCACTTGACCGTTATGTAGAACATCTTCGATCTGGTCTAAATATGTTCGCCGAGGTCTTCTTTCATCCATCCTTTCTACATGCCCAAACCACAGGCTCCGCGTTCAGCTATTTTTACTTTCCGTGTACTGTCAAATGAAATGTAATCCTAACATGTTTTTATATAATTCCGACTGCAGTTTTGCACATCTCCATAACGCAGGACGGCATAATCGAATTAAGCGCAGCGCGTAAGACGTTCCAACGATGCGCGCGATCTAATCCATTCTGGAATAGTTGGTGTTGCTTCAAAATTGTGCGCGGTCACGGATTCTGGTTTGTTCTTTAACCTGAGGCTCAAACCATCTAAGCATATTCATAGTGACAGTAGGCTGTATTATACCCTTGTTCCTAAACCGTCGTCTCAAACAAATAAAGCTATTGATCAAGTAACGCAAACCGACAGACAGTCGATCAACTTGATTGATGGTTAGTTAACTCAGGGTCGACCAATAGTTAATTATAACTTCATCGGTAAGTTCTCGTCGAGTTTAAGGGGCTTGTGGTAACACAGATACCAGCACTGATAGCCGAGTGGTATGACCGGTGGACTGCCAAGTCCAACCCCGGCACGCACCAATGTCTTTTCGAATTCATGTGCGTATTATAAATGAGTTATCAGTTGCCGAAAACGGAGAAGGAAAACATCGTGAGGAAACCGGCACACCTGAGAGATTGTTCAACGGTGTGTAAAGCCATGTCAGAGGCCTACAGGCGGTTTAAACTCTGACACCAGGTTGTTCATCAACCATACGATAAGAAGAACGATCTTAACACCTCTCCAGTATATTGACATCTCTTTTCTTTGCCATGCGAACGACAGTGACAGGTATATCTTAACCAACTTTTACTAAGAGGTACTGTGTGAAGACCTAATATTACGTAAGTAACGTATCTACCTTTTACCTGTGACGTCATAGCCGTGACGTCACCGAGCCTCTCAAAAGAGGCTGTCGTCATTATTTTAATGTTATTGCTCGATAATGTGCACGTCTATCGGTCGCACGCTGCTCACAGGAAAAATGCCAACTGGTCTAGTGATGTGCGGACATAGTTATCGATAAAATTAAAATACAATACGGGAACACATGTTTCAAATTTTTGGCTTGATGTTTCGTAATTTAAATTTATTATAATCATGTAACGTGATAGTTTAGAAGTTAGTAGTTATCGATAGATTTATTTTTAATGCCCTGCTCTAATTAAGTTTGTAGGTTATGATGCGATCTTAGCGGCAGCGTTTGGCTTGTTCATAATATTCAGAAGTTCTTACTATTAATTCAATAATATACAAAACATCACGCCTGTATTTTCCAACGAGGTAGGCAGAGGTGTATAAAAGAGTACACCTATATTTCGTCAGTTATGTTATAGGTCCCAATGTAATAGGGGGCGAGCCAATTGCCTGTTGAATCGTTGCCTCTGCTTTAGGGCCAGGGAAGATGCATTGTTCCAGGGAAGGAAAATTTACCTATTTTATACCTTTTCCCCACAAAACCCAATCAATAGTCTATAAGTAAGATAAATTACATTTTTATCTTTCATCTTATTTTTAACATAATATGTTAAAAATATATTATATCCTCGATATCGACACCGACATGTCCCATCCCTAGCGTGCCGCAGCCGCAGAGCGCACCAGCAATAATTTCGCGGCACCAGCAGAATATTTGTCGACGGTTTATGACGCGCCTCACTACCGGAAGCGGATATAGCTCTTACATAATATACCACCCACCTACATACATAGCTGTAGCTACCGAAAATATAACACAAATAGTCGATTTTGGAATTTAATCTTTTAAGCGCCACAGTCTTGTATGGAAGACGAACATTTCCGTGGTATCTCCTCCACGCCACAACTTTGTTATAATATAGCAGTGCCCGCGACTCCGTCCGCGTGGACATTCGGAAACAGAAAAAATATTGTAATATAAATTTATAAAGACTGTTAAGTGGGAGTGGGCTGGCCATGTCGTGCGTATGGACCCGCAAAGTTGGGCCAATATTACCACTAGATGGATACCCACCGCCGACGACCAGGCGGACCGAGAAGGCGATGGCGAGATAATTTGGACATCTTTGCGGGAACGACATGGCCCGTAATGGTATTGGACAGGGTATTGTGGAAAAATAATAGGGAGGCCTTTGCCCAGCAGTGGGACACTGAACAGGCTATTTAAAAAAAAAAACAAGACTGTTAAGAGATTTTTAAGACTGTTTCTTTTATGTTCTTTTTAATTATAAATTGTATAGTTCCTGTTCTCATGTAAGAGTTTATATTTGTTTTCTTCGTATGTTAGTAGTTTAATTGTTATTTTGTATGATTTTTGATTTTTATTACAATATTTGTACGCCTTCACGGCAAAACATAGCGCACTAAACACACCTAAGATCTTTGTGTAAATACCAATGTTTCACAAATAAACGATTCTGATTTAAAATTGTTTTCAATATTATTAGTCTATCTAAGTTTGAGCGGATTCTATTTAGTAGTTTTTACGCCAAGCCGTACTGTTTTATTACATGTATGTAAAGATTGACGTAACTTTTTTGTTTGTGAACTGATTTTAATGAAACAAACACTAAATGGTATGAGAAGCTTGCCACAATATATAAATAAAAATCGCATTTAAATCGGTTCAGTCATTTCTGAGATAAGCCCGTTCAAATGCACAGACTAACAGCAAAAAATTTAAGAAACTATATGTTTGGCTTCGGTAACATAAATACAGAGTGTATAAATTGATTTTATTTTTTAATATTGAATGTACAGACACGGGTCGATTACGATTTTATTATATGAATAGATAGATGTATAAAAGATACTTAATGGAAAAACCCAATAACACTTACCCCGACCTGGGATTTGAACCCAGGACCTCGTGCTCGGCAATCGCGCTTAGCGACCACTAGACGAACGAGGTAGTCCTCGGTGGTGGTCTTCAGTGGTTAAGGCGTCCTTTATACAGGTTAAAGCTAGTAAACTGAATCAAAATCGGTCCAGCAGTTTATCACTATTATTATTTAGACCTGATTGGCGCAGTGGCTAAACGATCGGACTGCTGCGCTAAGGGTCTCGGGTTCGAATTCCTCACGGGACAAAATTGATGTGATACGCAGATATTTTCCCGAGTCTGGGTGTTTGTGTATGTGATATTTCATGTTTGTGACACGCACCCACGATACAGGAGATATTCCTAGTGTGGGGTGTTTTTTTTTTTTTAAAGCGATAATGGTTCACTTATACATTTACAAAGAGATAAAGATTTATATTACTAGACATCTCAGGCCGTCATCCTGTCAATAAAGCCGCCATATTGGTTCGCCGCGGAGTCTTCAATCATTCTGATCTCAGCGCTCGTAACGCGGGGTGTGAGCGCTATATATTATGCTCACGACAGCTGTCTTGTTGGGGACTAGCAGAGATTTACACGTACAGGAACATTGATTCAAAGTTACAATGTGTTATTTATTACTAGACCAGCTTTGTCCGCGGTTTTGCCCGCCTTAACCCTTTGAATTTAATTTTAATTATAGGGGATAACAAACAGCTACATTATATAATATTACGGAATCATAAATCCATAGAAAATCAGCAGTAATGTATCCCACAGCGCTGTCCACATATTGAATGACCAGTAAATTACATATTCTTCATCGTATGGTTGATGAACAACCTGGTGTCAGAGTTTAAACCGCCTGTAGGCCTCTGACATGGCTTTACACACCGTTGAACAATCTCTCAGGTGTGCCGGTTTCCTCACGATGTTTTCCTTCACCGTTTTTAGCAACTGATAACTAATTTATAGTACGCACTTGAATTCGAAAAGACATTGGTGCGTGCCGGGGTTATTACATCACAGATTACACTAATATTATAAAGACGAAAGTATGTGTGTGTGTTCGTATGTTCGTTACGTTCTTCATCCTTTCTTATTAACACATTGGCTACTTGCTATCTCGCAAAAAAATGTAGCGGGTAACGCCGCGGGGCGCACGTAATTATAACGCACGTCAAATGTTCTAATGTGTCTACTTGGAGGACAGGCGACGTGTTGAATTAGACTTTGATTTGGTTAGGATATTTAACTCTAAACTATCATCGCACTACACAATTTTCTAATTATATAATTCAACGATGAATTGAAAACCCCTGGCTACGTATACATGCGAAATTTCATGCAGATCGGATCAGTGGTTTAGGCGTGTACAGGTTAAGTCTGCCCTCTGCCCAGTCTAACCCTGTCAGCACGATTAAATTTTTTGTAAAAGATAAGTTGGACGTCTCATCAAATGAAGCTACACACGGAAAATTTGCTTGATAGTAATCAATTGTAAAGGTCCGTGGATCCCTGACTATAAGGTCATCAATTATATTACTCCGGAATGTTTTAATAAAATGTCAGGTGTACCCTTCTGGTCTAATCAGTGTTTTACAATAAAAAAGTTAACAAAAGAGATTCAATTCTAATGCAATGAGACAATATGTAATAACGATTGTTTAAAACCTAAGCTTATAAGACTTATGATCACGCCTGTATTCTCCGAAGGGGTAGACAGAGGTGTATAGTACACCCACATGTCTCCAGTTATGTTATAGGTCCCAATGTAATAGGGGGCAAGCTGGACATTAACCGGACACTAATCAATCTGTGCTGCTACTGAGGATTACCTAATGGAAAAATCTAATAACACTGCCTGTCACGGGATTCGAACTTAGCAGCCACTAACGAGGCAGTCGATCGCTTATATAGGAAAAATTATGTTTGTTTAGATTAATGTATAGACGTAGCTACTGTGCTCGCAAGCCGTGCTCGCCGCGGTCAGTCTTGTGATGGGTGACCGTTTCCACATGTCAAGACCCCTCCGTGCTTCGGAAGGCACGTTAAGCTGTGTCCTGCGCCTGAGCTCTCTCCGGTCGTGTCTCACCGTCCTGGACTATGAGAGTGAGGGAATAGGGAGTGCACCTGGGTCTGCGCGCATACTTGTGCACTATAATATCTCCTGCGTAGTTGGCTAGTGTCAGCTGAGACAGGCCGCCGTGACCGACCTGCGGTTAGGAGAATATTTCATCTATTTTTAAAGTTCCTATATTTATTTGAGTTATTATAACTTCGTTACGTCGGGATTTGTGTCTGCTTAGTAAGTAATGTAAACTGTGTATAATTAAGTAATTCTCAGTAGCAGCACGGATTGATTTGTGTCCGGTTGATGTCCAGCTCGCACCCTATTACATTGGGACCTATAACATAACTGGCGACATTTTTACGTACTACACACCTCTGGCTACCACTTCGGGGGCTACAGGCGTGATGCTTAATACACTAAAACCCAGAGCTAGCCACTAACTTACCTGATCTGAACTAAAGATGAAACAGGTGGTTGGTAACGGGTGTCGGGTGGCGGGTGACGCGGGGGGACACGGCCGCGCGGCGCGGCGTCACCAGACAGACTGGCGGAGAGGGATGGGGTTGCCAGGGGTAACCGGTGGAGGGGTAGAGTTTAGGGGAGATTTTGTGGGGAAAATTTTGGCCCGTTGAGAACTTTAATCTTAAAAAGAATGGGACACCAGGTAGAGACAACACACAACTGCTCTATATAAGAACAGCCATGAAAAGTCCCCAGGAGGTGCAGGACTATTGCGAAATATGGATACTAAAATAAAATGATTAATTAACTAGCTGCGCCCCGCGGTGTTAACCGCTACATTTTTACACGACTGCCCAAAAAAGGAGTGTAATGTTTTCAGGGTTCATGTATGTATGTGAGTTTATTTGTTCCACCATAACTTTTGAATGCCTGAACCGATTTTGATGTATGGAGTGTCGTTAGAATCCTTACACAATATCGAGTAACATAGCCTAAAAAATAAAAACACTGACACTAACAATGAACTAAAAAGTTTGGAACTTGTTTTTTATTTACTTTTTAGTTCATCTTTTGTTATGGCAGTCATGGATTAATTATTTTTTTTTGGATTTGGAAGCCTATGTCCCCCAGGGTGCCAGCTACCTCTATACCAAATTTTATCAACATTGGTCCAGTCATTTGAGCGTGAAGAAGTAACAATTAAAACACACAAACTTTATCCTTTATATCATTAGTGTGATCATTGTAATAATGTTAAGATATTTAACATTAGCAAAGCGATAGCTCAGTTGGTAAGAACGCACCACGGATCGAGGAAGATTGCGGGTTCGAATCCCGCTCAAGTCCATCATTTTTCAAATTTCCTTTATAACTTTAAATTCTAACCTAGCTTGCGCTTTGCCCGACCCGGGATTCGTATCAAGGATTCCTTCTAATACAGGAATGAGTTATTATTATTATTTTATAATGAGTTATTATTAGTTATTATTGAAGACTGTGCGTGTCATAACAGTTACAACAAACTATACACCTCTGCCTACCCCTTAGTTCATACAGTCGTGGTGATATAAATATAATTTTAGGCAATTTTATTACTTGTGGATGGCAACACCACGTATTTCGCGCGCTTGCGTTCTGCCATTTCACATTTCAAACTCCCTCCACAATTTTATCAAGGAAATTCCAATCTTATTTCTTAAGATATACAGTTCAATTTCAAATATGTCGTAACACATTACAGGTTATCAGTTCTAAAATGATGTATAAAGAATATAACTCATTGAATATTAAACTCTATATGTTAGGCAATAAAGATGAAATATCGTTGTTCAAAAATTCAAACATGATTATAAGAACTAAAAATACCGAAATTCTTTTATGATTTCCTAGAATGTGATTTCAACTTTCGTTCTATTGCTTTAGGGTCGATTTTGCTGTAACATTAGTACGTACTTGTTACATTTTGTTCTGTATTTCTCTTATAAAAGCGCGGGCACTATAAGAGCCAAGTTAGATATTTTCGCTAAAATTTTTGCTTCAATTTCAGATTTAACTATAAATGTGAACAGACTTTAATACTTTTTACTAAATATAGTTCTAGACATAAAGATACGTCCGTATTCCTCGAAGGGGTAGGCAGACATGTACCTATAGTAGTTCACCCACATGTCACCAGTTATGTTATAGGTCCCAATGTAATAGGGGGCGAGCTGGACATCAACCGGACACAAATCACTCCGTGCTGTTACTGAGAATTACTTAATGGAAAAACCAAGTAACACTTTGCTCGACCCGGGAATCGAAGCAAGGACCTCATGCTCAGTCTCGCTTAGCGACCACTAAACCAACGAGACAGTTGAACTTATAATTACAGAGATGAACATCTAAGGGTCGACCTCTGATAGTTAGCGTAGTTTAAATGATTTATTGTTAAAGAGACATAAATATTAATCGATGGTATCTGCTTAGTACTGTAGGGTGTAGGCGTTATGTTTGTTTAGAGGAAAATTTCGGTAATTAAATGTTCATGGAGCTGTTTTTTGTTATATTATTGTTATTTCAGCCATAGTCGTCCCACTGCAGGGCAAAGGCCTACCTTTCTTTCCTCCATTTTTTTTGTTATTTTTTTTAAATTGAAATTAAAAATATTTCGGACCAAGCACACAATAATTAGGCAAATACTTATAACAGATAATAATAATATCTTGGGACAGCTCACACACGGTCATCTGATCCCAAACTAGACAGAGCCTGTATTATAGTAACCAGACAACTGATAAACATAGTTATATATTTCTAAATTGTAACGTGCCGTGTGGTATCCGGCCTAGAATTGACCACCCCCTTTCCTCCCGTGGGTGTCGTAAGAGGCGACTAAGGGAACATCCAGAAGATGGGCAGCAGCGTCTTCTGTAACTTGTCCACCAACACTGCGATCCCCAAGCCGCTTGCCAAGCGTGGGGATTATGGGCAACCCCCCCTTCAAAAAGAGGGAGGCCTTTGTTCAACAGTCGATGTCTTCCGGCTGATGATGATGGTAAGCGACCACTGCCTCAGGATTTCTCCGTCCACTCTGTCAGACACTTCAAGCTGTTAAAGTTGTACAAGTGACTAGCTGTTGCCCGCGACTTCGTCCGCGTGGGTTTTGAATTGAAACACGAGAAGAATATAATCAGATTTTCTTACTTTAGGCACTTGAACACAGGCGTGATGTTGCGTTATTGGCGAATTAATTACTTTTAAAACCCTCTTAGCAATATTTAGAATAAACTTTTAGGGTTAGAAAAAAACAAAAAAAATCGCAGACAAAGTCACAGAATAAAACTAATAATACATATACTAGTAATACATAAAAGTTACGCAACAGAGATACGTATTAAATCAGTGGCCGCGCCCTGCCCACCCCTGTGCGTTAGCGGGGACGATAGTACGTAGATTTACGGCATCACGTAGATAAGGCCTATCACGTAGATACGAGTTATGTGGTCCACGTAATATGGCTCTGATGGCCGTTCACACAGTGGACGGTGATGGCCGATTGTTATGTAATTGATGTTTATAGCACAATACAATTGTTGTCGTTGTTGACCATCATATTTATTGAATTATGTCCTAGATTCCAACGCAGGTCATATTTTGATTTGTCGTTTCGCATGTCCTAATTCAAAATCCTGAAACGATTTTTGTAAAGCGATCTTTATTTATTTAATAGTAAAAGAAGAAACTGAATTAAAGAACACTTCGAGAATGGAACCTAGCACTATGGACGTTCAACGTATCATTGTTACTACAAAGTGAAACAAAAACCCCGAAATGAAATGAAACTAAAACGAGAACTATTTCGTTAAAAGTAACCGAATACGAAACTAAACGAGAGGCTTTTAAACGAAAACTACGTAACTGGTGCTACGAGCGTAGCATACTTGTGGCTACGGCGTAGCATACATATAGCTACGGCGTAGCAGCCGAATGTATTACACGTGCGTTAGTGGGTCAAGTGTCGAACGTGTGGCTTTTGAGTCATTAAATGTTAGAAGTTTGATTGGTGCAGTGGCTCAGGATTTGGACTGCAGCGCTAAAGGTTGCGGGTTTTATTCCCGTACGGGAGAAAAATTTGACATTCAAACGCATCCGGGTCATATTCGTACCCACCTGAGTCACATTTTTACCCATACCGGTCACATTTGTTCCCATTCGTACGCAACCGGGGCACATTTTCTTCCACCCGGGTCACACTACTTACCCATCTGGGTTCCTTTTGTACCCGTCCCGACCGCTTAACTTGCCCATCCAAGTCATATTCTTAATCAGCTGGTTCCATCATACGCAACTGTGGCCCATTTTTTTCTACCCGGATGCTTAAAGATCTTAATTTCTTATCAGTCAAGTTTGCTACTTACTCACATTTAATATGATATAAAAAATCCTAATTTATACCTGCCTAGATTTGAACCCGCGACAATACGAACCCAGGAGAAATTCCTAGTGTGGGGCGACGTTTTTTTAAAAAAAAATAAGCGTAAAGTGCTTCCTCTACAACATCACTGCACAGTGACAAATATCCCGGAAGCCACAAAACTTTTAGAAACTCAGTTTAATCCCATCTCATCCCGTTTCATCCCCCCAACATATAACTCAACCCCCGCCGACCGCAACTGTTCACGACCAAACGAAACTGCTACGCCGCATACTCGTAGCAATTTCGTAGGCGACGACGTAGCGCCGTAGCACGTTCGTAGCACGTTGTTCGGGAATTTTATGTTCCTTTTATTATGTTTAAAGAAATTGTGTCTGATATTAGAATATTCTAAAATGGCTCGTTGGCCTAGTGGTTGGTAAGCGCGACTGTTGAGCATGAGGTCTTGGGTTCGAAGACAGGTCGGACAAAGTGTTATTAAGTTTTTCCATTAGGTAATTCTCAGTAGCAGCACGGAGTCTGGTCTGCCCGGTTGATGTCCAGCTCGCCCCCTATTACATTGGGACCTATAACATAACTAGTGATATGTGGGTGTACTACACACCTCTGTCTACACCTACCGGGATTGCAGGCGTAATGCTATGTTATGTTTAAATTTATAAAGACGCATTAAATAATTCATAATGTATGCGAGTAAAGCCGCGGGCCACAGCTGGTAAATATTAATTAACAAAGTACCTAATAGATGAGCTGGAGTCTAGACAGACGGACATTAGTGTGAATAATTATCTATACATACATTATGAAGCTGGACGCAGTTAACCCTCCAGTTATAATTAACTCGAAGTTATATTAATCAAGTTAAAACGCTAAAGTTAACGTTACGTGTACTATTCACTTAATTAATGTTCACTATAATTATATATTATATTATTAGAAGAAAAAACAATCCAAGTATAGCAACACCGCAACGGCCTATATAAGGAAGTCTATTGGCGGTAGTCGTCCATTTTTTGTCGCCAATCATCACGCAGTACGAAAACTCTGTCCGACTAGCTAGCGACTGTCGATAATTGAAATATTTTATTGTTTGCCCTTTAAGCTAATCGTAATTATAATATGTTTGGCCGAAGGCCATTAAAACCTCTTTAAAAAAATCTATTTGTGTTTCTCTTTGTAACAATATATACACGCTCTGGGAATTATTACCATACACTAATATGACTTATACGTCCTCCCCATTCGTCTAGTGGTCGCTATGTGAGACCGCTGAGCACGAGCTCCTGGGTTAGAATCCCGGGTCGTACAAAGTGTAACTGAGTTTTACCATAAGATAATTCTCAGTAGTAGCACGGAGTGATTAGTGTCCGGTTGATGTCCAGCTCGCCCCCTATTACATTGGGGCCTATAACATAACTGGAGACATGTGAAGAAATGATAAGACTCAAGAAGTGGTTAAGTTGACGACCCGATTGGCTCGGTTTATAAGCGATTGGACTGCTGCGCTAAGCGTTCGATTCCCGCATGAGACAAACATTTGTGTGATCCGCAGAGGTTTGTCCCGAGTCTGGGAGTTTGTGTACATATTATGTGATGTTTCATGTTTGTGAAACGCACCCACGATACAGGAGACATTCTAGTGTGGGGGGACGGTTTAAACAAAAAAACTATCCGTCTTTTTCTAATGTTGTGGTCGGCTCCCAGGCTCACTACACAGCTGGACACCAGTACACCAGTAGTAACACCGGTTGTCAATCACGCTTCTGACTACCTGTCACTGTCTAAGGTCTACTAAAGACAGCCCAAAGATGACCTCTGACCTGGCTAGCTCAACATCTTAGTATAATTAAAAATGGTCACCCATCATAATACAAACCTCGTCGATGGCAGCTTAACCTTGTTCAGATCTTTAATTAACTACGAGCGTCACCCCTGATTCAACCAGAGAGGTCGGCTGAACGTTCATAAAGTCATTGGCAGCATTATAGCTGACGGTGACATTTGTAATCTGTGGTCACAGAGTATAACATACAGAGAGACAACTCCGTACTATTAAAATCCCTCTCCCTATTATTTTCTATTCCCTTTAATATCATTACTATCCTTCTGTTATCAAAAGTCCTTCTAAAAATAGTGAAAATAATTTAAAAATTTAGCGGACTTTTTCTCAACTTTTTTTATTAAATACCTAACGACAAACGAACTCGACTCTGGCAGAATAGTTAGTAACCAGACTCAAACGCCGCAAGAAAAAAAAAACATTAATCAACATTGGTTTACTCTCTCAGGTGTAATGGTCGTTAACCACTACTACTGAGCGTGCGGGCTCGATTCCCGGGTCGGGCAAAATGTTACTGACTTAGTCCATTAGGTAATTTTTTTAGTTAGGGTTATGAATTTATGCCTAGTTGATGGCAATAAGCTCGCCCTATTACAGACGCTGTATTACGGCTGTATTCCCAGCAGAGGTAGGCAGAGGTGTGTAGTACACCCACATTCCGCCAGTTATGTTATATAGGTCCCAATGTAATAGGGGGCGAGCTGGACATCAACCGGACAGACCAGACTCCGTGCTGCTACTGAGAATTACCAAATGGAAAAAAACCCAATAACGCTTTGCCCGACCCGGGAAACGAACCCAGGACAACACGCTCAGCAGTCTTTCTGAACGACCACTTGACCAACGAGGTAGTCTTGAAGGCATCAATATCATCTAAACGGAGCAAACATTAAACACCTGCCTTTGACACGCTGCCTCCGGTGCACCGTTAATGACGTCATATCCGCGGGTCGCCGGATTAAGCGAATAATTAAAATGTAAGGAAATTGAAAGCGTCGACAACTGCCGAGTGGGAGCGAGAGGTCCGACACGTGGGAGTGAGACGGCAGACGGACGAATGGAGGGCGATTAGGGTTGGTAGTGAAACTAAATGCAATTTGATCGGTTATAATTTCTACTGGAGTGCCCTGCCGCGTTAATTTAAATATTGATAATTAATTATTTTCCATTTAGGTTTAATAAACAGTGTGGACACACTACTAAAGTCTCTATCACACATACATACATACATAATTTTTTGATGTTTTTTGTTTGTATATATTTTTAGTTTTAATAATATAATAGGTAGTATAAAAACAATCGTGTGTATATAATGTAAATTGTTCTTTCTGTATATTATAAAAGCGAAAGTTTGTGGGTGTGTTTGTTACCTCTTCACGGATAAACGGCGCGACCAATTTTGATAGAATTTGGTATGGAGGTAACTAACATCCTGGATTAACCCGTAGGCTTATTGTCCTAATAAAATGCAGCGAGTAACACCGCGGGGCGCAGCTATTTTTATCATAATTCAAAAGACACGTAGCGCCATCTAGCGGCCGAAAGCAATTGTGACAGTCGAATGATATCGTTCATTCCCTCGGAAACAGAACCTTTTTCTCGATGAAAAACTATAACTTGTCTTTGTCTGTACCTGACGATATAAATACAAAAAAAAATTGATGATCGGTTCAGTGGTTTAGGAGTGAAAAGGTAACAAACAAACAAACTCACTTTCGCATTAAAAATACTAGCTCTGCCCCGCGGTGTCACCTACGTATGTGTGGCGTCCCCCATAAAAAGTTGCCTACGTGTTAATCCAGGGTGCCAGTTACCTGCATACCAAATTATATCAAAATTGGTCCAGCCGTTTGAGCTTAAAGAGGTAACAAACATACAAACACACTCACAAACTTTCGCCTATATAATATTAGAGGGATAGTATCGATACCACTTAAAAAAAATGCAAAAAATTAATCCTCTTTTTTCAAATCCGGTTAACCTCAGACAGCCCTACGTCATTTGTAGGTAAACAGAAGTGTGAGGCAATTAGTGTAATTAACATAATAATATAAACGAATTGCCGGAGATTAGCGGGTAGGCAGAGAGGCAGGTAGGCTTACGGCTGGGTCGTGTTCACTGTTGAGTAGCGTTTAGCAAGATTAATGGCAATAGGCTGGGAAATAATGTAAGGATAATGAAAGAGAATCGACTGCCTCGGTGGACTAGTGGTCGCTAAGTGTAACTGCTGAGTATGAGGTCCTGGGTTCAAATTCCGGGTCGGGCAGTGGAAATAACGTCAGGATATTGACTGCCTCATTTGTCTAGTTGTCGCAAAGTGTAACTGCTCAGCGTAAGGTCCTGGGTTCAAATCCCGACTCGGGCAGTGTAACTGGGTTTATCGATTAGGTAATTCTCAGTAGCAGCACGGAGTCTGGATTTGTGACCCAAGTGTTATCTGGGTACAAGCTTACTCCGTAGCAAGTTTCATCAAAATCAGTTCAGTGGTTTAGCCGTAAAATCCTAACAGACAATCAGACTGTATTTATAAAACAAATACCTGTAGATTCAAACAAAAGTCAACCCATCCTAAAACTGATCGCGACTAGCGCTGCTCAACCCAGACCAACCTCATCAGCTCAGTATCCATATAATCGTGTGACACCACCAATCAATTGACAAACTTTTTATGAGCTGTCATAACTCTATTCCTCCATAGATTGTGTATGGCAATAGGAACCTGTGACGTCACTAGTTCACAAACTCAATTGACTTACTATTTATTGATTAAAAAAAAAATGATTTTAACAGTTAATTAAAAATGTATAGGGTATTTATTGCTAAAATAAAGCATTTTTTTAGAGAAGTAGTGTCATGGAATCCTTCGTAAAAATCGCGAGGAACCCGGCACACCTGAGAGATTGTTCAACGGTGTGTAAAGCCATTTTATTTATTTATTAGTTAGAACGGCCGCAGGCCAATAACACTAACTAAACAATATAGCATCTAAATTGATAAAGGAAATTTGAAAAATGATGGACACGAGCGAGATTCGAACCCGCGACCTTCGCCGATATAGCATCTACTATACAAACAAAACCTCAGGCATTTTTTTTTTAAACGTCTAACTAGGAATGTCTTCTGTATCGTGGGTGCGTTTCACAAACATGAAATATCACATACACAAACACCCAGACTCGGGACAAACATGTGCGGGTCGCACACATTTTTGGTTGATGAACACCAGGTTGTTCATCAACCATACGATAAGAAGAAGAATCTTATGGTGTCAACAACCCAATTACAAGAAGCGTCACACTCCTACCAACGTACCTACTAACTACATTGCTAGCTACATCCCTGCTGATCCCCTAAAACATAAGTAAGAGCAGCCTCAAGCCGACCACAGAGCAGCGGGGTGAGCAGAGATATCGGTGCGGATTACGTGAGTGATCGCCGCCATCCGTTGTCGAGGGCCACGAAGTAAGCGGCACTAACAAACCTTCAAAGTGATGACGTCAAACTAAACTGTTTCTATGACTGTTGGTGTCATTTTAGCATGTAACTTCTTGAATCTAAATTAATAATATTTGTAAAATAATGGACACGAGCGGGACTTGAACCTGCGACCTACACCGTACCGTGGCGCTCTAACCAACTGAGCCATCGTGTCGCTGCTCTCATCCATCTAATTTCAAGACACGATGGCTCAGTTAGTTAGAGAAGCGCCACGGTACGGCCAAGGATGCAAGTTCAAGTCCTGCTCGAGTCCATCATTTTTCAAATGTCCTTTAACAATTTAAGAGGTTTCTATTTCTACACTAGCTACCGCCCGCGACTTTGTCCGCCTGGAAATATTTCATCGCGTTATTTTCGGGTAAAAACAGGTAATTTATTTTTTATATTGCGAATAACATGTCAAAAAGCGATCTAAAAAGTTAAAAACAAGTTTCATGACAGTCGGGAGACCGCTCTATGTAACGCTTACTTATCTAAGAGGTCCCCCGACTGCGATGAAACATGTTTTTATTGACTTTTTAGTTCGTTCTTACCCGACTGCCCAAAAAAAGAAGTGATGGCCTGAGCTATAGTGGATTAATATAATATTTGATGTTTGTCTAATATTTTCGTTATACCTAATGTGTTCTTGTTGTGTATTTGTTTTATAATGTCCATTGAATTTTTTTTTTTTAAGTTTATATCTATTTACATTGTGTCTTATAAGGCAATATGTGTTTAACTAGAGTAAATCGTTTATGTAAATCGTACTAATTAATAATAAGTTATTTTTTAAAACATCGCCTCACACTAGGATTATCTCCTGTATCGTGAGTGCGTTTCACAAACATAAAACATCACATACACAAACACCCAGACTCGGTACAAACATCTGCGTATCGCACAAATTTTTGTCCCGTGCGGGAATCGAACCCGCAACCCTTAGCGCAGCAGTCTAATTGCTTAGCCACTGCGCCATTCAGGTTGTCATATTATAAATATATAAAAAAAAACAGGGTTCATGTATGTGAGTTTCTTTATTCCACCATAACTTCTGAAAGCCTGAACCAATTTTGATGTATGGAGTGTCGATAGAGTCCTTACACTATCGCGTGTAAGGTGTAACACACTCGCTGTCTTCATGGCCCCACACGCGGTCACAACGAGTCGGACGTAACTATTTCAATTTAATCGGAGAGGAACGGTGACGCCACTAACAATCCTTATCCACTGGAGACTGCTACAGTATATATATGTACATATTATAACATCACGCCTGTACTCCCCGAAGGGGTAGGCAGAGGTGCATATTGTAGTACACCCACATTTCGCCAGTTATGTTGTAAGTCCCAATGTAATAGGGGGCGAGCCTATTGCCATCAACCGGACACAAATCCAGATTCCGTGCTGCTACTGAGAATTACCTAATATATTGTATGTAATATACATATGTATATGTAACTTCCTGGTAATTTAGCTTTATATTGTTGAAATGGTTAAAATCGATCCAGTAGTTTCGGAGCCTATTCGGTACAAACAAACAAACGAAAAATAATTCTGTATAAAATATAAGTGTAGAAAAAAACAATTTGATTTTGGTCAGACGAGGTTCTGACGTGGTCTGACCTTCGCCTGACTTTCCTTACTCCTTCAGAAACATCGTAAGGAGCGGGACACATAAATATTAATTATAATTGTTATAATTACCGCCCCCCCCCCCCCCCCCTCACATCTGCCGCCCTCGCCTCCTTCAAGAGTTCTCACTGTAAACTTTAATTGTTCATGAAATTAAGTGTAATGTTACTTTATTTTTACTTTGTTAAGTAAACTGGTTTATATTTAAACTTGTGGGGCTCCTAGCTATGTGGCTACCCTGCAGATCAGTCGATCTGCGAGGTTAAGCCGTGCTCGCCGCGGTCAGTCTTGTGATGAGCGACCGTTACCGCGACCACTCCGTGCTTCGGAAGGCACGTTAAGCTGTGTCCTGCGCCTGATCTCTCTCCGGTCGTGTCTCACCGTCCTGCACTATGAGAGTGAGGGAATAGGGAGTGCACCTGTGTCTGTGCGCATACTTGTGCACTATAATATCTCCTGCGTAGTTGGCTAGTCTATGCTGAGACAGGCCGCCGCGACCGACATGACGTCAGGAGGACATTATACTTAAACTCATAGTAATTGCACCTAAAGGTAATAATAAAAATTAATTAATTAATATAAATCAATAAATTTGACGACCTGATTGGCGCAGTGGCTAAGCAATTAGGCTGCGCTTGGGGTTAAAAATGAAAAACACTTTGCCCGACCCGGAATTCAAACCCAGGACCTTACGCTCAGTAGCCGCGCTTAACGACCACTACTTACTTAATAAATGTGCACTTCTGCCTACCTCTTCTGGGAATACAGGCGTGTATTGTGATGTTATGTTATGACCTCTCCGGTTGTGTCTCACCGTCCTGGACTATGAGAGTGAGGCAGCAGAGTGCACCTGAGTCCTCTCTCGTGCACTCCTGCTACTGACCGACATTCCGGAGGTCATCGCGGGTCACACCTCTTTGGACCAGCGCAGTTAGCGCGGCCCTCACCGAAGGCCTTTCAACGCGGTTCCTTTCAAGTTTCAGCGAGCCGCGGAGCTCGTTAACTGGGAGTTTTACTGCAGCTGTTATACAGGTGATTCAGAAGGACTGCTGACTTAAAATCTTATATAATTTGATTCTCTTTTATAAAACAACGTCGCCCCACACTAGGAATGTCTCCTGTATTGTGAGTGCGTTTCACAAACATGAAATATCACATACCTAACGAGGCGATACACAGACCACCTGATTGGCGCAGTGGCTAAGCGATTACAGTGCTACGCTAAGTGTTGCGGGTTCGATTCCCGCACGGGACAACGATTTGTGCGATCCGCAGATGTTTTTCCAGAGTCTGGATATTTCATGTTTGTGAAACGCACCCACGATACAGGAGACATTCATAGTGTGGGGCGACGTTTATTAAATAAAAAATAAAATTAAAAAAACACCAAGACTCGGGCCTAACATCTGCGGATCACTAGAAGATATAATATAACCCTTGCGGAAATCGAACCCCCTGTCATTGCGCCCTTCAGGTCGTCCCGTTATCCAGTCATGCGACTGGTTCGGGCGTTAGTGTCGGGGAGTCGATGTGGCCTAGTGGTTGGCTGCAGGTTCAAGCCCAGACAAGTGTCAATTTAATTTTTTCAATATCATAAATACTTGAATCTAAATTGATAAAGGAAATTTGCAAATGATGGACACGAGCAGGATTTGAACCTGCGACCTTTGCCGTACCGTGGCGCTGCTCTAACCAACTGAGCCATCGTGTCGCTGCTCGCACCCATCGATTCGATTTCCTTTATCAATTTAGATTCAAGCATAGCATGGGCAACATGCTAAAATGGCATCAAAAGTCGAATCATAAATACTTTCTTAGATATTTTAAGACACTAGACACAGACGAAACATCGTGAGGAATCCTGGATTTAACTCGTCAATCACATCAAGACACACAAAAAGCTGGGCAGAAGATACGGCGCAACAAACTACCCAGCAGCACAATCTGTCGGCTGAACAGAACAGTACTTCTGCATTTCCCTGTACTGCGTCACAAGCTTTGCATAGCAACCTAAATAGCGATTTGCTGCTGAAAACATGGCGGCTGTACGTAGGAATGTATTTAACTACTGTCGGAATACACTTAACACGATCCTACATGATTTTAGGACTCTTTTTAGCAGGTTAAGCTACCCATATCTAGGTTTGGAATTTGATGGGTGATCATAATTACATGGGTCCCGCCAGATGTAATGGCTAGCTGTATTTTTATTGTCTTTTGATTCTTTAACTTACTGCCTACCGACTTTAGAAAAAGAGGACATTCTGAATTCGTTCCCAAACTGTTTATTGTATGTATAATTAGCATTTATGTAAATAAGTATAATTAAGTATCTTATATTCCGTTAAGAAACTGTATGAAATTGTGCAACAATACACCCCTGCCTACCTACCAACACAAACAGGCGTAAAGTCAAACAATATAAAATATCCATTCCGTTTCAATTTAGTTGAAAAACTGTTTTAAAAACAATGATATGTCAAAAAGTATAGATACGTCACATGCTAACAAAATGAACGAGAAACGTGTTCCGAACTCTGAGTCCGAACTGCACTAGTCTTATCAAATCGGACAACAATTGTACTACCCAAGACTACAATTGTCCCAATTCTAACTTTTAAACTAGCGCGTTGCCTGGTTATAGTGAAATTAAATTACAACACGGGAATTAACGCGAACACATGTTTCTGATTTTGGCTTGACGGTGAGACCGAGTTGCATCGGCCGCTAGCACACTGAGCATGCGGTGTCATGTCCCATGTATTTATACAGTATCTTTCATCTACCCCCCATTCTTCCACCACCCTAGACACTACGCTGTCCGCGTTAATTCCCGTGTTGTAATTTAATTTTATTGCAATTGTCCCCGTCTCGAGTCTTCCAAATGAGCGCGCTAGTAACATATCTGTACTTTTTAAAATATCATTGGTAAAAACCAATTCCTACTTCCCGCACTAGAGGGTCGAGTTACAACCCCAGTCATTATACATTCAACCCTATTCGACCCCCATTAGTGAGGGATGTTGACCGAGTTGTATACAACAGCTTTCATAGTCAAAGGGTTTACAGTTTTCTTTGAATTTCAGCATAAGAGGAAAGTTAGAAATACTGCTATGATAAACATACCGTCCCGCATGTGACAGAGGTGTATAGTACACCCACATTTCGCCAGTTATGTTGTAAGTCCCAATGTAATAGGAGGCGTGCCTATTGCCATCAACCGGGCACAAATCCAGACTCCGTGCTGCTACTGAGAATTACCTAATGGAAAAACTAAATGTAAGACTATCTTAAACAACAGGGACAATCTTAAAATTCAGAAAATGAGGAGTCGCAGAAAAAACTTATAACCATTTATAATCATCATCATCACCAGCCGGAAGACGTCCACTGCTGGACAAAGGCCTCCCCCTTAGAACGCCACAATGAACGACAACTTGCCGTTAGCATCCAACGGTTGCAGCAACTCTGACGATGACGTCACTAATCATTTATAATATTGACTTTTAATTTATCCACCAACATTACAACCCCAAGTCCATGTACTTAAATAATAAGATGCTTATTATTTACATTTGTATAACAATTAAGGTGAAACATAGTGATACTTAATGTTACAATTTAAATAAATATTTTCTCCTTTATTGAAAACTTCAACCTATAAATTACATTTTTAAATACATAATTATATAAAAAAAATACAATATTTGTAAATATAAAAAATAGGACCCAACCAGCAGCGGGAACAGGGTCCAAGCTACCGGTGGTTAGGGCTCCAGAGAGAGGAACCTCCTCACAATGCGTGCCGTGTCGAGGAGTACCGCATTCTGCATCAAGCCCTTGACCCAACCGCCTAACGTGAGCCTCTTCAGGTGTTGGTCGAGACTCTTGGCCATGAGACCATTGGCCAAAACGACTATCGGTACAATGATTGCTGAGTCCACCTCCCACATGTCGACTACCTCGTGCGCCAGATCAAGTCATAGTCATAATGTTTTTATTTCATATAGGCTAAAAAAAGAGCACTTACAAAACGTCATAACTAGTTGCTCGGTTCCAAAGAGTCGTTTCTATGGAGAAGAACCGGCAAGAAACTCCATGAGGACCGGCAAGAATCTCCATTCCATTTATTATGATCCATATAAACGGGTGAACAATGGTGAACGAGTCATTTAAGTCATTTTATATCAATTTAATATTTTATTGCTAACACAAATAACGATTTGCCATTGATCGAACTGGATACAATCGTACTACACCGTCAGCAGGCATAAAAGTAAAAGTGTAAAACCTACCTAACTTATAAATCAACGCTAATTACGACAGCTTCAATTAAAATGTTCCGCCAGCCGCCGCCAGAGGGCGCCGCACTGAACAACTCTGAGAGAACATTTTACTAATTATAATATTTACAAAATATACTTTATAGACTGAATCGTTGTTATCTAGTAGTCGCTTAGCGCGACTGCTGAGCATGAGGTCCAGGGTACGAATCCCGGGTCAGGCAAAGTGTTAGAGCCATCGCCACGGTACGGCGGAGGTCGCAGGTTCAAGTCCTGCTCGTGTCCATCATTTTTCAAGTTTCCTTTATCAATTTAGAAAGTGTTACTGGGTTTTTTCACTAGGTAATTCTCAGTAGCAGCACGGAGTCAGGATGTCTGCCCGGTTGATGTCCAGCTCGCCCTATTACATTGGGAACTATAACATAACTTGAGACATGTGGATGTACTATACACGTCTGCCTACCCCTTCAGGAAAAATCGTATGTTATTATTTAACAAAACGCACAAACTGAAAACTATATTATAATAAACTTTATCTAAAAGTTACATACCTCTGCCTACCTCTAACAGAATTACAAGCGAGGTAACTCAGCACAGAAACCATCTATTAAACCAACTTACCAGATACAATAAGACAACTGTAAACAATAATAAATAATAAACAATAATTAATGTTGTCTATTGTATTAAACAATTCGTAACAATTACAAAGCCCTTTCAGAACTATTGTTAAGTTCTCTGTCACCGCCCTCTCTGATAATAGCGTGATGGTCTGTCTGTCTGTGTACAAAGACAATTAATTTATATTAGTTTAAATTAATTTTATTTCAGAGGGTCAATCTTGCTACAAAGGTCACTCTTACTACGAAGGTCAATCTTTTTACAAAGGTCTCTCTCTTACTACGAAGGTCAATCTTGCTACAAAGGTCAATCTTTTTACAAAGGTCTCTCTCTTTCTACGAAGGTCAATCTTGCTAGAAAGGTCAATCTTGCTACAAAGGTGAATCTTGCTACAAAGGTCACTCTTACTACGAAGGTCAATCTTTTTACAAAGGTCTCTCTCTTACTACGAAGGTCAATCTTGCTACAAAGGTCAATCTTTTTACAAAGGTCTCTCTCTTTCTACGAAGGTCAATCTTGCTAGAAAGGTCAATCTTGCTACAAAGGTGAATCTTGCTACAAAGGTCTCTCTAACTACGAAGGTCAATCTTGCTACAAAGGTCTCTCTTACTACGAACGTCAATCTTTCTACAGAGGTCACTCTGACTACGAAGGCCAATCTCGCTACGAAGGCCTCTCTTACTACGAAGGTCAATCTTGCTACAAAGGTCTCTCTTACTACGAAGGTCAATCTTTTTACCAAGGTCTCTCTTTCTACAAAGGTCAATCTTGCTACAAAGGTCTCTTTTTCTACGAAGGTCAATCTTGCTACGTAGGTCAATCTCGCTACGAAGGTCTCTCTTACTACGAAGGTCAAACTTGCTACTAAAGTCTCTCTTTCTACGAAGGTCAATCTTTTAAACAAAGGTCTCTCTTACTACGAAGGTCAATCTTGCTACAAAGGTCTCTCTTTTTACGAAGGTCAATCTCGCTACGAAGGTCAATCTTGCTACAAATGTCAATCTTGCTACAAAGGTTTCTCTTTCTACGAAGGACAATCGTGCTACAAAGGTAACTCTTACTACGATGGTCAATCTTGCTACGAAGGCCTCTCTTACTACGAAGGTCAATCTTGCTACAAAGGTCTCTCTTACTACGAAGGCCAATCTTGCTACAAAGGTCTCTCTTACTACGAAGGTCAATCTTGCTACAAAGGTCAATCTTGTTACGAAGGTCTCTCTTACTACGAAGGTCAATCTTGCTACAAAGGTCTCTTTTACTACGAAGGTCAATCTTGCTACAAAGGTCTCTCTTACTACGAAGGCCAATCTTGCTACGAAGGTCAATCTCGCTACGAAGGTCTCTCTTACTACGAAGGTCAATCTTTCTACAAAGGTTTCTCTTACTACGAAGGCCAATCTTGCTACGAAGGTCAATCTCGCTACGAAGGTCTTTGTAACTACCAAGGTCAATCTTTTAAAAAAAAGGTCTCTCTTACTACGAAAGTCAATTTTGCTACAAAGGTCAATCTTTTTACAAAGGTCTCTCTTACTACGAAGGTCAATCTTTTTACAAAGGTCTCTCTTTCTACGAACGTCAATCTTGCTACAAAGGTCACTCTTACTACGACGGTCAATCATTTTACAAAGGTCATTCTTACTACGAAGGTCTATCTTTTTACAAAGGTTTCTCTTTCTACGAAGGTCAATCTTTTTACAAAGGTCTCTCTTTTTACGAACGTCAATCTTGCTACAAAGGTCTCTCTTACTACGAAGGTCAATCTTGCTACAAAGGTCTCTCTTACTACGAAGGTCAATCTTGCTACGAAGGTTAATCTCGCTACGAAGGTCTCTCTTACTACAAAGGTCTCTCTTACTACGAAGGTCAATCTTTTTACAAAGGTTTCTCTTTTTACGAAGGTCAATCGTGCTACAAAGGTAACTCTTACTACGATGGTCAATCTTGCTACAAAGGTCTCTCTTACTACGAAGGTCAATCTTGCTACGAAGGTTAATCTCGCTACGAAGGTCTCTCTTACTACGAAGGTCAATCTTGCTACAAAGGTCTCTCTTACTACGAAGGTCAATCTTGCTACAAAGGTCTCTCTTACTACGAAGATCAATCTTGCTACAAAGGTCTCTCTTACTACGAAGGTCAATCTTGCTACAAAGGTCTCTCTTACTACAAAGGTCTCTCTTACTACGAAGGTCAATCTTTTTACAAAGGTCATTCTTACTACGAAGGTCAATCTTTTTACAAAGGTTTCTCTTTCTACGAAGGACAATCGTGCTACAAAGGTGACTCTTACTACGATGGTCGATCTTGCTACGAAGGCCTCTCTTACTACAAAGGTCAATCTTGCTACAAAGGTCTCTCTTACTACAAAGGTCTCTCTTACTACGAAGGTCAATCTTTTTACAAAGTTCATTCTTACTACGAAGGTCAATCTTTTTACAAAGGTTTCTCTTTTTACGAAGGTCAATCGTGCTACAAAGGTAACTCTTACTACGATGGTCAATCTTGCTACAAAGGTCTCTCTTACTACGAAGGTCAATCTTGCTACAAAGGTCTCTCTTACTACGAAGGTCAATCTTTTTACAAAGGTTTCTCTTTTTACGAAGGTCAATCGTGCTACAAAGGTAACTCTTACTACGATGGTCAATCTTGCTACAAAGGTCTCTCTTACTACGAAGGTCAATCTTGCTACGAAGGTCAATCTCGCTACGAAGGTCTCTCTTACTACGAAGGTCAATCTTGCTACAAAGGTCTCTCTTACTACGAAGGTCAATCTTGCTTCAAAGGTCAATCTTGTTACAAAGGTCTCTTTCTACGAAGGTCAATCTTGCTACAAAGGTCAATCTTGTTACAAAGGTCTCTCTTACTACGAAGGTCAATCTTGCTACAAAGGTCTCTCTTACTACGAAGGTCAATCTTGCTACAAAGGTCAATCTTGTTACGAAGGTCTCTCTTACTACGAAGGTGAATCTTTTTACAAAGGTTTCTCTTTCTACGAAGGTCAATCTTGCTACAAAGGTAACTCTTACTACGCAGGTCAATTTTGCTACAAAGGTCTCTCTTACTACGAAGGCCAATCTTGCTACGAAGGTCAATCTCGCTACGAAGGTCTCTCTTACTACCAAGGTCAATCTTGCTACAAAGGTCTCTCTTACTACGAAGGTCAAACTTGCTACTAAGGTCTCTCTTTCTACGAAGGTCAATCGTTTAAACAAAGGTCTCTCTTACTACGAAGGTCAATTTTGCTACAAAGGTAACTCTTACTACGCAGGTCAATTTTGCTACAAAGGTCTCTCTTACTACGAAGGCCAATCTTGCTACGAAGGTCAATCTCGCTACGAAGGTCAATCTTGCTACAAAGGTCTCTCTTACTACGAAGGCCAATCTTGCTACGAAGGTCAATCTCGCTACGAAGGTCTCTCTTTCTACGAAGGTCAATCGTTTAAACAAAGGTCTCTCTTTCTACGAAGGTCAATTTTGCTACAAAGGTCAATCTTTTTACAAAGGTCTCTCTTACTACGAAGGTCAATCTTGCTACAAATGTCAATCTTGTTACAAAGGTCTCTCTTTCTACGAAGGTCACCTTTACTACGAAGGTCTATTTTACTACAAAGGTCTCTCTTTCTACGAACGTCAATCTTGTTACAAAGGTCACTCTTACTTCGAAGGTCAATCTAGCTACGTAGGTCAATCTTAATATCAGTGTCAATCTTGCTAAGATATTTAGTCTATAGCCAGCCTATGTTACTACATTGATTGAAATCTCAAGCATTCACAAATTAAATAAACTCACCATACAAGAACTAAAAACATTACACTCCTTCTAGCGAGCAATCGTGTAAATATAAAGGGCCGGTCCGCAAGTCTTTACTAGTGGCCGGACGTACGACCCTCCCCCTCCCCCTGCGACCACCCCCCGCCCCCTCACCCCCTGTGCGAACAATTAATCACAGAAAACAATGGCCAGCTCCTGTCGGCCGGCTACATTAGAACTGAACGTTATTGACCGGTTATTGGGGAACAGGAATACAATGGCTATACGTACGCACCAGTGTACCTATAATAATGTTCTGACCGCATGTCGGTCACGGCGGCCTGTCTCATCTGAGACTAGCTAACTACGCAGGAGATCTAAATTGATAAAGGAAATTTGAAAAATGATGGACACGAGCGGGATTCGAACCCGCGACCTTCGCCGATCCGTGGCGCTGCTCTAACCAACTGAGCCACCGTGTCGCTGCTCGCATCCATCGAATTTCAAGTTCCCTTTTAGTATTTACGTCTTAAGGGTGACGTCAGGTATTATCTGTTGGAATCTATGATTACCAACTCAGTGTTATTGCCTTATATACCTTTACAGCTATAAATCACTGAAACGATAATACCAACCCAAATTTATATGACTTTTTGGTGCCATTTTAGCAGGCGATATTATAGTGCACAAGTATGCGGGCAGACACAGGTGCACTCCCTATTCCCTCACTCTCATAGTCCAGGACGGTGAGACACGACCGGAGAGAGATCAGGCGCAGGACATAACTTAACGTGCCTTCCGAAGCACGGAGGGGTCTCGACATGTGGAAACGGTTATCCATCACATGTGAATGACCGTGGTGATCACGGCTTTACCTCGCAGGTCAACTGATCTGCGTGGCAGCCCCGTAGCTACGAGCCCCATAACGTGTAGTGTATCAACCACGAACATAGCATCACGCCTGTATTCCCAGAAGTGGTAGGCAGAGGTGTGTAGTACACCCACATGTCTCCAGTTATGTTAAAGGTCCCAATGTAATACGGGGCGAGCTGGACATCAACCGGGCATAAATCCAGACTCCACGCTGCTACTGGGAATTATTATGCCTATGTTACTGGATGTGAAGCAAGGATTCTAACCACACCTCTAACATCAAAATCGGTTCAGGCAATCAGAAGTTAAAAACAACGACTCTCACACATACATAAAACCTAAAAACATTACACTCATTTTCGTGACACTTTACCCGGAAAATCAAACCCAGAACCTTACGCAATCCCTTGACCACTGAGGTCTATAAAATATGAGGGCCCTAATAACCTCTCAGAAACAATATATGAGATCCTTGAGTTAGTTCTGCGCCGGAGGTCTTGAGACGTATCGGGAAGTTTTTACGTGACCTCCTAATGGACAGATTAATGGGACCTCAAACTACCACAGGATATTGTTTTTATACTATACTAGCTGCGCCCGCGGAGTTACCCACTACATTTTATCCGGAAAAAGAGTAGCCTATGTGTTAATCCAGGGTGCCAGCTACCTCCATACCAAATTTAAGCAAAATCGGTCCAGCCGTTTGAGCGTGAAGAGGTGACAAACATACAAACACACACAAATTTTCGACTTTATAATATTAGTGTGACAAGCGACCCGCGCCGGCTTTTATAAAAAAAAAGGTTGATCCGATCGCTATCAAACTTTAGAAGATCACCCGCTAGGCTTATCTAAAGAATACCTAAAAACTTCATCGAAATTGCTCCAGCCGTTTTCGAGTCCTTAGAGAACATACCTCGATTTGACTATGTTCAGAATGCGATTTCGCCTGCGCGCAATTTTTTCTCGTCTTTTACATACCGCACCCATCCAACTGCAAACCTCATCGAAAGTTGCTTAACCTTGCATAGCTACTGGGGGGCTTGATGTATAAAAATGATCACCCATCCAAGTATAGACCTCTGCGAATGCTAGTCACCCCCATATCTTCAAATAGAGTAGATATGTTGAGAACGGTCACCCATCTAAATGCTAACCTCAGCTAGGGTTGCTTAACCCACCACCCATCCAAGTACAGACCTTTTTTTTTTTTTTTTTTTTTTCAAGTGAGGAAATGCATTACGCATCCCCCGCCGTTGGGAGACGACGGGGGTATGTGGGACTCTCCCCCGAACCCAATAAGATCCAGGGGCATACCCACTAAAACCTCACATGCCTGCTCTGCGCTTTTGGTGGCGGGGAGGCGGGATCGCTGCAGCATTCTACCGCCAACCCCGCCGGCGCTATCCGCCCTGTAAAGAGGGGCGGACTCGACATCGGTGCCCCCTTGTTGGAGAGGGGGCCGCAGGACTTCAGCGGAGGCCTATTCGGTGCGGAGGTGGGTCTCCCAACCCATGACTCCGCAGGCCTCCTGTGGCAAGGGGCGGTTGTGTGCCCCTTGCTGCACCTTTGGTGTGCGCTTTGTGTGCGCACACGCGACTCGGCCTCTGTTGAGCGGGCGGCAGTTCAGCCGCGTCTGCCGCCCTGAGGCCGAGTCTTATGGCGGCTGGAAGAGGGCGATGTCGGCCCTCCGCCGCCGCCGGGGCCGCCGGGCGCGGATTGGGAGAGCGGAGTCGAGTTCCCGCTCCCTTTCCGCAGCCTCTTTGAGCGCCATCACTTCTTCGCAGAACTCTGCGACGGCGCTCCATGACCCCTCACTCCCTACCATCTCTTCGATGATAGCTGGGAGCGAGAGGTCCGACCCCACTTCAGCAACGAGTGTCCGGCGCTGCACAGCCCAAGCAGGACAATGCTCGAGCGTGTGCTGCGCCGTGTCCTCGCTGCCATCGCAGTGGTGGCAGGAAGTGGACTCCTCCCTGCCAGCCACTCGACACAGGTAACTGCCGAAGCACCCATGCCCCGACAGTACCTGTGTCAGCCGAAACGTTAGTGTCCCGTGACGTCTGTCCATCCAGTCGCGTATTTGTGGGCGGACGGCTTCGATCGTCCGATGTCCCGCTGTTGGGCGGGACAGCCTGACCGCCCACTCCACGACGAGGGCTCCACGGAGCTCCTTCATGCGCCGCTCCACGGCTCTGGGCGGAGGCCCATCGCCGCGCGCCACCAGCTCTTTCCGCCAGTGGTAGGCGTCCGCCAAAGCTCTGGCGTCCAGGTCCCACGGCAGGGATCCGGCTAGCAGACACGCTGCTTCGCCGGATACCGTGCGGTAGCCGCGGATGACCCGGACAGCCATCACGCGCTGCGGACGCCGCAAGCACGCGGCGCCGCGCGGCGTCAGACACTCCGCCCAGACCGGTGCTCCGTAGAGCGCCATCGACCGGGCGACGCCCATGAACAGACGATCCAAGTACAGACCTTACCTAGCGCAGCTTAACCTCACACATCGACAGTACTATGCAGTACCGCTAGTAAGCCTACAGTACTGCTGGTGACAATATATCAGCGAGTGACACGTCACACATTACTTTTGTCATGCTCATAAATCTGTGACGTCACCGACGCGCTCGGCGCAGGGGTTGAGCAGGGATCATCGTGTCGAGAATACTGTCACATAAACTATTGACTAGCTGTGCGCTGCGGTTTCATTTGCGTAAACTTAGGATTAATTTCGCACCGTTGGCGTTGCTATTATTTTTTTTACAGCGGTTCGCTTCCAATAATCGTCAGTGTTCGATTCAAGTTGCTGTCAAATCATTAGCGCGATACAAAACACTCAAAATTCAGTGGTTCCAGCATCGTTCCAATGTCGTTTGGCTGATAATATTTAACGCTATCGGCCTGCACAAGTCTAATGGAGATTACGAAAATGCAAATGAAACGCGGGTGAAACTGTGGGGAACAGCTAGTTAATTATATTATTAGAAATTCTAGCCGCGCTTCGCTGTTTCAAATTAAACGCAGGTGAAGCCGCAGGGCGTTTATTTACCTACATTTCTTTTGACGTCTACCTCGGCCGAGGAACCGTTTTTCTCAGAGCAGGCAATCTGTCCCGCTGTCTGCAGCACGCGCCCGCACGGCCCGGCAGTCCGGCACACTATCACCTCATCAATAACCCTCACTAAGAACATCACGACTGCCTAAGACAAGCGGCAAACCGCTTGACGAATAGAAATCGAATCGAATGATAAAAGGGATGACATAATATTTCGACTAACGTAATTTTCTTTTTCTGTGTCCCATTGTAACAGGGGGCGAGCCTATTGCCAATAAACAAGTCCAGACTACGAGCTGCTACTGAGAATTACCTAATAGACAAAACCCAGTCACACTTTGCCCGACCCGGGATTCGAACCCAAGACCGCGACCACTAGACCAGAAAACAGTCTTTAAATAAAACTGATTTAATGAATGCTATATACCTCTGTCTACCCTTTCGGTGATTACAAGCGTAATTTACAAACTTACTATAATTAGCAGACGTGGCAGACGTCATCCTGCCTTTTTTTCGTGAATTTTTTTGATATTTTTATAGTTATTCTGCTATCGAGGCGGAGAGGAATCCAATACATCAGAGATAATTAAAATCGGTTCAGCAGTTCTTGAGTTATAAATGGTGTAAATAACCCGACATTTTTTTCTTAGAAATAACGTCGCCCCACACTAGTAATTATCCTGAATCGTGGATGCGTTTCACAAACATGAAATATCACATACACAAACACCCAGACTCGGGACAAACATCTGCGGATCACAAATTTTTGTCCCTTCCGGGAATCGAACCCGCAACACCTAGCGCAGCAGTCTAATCGCTTAGCCACTGCGCCAATCAGATCGTCAACTTTTTTCTATATATTTAGTTATACATAGAGGATATAATACCTTGAAACTTTCGCAGATTACCATGCATGACTGGGCACTATGATGTAACGCTACACCTCTGCCTACCCCTAAATAATGCCCGTCAATACACGGTACAAGCTTCCAGAGTAATATTAATGATGTTCCGTGGAGGCACGGTAGTGTTGGACCAAGTCCTCTACTTTTACTTACAGCAGTGATAGCCGAGTGGTATGACCGTTGGACTGCCAAGTCAAACCCCGGCACGCACCAATGTCTTTTCGAATTCATGTGCGTACTATAAATTAGTTACCAGTTGCTGAAAACGGTGAAGGAAAACATCGTGAGGAAACCGGCACACCTGAGAGATTGTTCAACGGTGTGTAAAGCCATGTCAGAGGCCTACAGGCGGTTTAAACTCTGACACCAGGTTGTTCATCAACCGTACTATAAGAAGACTTACATAATTACTTACCTTCTTACTTATAAACGATGTTAAAACCTCTCTTAACTTAACCACCTCTTAGTTTGTTCACATCTCTGTTACTTCACATGCAAACGAGTACATCACCCCTTTATTTCCCAAAGGTAGGCAGAGGTGTATAGCACACCCACATGTCGCCAGTTATGTTATAGGTCCCAATGTAATAGGGGGCACAAATCACTACGCGCTACTACTAAGAATTACCTAATGGAAAAACCCGGTAACACCCTACCCTACCCGGGATTCAAATCAGGACCTCATGCTCAGGCTTAGCGACCACTAACGAGGCAGCCGAGAGGCAACATAGCTTTAAAGTAATTAATACCAAGTAATAAATTCTTTATTATATACACAACGAGAGCTTGTTATTTTTATCTCAGCGTAACGTTCACATCACTGCGTGTGCATATATTATATGTCACATAATTTCAGCTTACTCCAGAATTTATTAACGTAATGTACTTTATTGTTAATGGTGTGAACTTTGCTTTTTTATAGCTTAAAGCACTGTTTATTTTACCAACTTTTGTAGAAAAATTACTTGTTTTAGGACGTGTTTATTTTTTTAATTCATCTGACTAAAAATAAGATTATTATACATAAGGTTGTTGATTAGTTGACTCCACCAATCAAAGGGAATACATTATAAGAGCTGTCAAAACTCTATTCCTCCATAGATTGTGTATGGTGATAGGAACCTGTGACGTCACTAGTTCACAAACTCAATTGACTTACTATTTATTGATTTCAAAGCAGATAAAATCGAATTTTACAGTTAATTAAATTTTTAAAAGGCTAAAATAAAGCATGTTTTTATGACAGAAATAATTTCTTGGAATTGTTGTCAACTGCCCTATTTAAATTCAAATCGTTTATTTGCCACCATAGTAAGCGAAAGAAATATGCCACGATAGTAGCAGATGGAAATCCGTAGCATCTGCCCCCTGGGTAACAAGCGTGACTTCACATTTATGTAATTAATGTAATTATGATTTTTGTACCGTTTTAAATATACACAAATAAATAAAAAGGTCTTATAATCTACAGTAGGTACACTAAATGCTTTTTTCTGGCGTTGCTTTAGGCAAAATCATTTACTGTTAAGTCTTAATTACTTACACTAAAATATTTATCTGCAAACATCTTTCGTTTTCATCGCATATGCTTCCGTGTCCACCCATATCAAGGCATACAGTCGTGGTCATATCATTATTCATCAAGAGATACATAGCTGGAACCCTAAACGATGAACAATAAACACACCTTACGGAGGTAAAAGTTTCTTAAATACTCAAAAATACCTACTTAAAAATTATTGTATGCCATTATGGCGGGTCATAGCTGTGTACAATCTCGGAAACATGTAACAACTATTTGCTTACCTATGTACCACAATAAAGAATTTTGTATTTGTATTTGTATTTTATTTCAATAGATGGCGCTCTTCCTCATAAGAGCACCTTTTAACATCATTGCAGTTCGCTTCACTTTACATAGATGGCGTTAAATTAACATTTCTACTCTTAAGACTGGCTTAGTGTTATTAGTATAAGAGTCATAGATGGCGCTAAAAGCGAGCAGAGAAATTGAAATAAGTTGGTTATCCAGAAAACACTTTTATTTTGTCATTAGAATGACACATACTACGTAATATATTATGCTTGTTAATTAAGAATTCGCTTCGTTGATCTTCGTGTTTTCCATAATACTTATGTATATTTAAACATAGGTACTTTGTTCAACACTTGGCAAGATACTGATGGATAAATCTCAAGCAGCAGTTGTCTAAGGGTATACAGAGACAGGCCATGGATTATCTATGCGTTATGTCACAGATAAAATATAAGAATTAATTACACATAGGCTACAAAAGAGCACTTGCGTCACGTCAATGAACCAAATGTTCGAGTAACTGCTAATTGAACTAACCTGGTGGCGGGTTCAGCCTCCGCTTGACGTACTCCATAAACTTCTCCGTCAACCCTCGCTTCTTTATCTCCTTCTCTTCTCTCTCATTCTGCAACAGATAACAACATTTATTACGGATGATAAGACTCTTGCCCGTGGAAGGACAGAATAATCATACATTTACTTAATGTCGCGAGAGAAGTAAGTGGTATGAGACGATAAACCCTGTGAAGGTGTAGAATAATGGCAATAAACTCGCCACATATTACAAGGGTCTTATACTTACGATAAAAATGTGGATACAGACTCCTGATAAAAATCCACTTCTACATATTGTCATTGTAATGCAATAATATTAACAAATTATTAATAGCGAGCGTAAAACCAACTGCCCCCTTACCATGAACTCTTCAAGCAGGACAGTCAACGTTGTGGAAGCAAGACGCCGCATTACACTGTACGTAGTGGCGTCTCACTTCCACATCATAAATATGTTACAATAAAACGCAAATAAGCACCCGTATAACATGGTGGTGCCCGACTATGATTGGACGAAATGTGAAAGAAAAATTACACCTTTGGCGACCGCTTCAGGAAATACAATTGTACCTACTTTGATTGGTTTGGCATTAGCTGTTTGTCATAGAAACAGGTGATGCAGCTGATTGTCATCAACAAGGATGGTAGCGAGATTGACCGTCTAGTGACGGACGTACTAATCCACTGTGGAAGTTCTCTCCTTGCACAAAAACATGACATAACGCCTGTATTCCCCGAAGGGGTAGGCAGAGGTGCATATATAGCGCACCAACATCTCGCCAATTATGTTATAGGTCCTAATTTAATAGGGGCCGAACTAACCATTAACCGGGCACAAATCCAGACTCCTTTCTGCTACTGAGGATTACCAAATGGAAAAACCCAGTAACACTTTGCCCGACCCAGGACTGTAACCCAGGATCTCTTTCTCAGCCGTCGTTGCGACCACTAGATCAACGAGGCAGTCCACACTACATGTATAACACACATACATTCTAAAGCGGCTAACTTAAGTATCTCACATCATTAAGACTTCAGCTAGTTACGACGCATTTAATATTGCACGTGGTGAATTACGAGCGGCAGTGGGAGCGCCATCTAGCGGCAGTAGTGTGGTACTACTTGATTACTTTAGGGACATAGCGTACAGTCAACAACATTTAAATTTTTAAAGATACCATTAATTCTTCTTCGTATCGTATGGTTGATGAACAACCTGGTGTCAGAGTTTAAACCGCCTGTAGGCCTCTGACATGGCTTTACACACCGTTGAACAATCTCTCAGGTGTGGCGGTTTCCTCACAATGTTTTCCTTCACCGTTTGTAGCAACTGATAACTAATTTATAGTACGCACATGAATTCGCAAGACTTTGGTGCGTGCCGGGGTTTGAACTTGCCACCTTTGACTTGGCAGTCCATCATACCACTCGGCTATCAGTGCTGTCAAATACCATTAATTAAAGTACTGCTTCTCACATAGTAAAAACTATTTAATAATCTCAGATCATCATTTGGATGCTTCTATAATTAGTTAAAATAACTTAAATTGATATTTAATAATTTTATCTTCACATAAGGTTTCTTAACATGTTAAGCTAATTATGTTGCTGAGTATACCACTAAAGATGTAAATTAATGACAGTTGACAGGTGGCCGCCATCTTTAAAATATTCATTGAATTGAATTCGAAAGTTGTCTTTATTAAAACTGAGTGACTGCTGAGCATGAGATCCTGCGTTCGAGTCCAGGTCGGGCAGTGTTGCTGGGTGTTTCCATTAGACAATTCTCAGTAGCAGCACGGAGTCTGTATTCGTGTCCGGTTGATGTCCAGCTCGCCTATTACATTGGGACCTATAACATAACTGGCGAAATGTGTGTCCTATACACCGCTGCCTACCCCTTCGGGAAATACCTACTCACTATCACTCACTTAATGGAAAAGTCTCACCTAATGGAAGAACCTTATAAAACTGCCCGACCGGAGAATCGAACCCAGAATCTCACGCTCAGCGACCACTCCAACGTGGCAGTCGTCAGACAAATTTAAAATCAAACACCTCCTTTTTTTAAGTCGGTTGAATCGTTTCAATGCATGCAGTAACATCCATCACCCAGCTATCATCGTGGATGACGTTTATGAGCCGTTCATTTTCGAGCGATGAGGTTTAATGTATGTAACATGTATGTGTGTATGTTACTGGTCAGTGTTGGGGACCCACCAATCGCGATCTGTCTACTATGATGTGTCTATAATGCGTTTTAAGACCATAGCACACATATAAAATCGGAAACGGATCGTCACCTTATTGTCTTTCGCCTCTCCGTCAAACAGGCGTCCACCTTACGTAAGCAGGTAACCAAAGCGGATCAGCTAGATACGTCGCCTCGGCTACGGCTAGGCGACGCCGCGCTTACGGCTCGCCGGCGAGACGAGGCGATTACGTTACGAATCCGATTTGTGTGCCTTGCAGTAGGGAGTGTCATACACAGAATAGGTACAGCACGGCTCGAGTTGATACGGTGACGATCCCTTTCCTGGTTGATGAGTGTGCTAAGACCTTTAAATACAATTACGATCCCTAATCGTTTTGTAATTATTCTTAGGTTGGAGTAGATGACACAGGTGAAATTCAATACATGGATGCTGTATTCTTCGTAAACGATGGTAATTCCCGTAATGAAAACGAAAACCCATACGTTACAAGTTCCAAGAAAAATTGTTATGATCGTCGTAGATGGAAAGTTGAATTCTACGGCGTCATTACTGATGCTCTATCAAACGTGTTCATGAGAGCTCCTGGTAAGTAAATATAACTTGTTTATGCACTATCCATTTTTCAATTACTTTTTTTGTCCTCACCGAAGAAATCTCTCTATCACTCAAAGGTTTGCTGTTAGAGAACTTAATTTTTGAGTTAAGCTCGCCTGTGTACAATAACTTTCATTAATGTGATTTAACTTACCATCGAAAACGTGTGTTATCACCATGGCAACGGTCACAAAGCCTGGAGTTAACGAGATGAACTAACATCTGTAGTACGCAGACAACGCGACGTGCTAACAGTTGTCTGAGTTGTAATGTTGTCAGTAATACTGTCAGCTGACCCGCGGTGAACACTACACGTTATTTACTTATGTTACTCATGGTAGATACTAGATAGGTAGGTTACTAGCAATAGTCAGTTCATGAATAAGGGCCCCGGTTCAGTCCGGACCTAGTCGGGCATTCCAAAATATACATGTGAGTAAAACCGACCCCTATGCCTATCCTATTTGAGAATAGAAGCGTGATTTATGTTAAATCGATAAGGAAGTCATCGATAATATATAACTTACGCCATAAACCCGCGGGACCATTCCAATCGATCATTACACTCGGCTCGCTGAGCGCTGTAAAACGCAGCGCACCTTGATTTATGTTCACACACACCGATGGACTGCCTCGTTGGTTTAGAGGTCTAAGTGCGAAAGCATGGGGCATCCTAGGCTCGAATCCCAGTCAGGGTAAATGTTACTGGGTTATCCCTTTAGGTAATTCTCAGTAGCAGCACGGAGTCTACATTTGTGCCCGGTTACAGACCGCGCATTACTCTCTAACTTAATTCCGGCCAAATTGGATCGGAATTGTAAAGTTTCGGACTCTTAAAACCAACACTAGCGCCAAATTATTTTAATATTATGTGTCCAATGGGAGGAAGTAACTGAGATCAAAAGATTGACAGCATTTTTAGGGTTCCGTACCTCAAAAAGGAAAAGCGGAACCCTTATAGGCTCACTCCGCTGTCCGTCTGTCTGTCTGTCAACCCCTTTTTCTCAAGAACGCGTGAAGGTAAAAAGCTGAAATTAATATCAAGTAGGTACTCTGTCCCTTGACGCCGTGAAATAATGAAACTTCTAAGTCAACGCAATCAAAAGATACGAGCGATTATTATTTTAATTTTATTTTTGTTAGAGCAATGTCTTATTATCATATAAACATAATTTAAAGACTGTACGGAACCCTCGGTGCGGGAGTTCAACTCGCGCCTTAACCATTTTTTTTTTTAAACTGAGTCATGTTTTTGTTAATCAGTGTTTGGGTAATAAGGTTGAGGTTTGCTTGATTCGGATTTTGAATAAAACGACGTGTGTTCTTGACAAAAATCTATTGGACACTGTTTAGTGTGAACTAAAGAATGAGTAACTGGACTGCGTTAATGTATGTATAGCTATAGGCGACAATTTTAACCGAACATACCGCCCACCAAAAGGTCTTTATGGCCTTTTCAAACAATCTTACAATTTGGTATTTTAAACTACATAATGCCACACAAACAGTTAAAAACATGCTACTTGAACAGGTACAAATAATAAGCTATTGTTACTCAATTGATTCTAAGATATACATAATGATTTGAAACTGTTACTCATTCACCACATCATAACAATAACATAAAAAACATAACAACTAGAGTTACATGACTATGAGCTTACACACAAAGAAATAAATGAATTTAATCTTCAGTACTAATTGGTAACGCACATAAATTTGCGAGTGATCTCTGCGTCAGTTTACCGTTGTGACGTACTGTATATACTCTATTTATCCCGTCTTGTCCGGGGTGTTTTTCAACTATCCGTGCCAATGCCCACTTGCTGGGAGGCATGTTTTCATTTTTGAGTAGAACAATGTCGCCGACCTCGAATTCTTTGGTTCTTTTCAGCCACTTTGTTCTTTGGTTGAGGCGCGACAAGTATTCAGTTTGCCAACGTTTCCAAAATCCCTGAACCAGTCTTTGGCAATGTTGCCATCTCGACAACTGGTTCATGTTAGCCGTGGTATAGTCACGGTCAGGTATGGTTATCAATGGTTCACCGACAAGGAAATGCCCAGGTGTGAGCACTTGTATGTCTTCAATCAAATCCACGTCAGTATTGATCGGCGTCAAAGGGCGAGAGTTAAGGCAGGCTTCTATCTGTGTGAGTACCGTGTTGAATTCTTCAAATGTCAAATTCTTAGTCAGAATTTTTCGCAGATGTTGTTTAACGGACTTAACGCCAGCTTCCCAAAGTCCTCCAAAGTTTGGGCTATATGGCGGCGTGAAACGCCACTGTGTTCCTTCATTTGCCAGTTGGTCTGCCATGGGACCAGGTATTTGTAGTCCAGCATCTTTCCACATTCTACATAACTCCTTGTTGGCTGCCACAAAGTTCGTTCCGTTATCGCTCCAGATCTCGTTACATCGTCCTCTTCTGGCCACGAAACGTTTGAAAGCTGCGATGAAGGCATCAGCTGTCAGCTCGCTTACTAGCTCTAAATGTATAGCCTTAACCGCCATACAAACAAAGATGCAGATGTATGCCTTGCTTGTTTTCGCCCCTCTTCCCTTGGAACTTAATACGTACACAGGACCAGCAAAATCCACTCCACTTCGAATGAACGGACGCGAAGGAGTCACCCGTGCCTCAGGTAAGTCACCCATTATTTGTTGTTTACTGGCAGCTCGTTGCCGCGCACAGGTCAGACATCCGTGGATGTGTTTCTTCACGAGACGTTTGCAACTAACGATCCAGTATTTGCTAAGCAGGTAAGTAATCATCAAATTTATTCCACCATGCAGTGTTTTCAGGTGTGCATCAGCCAAAACTAGTGATACAAAGCTGCTTTTCTTGCCCAGTATCATGGGATGCTTTACGTTCTCATCGGTGTCTGCGTTTCTCAGTCTTCCGCCCACCCTGAGGATATTTTGTCTGTCTAGGAATGGGTTAAGTGTCTTCAGAATACTGTTAGTTTTTACATTCGACCCTTGTTTTATTCTTTTGATTTCTTCTGAAAATTCTTCTGCTTGCACTGTTCTAATGCAATATTCCAAAGCGTTTTGTAATTCATCCACTGTTATCTCCTGATCCAGTTTGTTAGGATTTCTCTTCATATTTAAAACTCTTCTACAATGTACTATTACTCTTAACAACTCCGTTAGTGTATTATATTCTTCAAATTTTAGGAATTTCTCTTCACCATTTGTTACAGTAACGTATGACTGTATGGGTTTCTTTCTCTCTAAATCTGTCGTTGAACATGATGGTTTTGTAAACTCGATGTTTTCTTCTAAAAGCCATGTAGGGCCGCTCCACCATAATGTGTTCCGTTGTAGTTCTGATAAAGATGATCCTCTTGACGCTACATCGGCTGGGTTGTGTGCTGACTGCACGTGGAACCATAGACTACTGCTTTGGGTTTCTAGTATCTCGACTACTCTGTTTGCGACAAATGGCTTCCATCGACTTGGTTCTCCGACTAGCCACGCTAGTACTATGGTTGAGTCAGTCCAAGCGAATACTTTGTGTGATGGGATTCTCATAGCTTGACTCACTTTGTTTAGCAATTTAGCCAGTAGCATAGCTCCACTCAGCTCGAGACGTGGTAGTGAAATGGTCCTCACAGGAGCTACCTTTGTTCTTGATGCGATGAGGCTTATCTTTATGTCACCTTCGCTGGTTTGTGTTCGGCAGTACACCACAGCTGCATATGCCTTTTCAGACGCGTCGCAGAACCCATGTAATGTTATTCGTTCTTTCTCAGTGCTAATGGTGTTCAACCAACGTCTGATTCTTACTTGATTGACGTTTCCTAAGTCTTTTCTAATGAACTTCCATTCTTCTTTCAATTCTTTGCTTATTTCTTCATCCCATCCTATTCCTTCTAGCCACAATCTTTGTACCAGAATTTTGGCTGTTACAATAACTGGTGCTATCCACCCCAGGGGATCAAACAATTTTTGCAATTCTGACAGAATGGTTCTCTTTGTTATGTGATCTGATATAGGTTCTAATAATTGTAGTTGGTAGTCAAACTCGTCTCTTCCAAGATTCCATGACAGACCAAGAGCTTTTATGGTGCCGTCTAACTTCAATTCTAGGTTAGCCTTTGTTGTTACTTTGTTGGCGTCTATGGATTTAAGAAACTCTGTATCATTAGACGCCCATTTTTGAAGTTCAAATCCTCCTCGTTTCAGAATGTCAATGATTTGCTTACTAACACGAATCGCTTCTTCTGTCGTGTCACACCCTGACGTCAGGTCATCGACATAAAAGTCTTCACGGATAATTTTGGCAGCTTCAGGATATTGTTCTCTCTCATCTTCTGCTAGTTTAATTAACGTTTTTATGGCAAGATAAGGCGCAGATGCTGTACCAAACGTAACTGTTTTCAATCGGTAGTCCTTGATTTCAGTTGCTTGGCAGTTGGGCTCAAGGTTGGTTGTGATACTGCTACGCCACAATATTCTTTGGTGATCTGTATCCTTCTTATCAACCAGTACCATTCTATACATTTTGATGATGTCACTTGCGAAACACACCTTGTGCATGCGCCATCTCATTATTATGCTTCGCATATCTTCTTGCAAGACCGGGCCAGTCATGAGCTCGTCGTTCAAAGATATGCCATTCGTTCCCTTGCATGATGCATCAAATACGACTCTGACTTTCGTGGTTTCTTTGTCTCTTCGAATTACGGCGTGATGTGGTAAGTATACACCCCTGTTGTTAATTTCATCCTTAGGTACTTCTTCCACGTGTCCCATTGTTAAATATTCTTCAACTACCTTGTCGTATTCTTCTCTTAGTTCAGGTTGGGTTTGAAGTCTTCGTTCTAGTTGAATCAAGCGGTTCAATGCAATTTGTCTCGTGTTCCCGTCCGCTGCTTTTGGTTCATTCGTACGAAATGGGAGTCTCACAACGTATTGTCCATTACTGTTTCTTCTGTATGTATTTTCATAGAAGTTCTCACATTCGGTTTCTTCCTTTGTGTATGTCCTCTTTGAATCTGGTTCTATCTCCCAGAGTGTCTTCAATAAGTCTTCTCCTATGATTTGATGATGCATAACATGAACCGACTCTGTTTGTTGTACTCTGTCTTCCACTTTTCCAAATAGAATCCAGCCAAGGTTTGTTTTGTGTGCACATGGTGACCCTGGCGGACCTTTGATTAACTGGTTCTGCACAATTTGAGCATACACGTCGACACCCAGAAGTAAATCAATAGATCCTGGCTGACAGTAGTTAGGGTCAGCTAGGACTAGTCCATCTAGATGAGGCCAATAATTTGTGTTGATTGTGCGGGATGGTATTTTAGTAGTCAGTGGCTTCGACATAACATATGTTCTAACCTCCAAGTCGAAATTTTCACATCTTGATTCTATGTTGATCTGAACTACTTGTTTTATGTCTTCTCTCGTTGATCCCACACCTACCACAGTGCCTTTGATAGGAAATCGCTTGGCCTTGAGTTGTTGTGCCGCTCGTTCGCTAATGAAACTGGCTTGTGAGCCTTGGTCAATTAAAGCTCGTAGTATCGTTGTATAGTTGTCTTCACTTCTCACTTTTACCATTGCAGTTGCTAGCAACGATGTGCTTTTTCTGCTAGAAACGTGTGATGTCACCATTGTAATGTCCTTCTCTGCTTCTTCAATCCTCTCTACATTGGTATGTAGTGTCACCGCGGGTTGTTCGTTTTCAGTGTTGCCCGTTGTGATTGGTTTTGTTGTGGTTTCCTTATTTTCATGAAGAAGTGTATGATGACGCCTTCTGCAGATTCTACAGCTTGTTGGTATGCGACAAAGTCTCACAGAGTGTCCGGGTGCAAGACAGTTGAAGCACAAATTGTTGATTTTGATAAACTCGCTTCTTTGTGTTGGTGTTTGTCTTCCAAACTCCTTACAGTGGCTAATTGTGTGGTTTTCTTTACACAACTGACACGATTTATTGTTCTCCACATGTGTTGCTACGTGAAATGATTTTTCTCGAACATGGATTGAAGTTGTCTTTTGTTTAGTTGGTTCTGTAAGTTCTAACGTACGGAATCGGCATTCGAGGAATTTACGAAACATTTCGAGGGTCGGTAGGCTATCAGGTTCTTCACAATTGCTGCTCACATAGTTTTCCCAGTCTTTGTGGGTATCACAGTCTAATTTTTGCACTATGATGAATATAATCAGTGGGTCCCAGTTGTCCGTTTGCACATTCATATTTTTTAATTGATGTAAGCACTCAAAGGTAGTATCTAGTAACATCTTGATAGAATTAGCATTACCCACGTTGATTTTCTTAAGAGAGAAGAATCTTTTCATAACAGCGTCCACATTAATACGTTTGTTGCCATACCTCGCTTTTAAAATGTTCCATGCTTGTTCGTAGTTCGTATCTGTCACTTGTATATGTTTCAATATCGACGCGGCTTCTCCACTAAGACTTGTTTTCAAATAATGTAATTTTTGTACATTACTTAGTGCCGCGTTGCTATGTACAAGTGTATTGAATAAATCATGGAACGATAACCACTCTTCATATTGTCCACTATACGTAGGTAGTTGTATCTTCGGCAAAACCACTCGCGTTTGTTGAATATCACTGCTTATACACGATGAACCACTAACTTTAACTGGTTGAGAAACCAATAAATCCTTTAAATCCGTCATCAAACTTAAATACAGCTCCTCATGTTCAAAAAATTCTTCATTAATTATGTAGGGTATTTTTTCGCGTTTCTCCTTCGGTACGATACGCATTATTTCACCGTAAGCTTGTTTGTATTCACTCCAGTAGTCTTCTACACACTTAATGCGGGCTTCAATATAATTCTTTGAAGCTAATCTTGCCTTTGGAGACTTCTTTAAATTGATTTGGGTCTTCTTCAACGTATGTGCAAGGTTTTCCACTATGCTCAATGCATTTTCGACCTCCATGGTTATTTTAAGTATGTAATATCTTCAATTGTAGCAAACGTAATGAAATGAATAAGTTTTAATAATTAAAACTTTGCACTAAACAGCTCGAACACTTGGGTCGTCTTATCTTATCGCGATCTCTTTGTTCTCGGGCGGCCGGCGACGTCGGCAGCGGGGTCTGGTATCCGGCTCGATTATGGACCATATGTTTGGGTAATAAGGTTGAGGTTTGCTTGATTCGGATTTTGAATAAAACGACGTGTGTTCTTGACAAAAATCTATTGGACACTGTTTAGTGTGAACTAAAGAATGAGTAACTGGACTGCGTTAATGTATGTATAGCTATAGGCGACAATTTTAACCGAACAATCAGTATTACTATACTACATTGGCCTTGTATTAGAATTAAAATTAAATTGTAGAGTAGGCCACCAGCTTGCCTATTACATTGGGATTGATAGCCCAGTGCGCACTGATAGCCCAGTGGTTTGACCGTTAGACTGCCAAGACAAAGGTCTTAAGTTCAAACCCCGGCACGCACCAATGTCTTTTTGAATTCATGTGCGTACTATAAATTAGTTATCAGTTGCTAAAAACGGTGAAGGAAAACATCGTGAGGAAACCGGCACACCTGAGAGATTGTTCAACGGTGTGTAAAGCTATGTCAGAGGCCTACAGGCGGTTTAAACTCTGACAACGGGTTGTTCATCAACCATACGATAAGAAGTAGATAACATTGGGACCTATAACATAACTAGCCGGAATAGACGCCATATTATGTCCAAAAGACATTTGCTTGTTATTCTTTGTACATAAAACCGTTTGATTAATATTTCAACCCTCTTTCTGCTCACGTCGCCACGTACACGCCATATTTAACCCCCTCGTCGCGTGAGAGTCCCGCGATTAAACCGTCTGACTGCTGCACGTACGAGTTGTACCACAAAAATACTACGTTAGTAGGTAGTGACATACAATCACGCTTGTATTCCCAGCTGGGGTAGGCAGAGGTGTATGGTACACCCACATTTCGCCAGTTATGTTATTTTTTATTTAAAATTGTTTAAAAAAACAAAAAACATCGCCCCACACTAGGAATTCCTCCTGTATCGTGGGTGCGTTTCACAAACATGAAATATCACATACACAAACACCCAGATGGGGACAATCAAATGTGGATCGCACAAATTTTTGCCCCGTGCGGGAATCGAACCCGCTACCCTTAGCGCAGCAGTCTAGTCGCTTAGCCACTGCGCCAATAAGGTCGTTTATATAGGTACCAATGTAATAGGAGACGAGCGTGTTGCCATCATCATTTTTCAGCCTATCGCGGCCCACTGCTGGACACAGGCCTCTCCCAAGTTGCGCAAAACACCCGGTCCTCCGTCTTCCGCATCCAGTTCGACCCAGCTACCTTTATCAGGTCGTCGGTCCACCGGGCCGGGGGGCGTCCTACACAACGGGGGGCGTTTGCCATCAACCGGTCCCAAATTTAGTCTCCGTGCTGCTACTGAGAATAACCTAATGAAAAAATCCTATAACACTGTCCGACCCGAGACTCAAATCCAGGATCTCTTGCGCAGTAGTCGTACTTTGCGACGACTAGACCAGCGCGCAGCGAGGCAATCAGATGACGCTACATTTGTTATATATTTCGTATAAGAAATGTCGCTTCATCTGACTGCCTCGCTACATGTCCTGGTGGCCTAGTGGTTAGTATACCGGATTTGTATGCATTAAGATGCAGGTTCAAACCCAGGCAAGTATCAACGTGACTTTTTCAATGTCATAAATACTTTCTTAGATATTCTAAGACACTTAGACTAACGGTGACGGAGAACATCGTAAGGAAACCTGGATTTAATTATCTGATGTCGCCCGCAGTGAGCTAGCGTGGTGATCAATGCTTAATCCTTCTCTATACGAGAAGAGGCCTTTGTCGCTGGGACAGTTATAGGCTGTTACTAACTATACTAGTTAGTGTAACTTAGTTAAACTAACCAATAACATCTCCACTAACCACACATAACTCATACATTGTTAATCAACACCTCTGCTCACCCCTCACGTCCCGGGGGTGAAGTTTTGCGTTATTCGCTCCATATTGTTATACAAACTGTAGGAGTGAGTTGTAGTGCAAAGATAGAGAAACACACGTTGACGCGGAGAATGACTAGTCTACTTAAAGTAATGTTATAAATTTTCTCCTCGTATGGTTGATGAACAACCTGGTGTCAGAGTTTAAACCGCCTGTAGGCCTCTGACATGGCTTTACACACCGTTGAACAATCTCTCAGGTGTGCCGGTTTCCTCACGATGTTTTCCTTCATCGTTTTTAGCGACTGATAACTAATGTATAGTACGCACATGAATTCGAAAAGACATTCGTGCGTGCCGGGGTTGGACTTGTGAGCTTTGACTTGGCAGTCCAACGGTCATACCATCCAGCTGTCACTGCTAGTGCCCGTAATGTTATGATGGTTAATTATGTAAATGATTATTACTTGGCGACCCGATTGGCGCAGTGGCTAAGGCATTGGACTGCTGCGCTAAGGGTTGCGGGTTCGATTCCCGCACGGGACGAAAATTTGTGCGATTCACAGATATTTGTCCCGAGTCTGGGTGTTTGTGTATGTGATATTACATGTTTGTGCCAAACGCACCCACGATACAGGAGGAATTCCTAGTGTGGGGCGACGTTTTAAAAAAAAAACCTGGTCTGACTTTTGTTGGCTACTAAGGTCCATTCCGAGTAGATTCCCACCTGAATTGATTATCACCAGCCCCCCTAGGCAAGTGGCAAAACGCTTGACGAATATAAATCGAATAGAATGGCTAAATATGGTTTGACACATCGATAACATAGTCGAAACATTATGTCCTCCCCATACATTTATGATTCTATTCGTCAAGCGTTTTACCACATGTCTAGGGGGGGCTGAACTAAAAATTCATCATCATCATCAGCCGTAAGGCATCCACTGTTGAACGAAGGCCTCCTCCTTTTAGAAGGGGGGTGTTGCCATAATCCCCACGCTCGGCAAGCGGCTTGGGGATCGCAGTGTTGGTGGTCAAGTTACAGAAGACGCTGCTGCCCATCTTCTGAGTTTTCCCTTAGTCGGCTCTTACGACACCCACGGGAGGAAAGGGGGTGGTTAATTCTAGGCCGGATACCACACGACACGGCACGGCAACTAAAAATTAGGTAATAGAAAAACTTTAACACTGCCCGACCTGCGATCCGAACCCAGGACCTCAAGGTCCGCGAACACTTGACCGGCGAGGCTGCATCATGACTGTACTAACATTACAGACAGTGAGTTAGGTAATAGCTACAGATGCGAGCTAATCCCTAACTAATCCCTCACTAATCATTGTGGATATGCACACGACCGTTGTCGTAACTACTACGGTCATAGATACGTTGAGGCATTACGACTGTATTCCCCGAAGCGGTAGGCAGAGGTGCACATCATATAATACATGGGGTGCAAGTAGAGAGCCTCCACGAGTGTCGATACTGAAGTACGTCCGTCACTAGACGGTCAACCTCACTACCATCGTTGACTGACCAATCTCTACACGGCGTGACCTATTCCATGTGGCTATTGGCTGATGCCGATACGAAGAAGATAGTACACCCACATTTCGCCAGTTATGTTATAGGTCCCAATGTAATAGGGGGCGAGCTGGACATCAACCGGACAGACAAGACTCCGTGCTGCTACTGAGAATTACCTAACTGAAAAACTAACTAACGTAACCTACCCGTGAATCGAACCCGGGACCTCACGCTCAGTAGTCCCGTAATGCGAATATCGATCAACGTGATATTTCATATTTATACATAACATCACGCTTTATTCCCCAAAGGGGTAGGCAGAGGTGTACATAGTTCCTACAAAAATGAGATTCAATAAAAGCGCTAAGCTGTATCAAGCTGGGTAAAGCTACTAAAGCTATATCAGCGAACAGCTTCTAAATTCTCAAGCTATTGCACAGATTTTATAGCTGTAAAGCTGTTATACTGCGGACGAAGTATCTTGATACTTTTAATAGAAGGTGATTGTATTCGCGCAAAATGGCCGTTGGTTCGATTCCTGGTTGAGGTAAATATTTATGGCGCCAGTAAAGGAATAAGAATTTTAGGCTTTTGTGAATGTTATTTATGTTAGTCGCAACCATTGTTTAGATTTTGTTTGTTTTAAAAAAAAACGTATCCCCACTCTAGGAATGTCTCCTGTATCGTGGGTGCGTTTCACAAACATGAAATATCACATACACAAAAATCCAGACTCGGGACAAACATCTGTGGATTGCACAAATATTTGTTGCGTGCGGGAATCGACCCCGCTACCCCTTGCGCAGCAGTCCAATCGTTTAGCCAATGCGCCAATCAGGTAAAAACCACGATACGACACTATAACTTGACATCACGCCTGTATTCCCCGCAGCGGTAGGCAGAGCGCTACCTAAGTACATAAGTACGTCTGTCACCCTCGACATATTTTCCCGCGGAGCTCTAAATATTTTCGAAATTAAAAGCAGCTTAAGTTCCTCTTTATAACCCCAACTATCTATCTGTGAAAATCCTTTAGAAATTTACACAGATAGACTTCAAAATTGTTGTTTTTTTATATTTATGTATCGTATGTACTTTCTTGGGCTTCAGGCTCTGAGACGTGGTCGCTAATGGTTGGCCTTTTGGAGAGGCTCAGAGTCACTCAACGAGCCACCGAGAACAGAGAACTCAGACCACCTACACTGTTCTCACATCAATTATTGAACTTGTCTGGACTTTAAAAGAGACCTTGACCCCTGAGTTTGTTTCGGTGTTTTTTCTCAGAGGTAGTCAGTTAGGAAATGCCGACACCATCTAACTAGTATAAAAAAAATTACGAGTAAAAGTGTTTTTTAAAACCTGTTTGCAGAAATAAAATCATTTATCATTTATCATATCATATTTATGGAGAGAGCTACGCTCGGAGTTTCTTTGCGTGATAGGATCCGGAATACGGAAATTAGCCGAAGAACTAGGGTCACCGACATAGCTCAAAGCATATGCAAGTTGAAGTGGCAATGGGCAGGCCATATCGCTCGAAGAACTGACAACCGCTGGGCAAGAAAGGTTCTCGAGTGGCGACCACGAACCGGAAGACGCAGCGTTGGCAGCCTCCCACCAGGTGGACCGACATCGTCAGAGTTGCTGCAACCGGTGGATGCTAATGGCAAGTGGTCATTCATTGTGGCGTTCTAAGGGGGAGGTCTTTGTCCATCAGTGGACATCTTCCGGCTGATGATGACTGTGATGATGATGTTCTTTCTTACGCATTTACATTTAGTATAACGCTGTTATTTAGATATTTGTGTACATGTATAGATAATCACCTGTCTCCTATGCGGCTGCCTCGCCTTCCCGTCTTCCTTCTGGCCCGCCATCACTCCGTACATGGTACCCTTTGTACTAGATATCACGTTTAATGTATCGGTCGCTAATACCTAATGATTACTGGTGTTGACGGCACTGTGAGTATAGTCCACTCTCACGGTTTTGATATACGATTGATTTTATATACGATATTATTTAGTTTATAAAGGCAAAGTAAAGTTGAAGAAACTAATATAAAATTATATAAAATAAATTATAAGTAAAGAAACGGATTGTATATGTTACCGGCAATCTGTATAATGATATAATGCGATATTCTATACAATGCCTAGGCAATGTATCACACGAAGGAGAGGAGGGCGGCGTCGTAGTGGGGGTATCACGTCACGCCGTCACGGCATTCGAGTCGAATTGATGGCCAATAGATGTTTCACATTTAAAAAAATTCACACAGACAAAGCTTCTAGCGAGTATCTAGTAGAGGTTTAATTACACGACTGCCGAAAAAAGGAGTGTAATGTTTTCAGGGTTCATGTATGTATGTTTGTATGTGAGTATCTTTATTCCACCATAACTTCTAAATACCTGAACCGATTTTGATGTATGTAGAGTCGTTAAAATCCTTGCAACATCGCAAGTAACATAGTTTATACAAAGTAAAACGAATAAACATAAACATATATTTTAAAAACTAAAAAACACGACTGCCATATTGTCAAAAAACGATCTAAAAAGTAAAAAAACAAGTTCCACGCAGTCGGGGGACCGTTCTGTGGAACACTGTCTTATCTAAGAAGTACCCCGCGATGGGACTTGATTTTAGCTCATTTTTATTTGTTTCTTTCCACACAGACAAACCCGCGGACATAAGCGAGTATCTAGGTTTAATTTTGTTGCTCTAAATATTTTTATCTACAATTTATTCTCCTACATAGATACCTACTTATAGAATAATCTCTGTTAGTTCCCTCATTAGGTGCGCATGCCCACTAGCTTAAACGACGCCAAAAATGTAAGTAAGCGTGGCGAGGATTAGATTCTTTTGGTAGGACCCTTAGTGGGACCCTTCCGGAGTGAGTAAATGTTTGAAATACCAGCTATTTCTAAAGTTCGTAAAATTCCTTGTGAAAATAACTAACAGCGTAGTGGTAAAGTCTAATAAAGAAACATATTTTTAACGTAATTTTTCTTAATTTCGATATTTCTCCTGTATCGTGGGTGCGCTTCACAAACATGACGTATCACATACACAAACACCCCGACTCGGGACAAACAATTTGTCAACTACAAAATTAAATACTTTCCTTGTAACTTCCATTACTGGTTTGTTTGAACTCCTATATTGTATCTTCTAAACAAACTATAATATAAGTATATGACTTTTGGTGTCATTTTAGAATGTTTCCCATGCAAAGCTTAAATATCCCACTAATATTACAAGGCAAAAGTTTGTGAGTGTGTTTGTATGTTTGTTACCTCTTCACGCCCAAATGGCTGAACCGATTTCGATAAAATTGGGTATAGAGGTAACTTACACCACCACGCAGGCTACTTTTACCCCAAAAAGATGTAACGGGTAATATCCATACTAATATCATAAATGTGAAAGTAACTTTGTCTGTCTGTCTGTTACGCCTTCACGACTAAAACGCTGGACAAATTTTGATGTAATTTGGCATTTAGAAAGCTTAAGACCCGAGAAAGGCTACTTTTTTTTTTATTCAACCATCTATGGTGTTTAAATAGAGGTAACCGCGGACAAAGTCACGGGCAAGAGCCATATATATAGCCGTATATATAATACTAACCAATAATCTAAATCAACGCGAACGAAGCCGCGGGCAAAAGCTAGTAAAATAATAAAACAAAACCAAGCATCAAAACCGTTTGGTCGCGCTACAAAAACCCTGTGTAACAATATTCCCAGCGGTTAGTTACATAAAGTTTAAAGTTAAGGACACCGCGACACTAAAGCGGGCATATTTTAACAACTTCACAATTGTATTACTTAATAAAATAATGCTGCAAGTAAAGTTCACAGTCTTCGTGGTTGTAGAGAATCAGTAGATTTTATTTCACTAAGCATTTTGCATATGTGAAATATCAGTGAAATTGAATTTGTGAAATATTCTAAATTGATAAAGGTTTGATAAATGATGGACACGAACGGGGCTTAAACCCAAAACCCTCAGCGTACCGTGGCGCTGCTGTAACCAAAAGAGCTATCGTGTCGCTGCTCTCACCCTTATAGTATTTATGTTTTTAGGGTCACTCTTCAGGTCAGTATCTTTATCAATTTAGATTGAAGCTTAGCATGGACAACATGCTAAAATGACACTAAAAGTAATATACATGAAATATTACTGTTATTTTGTATTTTAAGGAACTCGCAGCTACACAGATAATTAAATCTGTGTTTTAAACAACGCTTTCTAAGGTTGGGTTTTGGATGGGTGACCGTTTTTCACATTTATACCCCTTCGTGTTTCGGAGAGCATATTGCATCTGATCTCTCTCCGGTCGTGTCTCACCGTCCTGGACTATGAGAGTGAGGGAATAGGGAGTGCACCTGTGTTTACACACTTATACACTCATAACTTCTGTAGATAGTCTCATAGATATTGGATACTGCAAAATTCGGTCTGAAATTTGTAATTACTTGCCATATTAAACTGTATTGATATAGAAATAAAGGTGGCATTCCCTTGCAGGGTAGTCTTGTAGGTACCTTTTATCTTTCTGTGTTCTCATCATTAATTATGTTATATTTGCAAAGTGTGGGCTTGTAATATGTTTTCTGAAGACTCTGATGGTGTTTGCATTGGTAAGTGGGCGGTGTATATCGTGACGTGTATAATTAGGATCAGAAAGATAACGTGAACAAAGTACGTTACGTCTACGGGGCGTGGGTGTCTTTCACAAACATGAAATATCGCATACACAAACACCCAGACTCGGTGCCATTTTAGCATGTTGCCCATGCTAAGCTTGAATCTAAATTGATAAAGGAAATTTGAAAAATGCTGGACACTAGCGGGACTTGATCCCGCGACCTTCGCCGAACCGTGGCGCTGCTCTAACCAACTGAGCCACCGTGTCGCTGCTCGCACCCGTCGAATTTCAAGATCCCTTTTAGTATTTACGTCTTAAGGGTGACGTCAGGTATTATCTGTTGGGATCTATGATTAATGAAATGAAATGAACTTGAAATTCGTTGGATGCCAGCAGCGACACGGTGGCTCAGGTGGTTGGAGCAGCGCCACGGTTCGGTTAAGGTCGCGGGTTCAAGTCCCGCTCGTGTCCATCATTTTTCAAATTTCCTTTATCAATTTAGACCCAGACTCGGGACAAACATCTGTGAATCATACACACTTTTGTCTGGTGTGTGAATCGAACCCGCAACCCTTAGCGCAGCAGTCCAATTCCTTAGACACTGCGCCAGTCGGGTCGTCGCTAAATAAACTTTTGATCAGCAAAAGTACGAATTTAATATATCAAAGCGGGCAAAGTCGCGGGGCAAACTAGTATAGTATACCAGGAGAACAACAATAAATTTATCGAGGGCTGCTAGCATACCACAATCAGCAGTAAACCAAATAGTTAAAGTTGACAATACAGATACCGACTAGGGAATGTTTGGGATGACTTAGAGCCGCACGCCTGTGTGCATCAGGATGGCGGGACCATCTAATTCAAACATAAACATCTACATGTCGCCCGTTATGTTATAAGTCCCAATGTAATAGGGGGCGAGCTGGACATCAACCGGACACAAAACACCGTGCTGCTACTAAGGATTAACTAATGGTATAGCCAAATATCACTTTGTTCGACCCGGGATTCGAACCCAGGATTTTATGCGCAGCAGTCAGCGTTTAGCAGGTTAGGGCTCGCCCTCTATAACATTGGAACCTATAACATAACTGGCGGAATGTGGATGTAATTCACAGTCACCACTGCCTACCCCTTAGGGAAATACAGGCGTGATGTTATGTTATATTCATTTTCAAGTGGTAATAAATATTAATGAATCATTGCAACGCACTACCTTTAAGTAACAATTGTTCACAATGCAATGTTTGTAATATTATGACAGAAATAAATCTGAAATCTTAAGTAATGTCCCGGTCTTGTCCCGGGATTCTAAGGTACACGATATTTTAATCCCCCAATGGCGCAATCACTAGTACAACCTAGACGTGACGGTCTAGCGGGAGGTGTTAGCTTCAATTCCTTTGATCAAAATACTAGTCGGTTAGATTATATCGTCTGTCAGTTAAAAGTCCGGGGCCCGAAATTGTGTTTTACATAAAAATGACAAAAGAAGATTTGAACCTAATAGTTGAATGTAGGTCTCTACCCTCTACTGTAACAGATAAGCGTGATGGTTTATACACGTTTGGGATACCTCTAGAGCGGAGATCAAACCTGCGATCCGATTAAACGAGCCTCACTTTTGTTTACTGCGTCAAAAGCATAACTATAATACCTAGGGCGGGTGGCATCAATCGTCTGTTATCGTTAAGTTCCTACGTCAACGTTAAGTTAGAAGGGAATTCTCATACAAGCGGCTATATTTAACGCTAACCAATCTGTCAAAGTTGTTGGTGCAACTCACACTAACCCTCTTACTTATAAACGATGCTAACATGTGTTTTAAGATAACCACTTGTTAAGTCTATTGGCATCTCTATTTTTTGTCATGCAAACAACAGTGTCAGGCTGAGGTGTCAGGTATAATTTAACCGATTGTTCAACAATGACAATTTTTATAAGGGGGTAAATGTCTTGAATTTTAAACAAATGGATTACATGAGAAGAAACCGTTGCAGTAGGAATGATTACTGCCTAAGGTTACTGATAAAGATAGGGCATCACACAACATTGATAATAAATAATGATACACAACACTAGACAGTGATTGACTGCCTGACTGGTATCAATACACACACGAACACACACGCGTGTTTGTAAATTTTCCCTAAACACTCAGATATTTTTATGCCCTACTTACTTATTTCATCTTTTATTATTTTTAAGAAGATAATTTATTAATAGATACCTACATTAAACTAATAATTAAAACAAAAATAACAAAAACAAATTAAAATTAATTTACAAAGAAATGTCAAAAAAGCGCGGGCGGTCGATCACAGATAACATATACACCACAGTCAATAAAACTTATTTAAGCACAGATTAAAAATAACCGCGGCGTTTCGTTCGCGAATTTGCGACTGGCCGGCGAGCGATCACTATACATACTGAATTTCGAACGACCAACAATGCAGCATCCTGAATACCATACAAACTTATTTACAACCATTTTTTATACATCAAACCTTATTTCCTAAGCAATAAAGACGATTATCCTTTTTCATAACTGCAAACGAAAAAGTAAAATTTGTAAATCCTGTATGCCAATTTATAAAGGATTTTGAACTTTAATTTGTTGTAGTAGAGTGTGTTTTCGTTTGTTTGAGATGTTCATGGCTAAGGATAATATATTTTGCGACAGGACACAGTGCAGATACTGGTGATTTAATTTTAATTTATTTTGTTTTGTTAATTAGATGAACATTTTAAGTTATTTTTAACGAAAAACCTCATAACATACATAACAGAACATAACATTACGCCTGTATCCCCCGAAGGGGTAGGCAGAGGTGTGTAGTACACCCACATGTCTCCAGTTATGTTATAGGTCCCTATGTAATAGGGGGCGAGCTGGCCACCCACCGGGCACAAATCCAGACTCCGTGCTGCTACTGAGAATTTCCTGGAAAAACTCATACACTGCCCGTCCGGGGATTCGAACGGTGACGGGCAAGTCTTTTGGGGGGTTGTCTTGATGCAATTTGACGTTCAAAAAGTACTTAAAAAAAGTTTATCCATATTTCCACACTAATATTATAAATGTGAAAGTAACTCTGTCTGTCTGTCTGTTACACCTTCACGACTGATGGGCATGTACAAAGTTTAAGACCCGAAATAGGACACAGGCTGCTGTTTTAATTCAATACTCTAAGCGGTCTTAGGGGTTAACGCGGGTGAAGCCGCGGGCAAAAGCTAGTTTTGAATAAATGATGTTTATCTTCATCTTATCTTATGCAGTCGGGCCTAGCGTCCACTAAACCGACCCGGCAGTAGTATTAGGCATTTATAACGTGGAGCAGTATCCTAGGTGCAGTCAGAGTTTTAGATTAACTCGGAAACTGCCTGTGACATTGATGCATTGTTACTTTCTAGAATTTGAGTTACCGAGTAACCTCATCCGTGCTTCAGAAGGCACGTGAAGCCGTTGGTCGCCTGATCTCTCTCCGGTCGTGTCTCACCGTCCTGGACTATGAGAGTGAGGGAATAGGGAGTGCACCTGTGTCTGCGCGCATACTTGTGCACTATAATATCTCCTGCGTAGTTGGCTAGTCACAGCTGAGACAGGCCGCCGTGACCGACATGCGGTCAGGAGAACATTACCTTGTTCATAGTAAGTTAATTAAAAGCTGCCTTGTTTCAGTCGACTTTAGCACGAGTTCCTGGGTTAAATCCCCGGGCAACGTGTTACTAAGTTTTTTTATTAGGTAATTCTCAGTAGCAGCACGGAGTCTGGTCTGCCCGGTTGATGTCCAGCTCGCCCCCTATTACATTGGGACCTATAACATAACTGGAGACATGTGGGTGTACTATACACCTCTGCCTACCCTTTTTGGGAATACAGGCGTATGTTTTAAATTGTTTATATAAGAAGTAGCGTATCGTATAAGGGCGTGCAATCTCCGATTCTGAATATTGACACCAATATTTTATTTCAATCTTTTTCGTATCTAGACGTTTTGGGTGGAAAATATTATTTGTCCTTGAGAAAATACAAAGAACTACAAACCATCTCGACGTATACCCTGCTAAGGTAGGCAGTTCTTTATAAGGAATCTCAAAACCATTTCACTTTGACCTATTATCCATCTATACTATAGGTAAGATTTTTCTGTTTGAACCGAATAGGCTCCGATACTACTGGACGGATTTTAATCAGTTTTTCACCATAGAAATCTAAATTATTAGGAAGACATATGCTATTAAAATAAGCTCTCACTTTAATATTCGTTAAAAAACGAATATTTACTTCAGATGTAAACATTAAAGTCTATAATTAATCAATATTATGATGCTTTTTAAATGTTTATATTTTTGTGTGTAGGTATTATTTTTAATTGATGTTAGTTTTAAAATGTAAATAATTGTAAAATAGGTAAATTAATAAAATATATAATATCATTGCACTCTAATAATTTATATGACTGATAACGTTAATGTTCGTTGTTATTTAGTAGTATGCTATTATTTATTTTCAAAAAACTTCTCTTTAACAAAATTGTATAACTACTCTAAGTTGAAAATGTACTCACGTTATAGGTACCAGGATAACAGAAGTATATTAGAGATCAATCTCTATTTAGTTTGGTTTGTTTTGAAAATTTGCCCGCAGCAACCGTGTTCTCGAACGTTGGGTACTAGGTTATCAGAAGTGTAATGGAGAAGTATATGAAACGCGGGCGAAACCGCGGGGCACAGCTATTTATGTAAATACAAAAAGATTGTGAGAATGGGTACACGTTAGTTACTCCTTTACGCCATTACGCACTGTCGACTGGTCGCCGGTGACTTACTGTAGATTAAATAGATGCTTAGGTTTACGCACTTGGTCGCCGATCGCTCGATGTTTTGGTCGCCGAGGGACCGAGTCGTCGGCGACCTTTCGACAGTGCGTAACGACTTAATGAGTCATAGAGTCACGCGCCTAGTTGTATAATTAAAAATTGCCTCGTTAAACAATAACCAAGTTTTTAATTTTTTAATGTTTCATTTTCTGCTGTACCCCTTGACGTGGTCTCCGTGTAGCTTGTAGTACAGGTCCCAGAAAGCCATCCTCTGCTGGAACAGCCGGCTCCGGAGAGAGACGCTATTGTCTATGCTCAAGTATGGCCGCCGCAGCTGGTCCACCGGCCGCCATGCTACTGGGACGACGTCTGTTGTCGATGGCGTAGGGTTTCTGAAATACAAACATAACATTACTCGTGTATTCAAAGGTGTAATAAGTACACCCACATTTTGCCAGTAATCAATGACATTTCTAAAAAGTATAGATATGTTACCAGCGCGCTCATTTTAAAGACTCGAAAAGGGAAGAATTGTGGGTAGTACAATTGTTGTCCGATTCGAAATAAAACTAGTGCAGTTGGGACTCAGAGTTCCGAACACATTTCTCGTTCAATTTGTTAGCATACATATGTCGTATCTATACTTTTTGACATATCATTGCCAGTTATCATAAAGGTCTCAATGTAATAGGGGGTGAGCTGTCCATCAACCAGGCACAAATCCAGACTCAATGGAGAAACATTTTTTTTTGGCAGATCTGGGGATCGAACCCAAGAGAGCTAAGCATTAGCGCTGCGTGACCAAAAGACTATTACACGGTCTATAATAAACAGGGTTTTCAGGGTTAAAGTTCATTGTCAGACAAGATACCGACAAACTTACATATTTTAAACAGTCTAAGAGAATCTTCTATATTATAAGTAAATTTAAATCAATTTCATCTCACCCGTATTTGGCGAAGTTCGTCCACATGGCGGTCATGACGTCGATCACCGTCTGATCCTCATCGCTGGGCGTCTGACCTTCAAACAGAACCATATCGAACAGGTACCCCAGGTCATCTCCATGAGACGCCCCGTCTGACGTCAGATTCTTCATCAGTATCCCCCTATTCCTGCCACCTCTGTAACTGAACATGTATCTGTAAACACTTCTAGCATTTGCTTCAAGATATCTGTCTATACTTCTCTCAGTTGAGTAAACGAATGTGAAATCTGAAGCGAAATCTATTAGAACATCGTTCAATTCTTCATTTATTTTTCCATCGCCGACGTAAAAGTGTTTGATAACATCTCCATCGTATACTTCATTGAATTCTTTAAGTAATTCTTCTCTGAAAACATCATTTGTGTAGTTCTTATTTGGGTAGTTGCCTGCCAATTCCTTGTTGGTATGGCCTATCATTAAATCAATTCCTTTCACTTTTGGTTGTAGATTTACTGGAAAATCTACTAGGAGAGCATCATCACCGACAGTTTCTACACACGGTAATGTTAATGGATGTTTTATGGAAATGATTCTTAAATCGTTAGCCACTTGAATTATTACTTTCGGATCTTTGTTACCAAGATATTCTATCGCTGCTTTAACATCTTCGCTAGCAAAGCCTAATTTCTTAGCTATATCTATAGGTACAGAATCGTTCTTTTCAGTGATCACCCAAGGCGTTAAAGCCGTCCCGCTTTGTAAAATGGCTCTGTTCACAAAACCATCGTTAGCATACAATAGAATATCAATACTTATCGCTCCTGCTGACTGTCCAAACGCAGTTATACTGTTAACATCACCACCGAACGCTGCTATGTTCTCTTTGATCCATTTAAAAGCTAGAACCTGGTCTTTTAGACCCTGGTTACTGTAACCAGGTTCACTGACACATAGGAACCCAAACGGGCCTAATCTGTAGTTCATTGTGACGATGATGACGTCATGTTTGAGCAAGAATTCTGGGGATAAGTCGCGTCTCCCTTTGGAGTTTCGAACGAAATACCCGCCGTGGATATAAACCATTACAGGCAATGTGTTGGCAGAGTGAGCGGTGTTCGGTACGTATACGTTGAGTTGCAAGCATTGGATGGTGCCGGAGACGATGTCGCTGGTCACTTGAATACACTGGACGTCGTCGTGGTAGGCTTCGAAAGTGCCGTTGAAGCCGGGGTGTGGTGTCGAAGGCTGGAAGGAGGAAACAAGTATTGGTTGGAGAGGAATCTGAGTTTCAATAGTATATAGGGTTAGCCAGCACTCCAGCAGGTCGATTGTAAACGCAGTGAGCTAGCGTGGTCATCAATGCTCAATCCTTCTCTATACGAGAAGGGATCTTCTTAGCAGTGGGACAGTTATAGGTTGGTATTATTTATTACAGGGACAGCTATATATATAGCAGCATAACATCAATTAACATCACACCTATTCCCTGAAAGGGAAGGCAGAGTTGTATAGCATTCAAACATTTCGCCAGTTATGTTATAGGTCACAATGTAATAGATATTCTTCATTTCATCAATAATGTACAATTTGATCATTCCTGGACGGAAAAATCTAGTAACACTTTTCCCGACCCGAGATTCGAACCCAAGATCACATACAGGTCAACAAAAATATAACTGTAACTAATTCAGAGTGGATTTGGCTACTTTTTTTACTTTCTTTTTTTTTTAAACGACGCCTCACTCTGGGAATGTCTTCTGTATCGTGAGTACGTTTCACAAACATGAAACATCACATACACAAACACCCAGACTCTGGGCAAACATCTACGGTTCGCACAATTTTTTGCCTCGTGCGGAAATCGAACCCGCAATCCTTAGCGCAGCAGTCCAATCGCTTAGCCACTGCGCCAACCAGGTCTTCAACTTCAATCTTTAAGAAGACCGAAAAATATAGGTATTCAGACAATATCGCAGGCTACATGTAGTCAACAATAAGCCACTCACCCCAAACGGGTTGTTCTCATCCACCACGGCGTACGGCACCCCCAGGAACATGGCGTGCCCGTCCCCCTGCAGCCCCCTGAGCAGGCCCCGCGGGGTGGACACCAGGGGGTCCAGGTGGGGGACCACGGCTATACACTTGATTAACATCAGAACTAATAGTAATTGCATGTTTTAAGAAAATTATTTAAAAAATAATAATAATCTACAGCTAACTCTTCGTATTTAACATTAACAACAATCTATTTCATTAATTATAATTATTTATCTCAAGTTTTAAATTTTTGTAAGATTTATCACTTAAATACAACAATGTAGCTTAGTTTAAATTAGGGTACCGTATCCAGAGAAAAATATGCTGCCATACTGAGCATGAGGTCCTGGGTTTGAATCCCGGGTCGAGCAAAGCGTTAATGCGTTTTTCCATTAGGTAATTCTCAGTAGCAGCACGGAGTCTGGTCTGCCCGGTTGATGTCCAGCTCGCCCCCTATTACATTGGGACCTATAACATAACTGGTGGAATGTGGGTGTACTATACACCTCTGCCTACCGTTTCGGGGAATAAAGGCGTGATGTTATGTTTGTAGTACTGTGTTTATGATTACGGTAATACCTACAAGTAAACTAAATAGTTGTACGGAACCTAGTCATTGTGTTTCGTTAACGCACATCTTATGTAAAGTGACCTGTGACAACTAACAAGATAAGACAATAACTAAAGTGAAATATTATTCAATGACGAACTGATTGGCGCAGTAGCTAAGCAATTGGACTGCTGCGCTGAGGGTTGCGCGTTCGATATCCGCACGGGACATAAATTTGTGTGATTCGCAGATGTTTGTCCCGAGTCTGGGTGTTTGTGTATGTGATGTTTCATGTTTGTGAAACGCACCCACGATACAGAAATTCCTAGTGTGGGCGACATATTTAATAAAAAATAACAGGCGATGACAAATGATTTTTATTTTGCAAATAGGTTTACAAGTAACACTTTTACGCGTCATCCTTTTTTTAACTAGATGGTGTCGGCATTTCCTAACTGACTACCTCTGAGAAGAAACACCGAAACAAACTCAGGGGTCAAGGTCTCTTTTGAAGACCAGACAAGTTCAATAAATGTATGTGTGAACAGTGTAAGTGGTGTTAGTTAATATGGATTTAAAAACGAACCGCCAAGCTATGGAATTACCGGATTCCCTGTTCCCAGAGAACTATAATTTATCGGTTTTTAAGACGAGAGTGAACCGGTTTTTATTAGGTGGGCGCGCTCCATCCTATGCCATAATATCGCTTACCATCAGGCGAATTGTGGGCAAGCACACACCTAAAAAATATAAAAAAGATGGTATGACTGTTGGACTGTTAAGTCAAAGGTCGCAAGTCCAAACCCCGGCACGCACCAACGTCTTTTCGAATTCATGTGCGTACTAAAAATTAATTAGTTATCAGTTGCTAAAAACGGTGAAGGAAAACATCGTGAGGAAACCGGCACACCTGAGAGATTGTTCAACGGTGTGTAAAGCCATGTCAGAGGCCTACAGGCGGTTTAAACTCTGACACCAGGTTGTTCATCAACCATACGATAAGAAGAAGAAAATAAAAATGCTTATGTTATGAGATTGTTAATATTTGTTGGTAAGTGACGTACAATCCTGGAGTGACTCTCTTAATAAATATATTATCTAAATAGTTTTGTTATCATAAGTAGTTATTGGCAGATAATATTAAGTTAGTTCGTACTAGTTTACAAGGAAAACAATCCAGATTATTATTCATCATCATCAGCCGGAAGACGTCCACTGCTGGACAAAGGCCTCCTCCTTAGAACGCCATAATGAACGACAACTTGCCGTTTGCATCCACCGGTTGCAGCAACTCTGACGATATCCTCGGTCCACCTGGTGGGAGGCCTGCCAACGCTTCGTCTGTTAGATAGGAATTAGGAATGCTATTGATTTTTTTTACGTCGCCCCGCGCTTGTAATTTCTGCTTCAATAACTCGGCGCAAATCTAGACTTGTTGCTGCTACTGAGAATTACCTAATGGAAAAACCTAGTAACACTTTGCCTGACCCGGGATTCAAACCCAGGACCTCATGCTCTGTTGGCGCGCTTAGCGACCACTAGACCAACGAGGCAGTTAACGTAGATTTAATATTAACTTAATTTTGCCCGCGGCTTCGTCCGCGTTGACACCAATTTAAACCGCTAAGAGGGTTGAATTAAAAAAAAAAGTAGCTTATGTTATTTCTCGGGTCTTAAACTGTCTACATGCCAAATTTCATCAAAATCCGTCCAGCGGTTTAGTTGTGAAGGTGTAACAGACAGATAGACTGACATAATTACTTTCACATTTATAATATTACAAGCTTCGACCCGCGGTGTTACCCGCTAGATATTTTCGGGATAAAAAGTAGCCTATGTATTAATCCAGGGTGTCAGTTACCTCCATAGAAAATTTTAACAAAATCGGTCCAGCCGTTTGGGCGTGAAGAGGTAACAAACATACAAACACACTCACTAACTTCCGCCTTCATAATATTAGTGTCATAGTATGGATTGGTATGTAGTACAATCATTTGGTTACAATGTCCTTAACCTGTACCTCCCTCCATATCCTCACGTACTCCACTCATCGCCACCATATAAGCCCTCTACAGCCCTCCTCACCACCACTGTAGTCCTCACTCTCTCACAATGAGGGCGTTCTTCTTGGCTTGTGTGGTGGGCGCGCTGGTCGCCGGCGCGTGGGCGGTGGGCTACCACCAGGACGTGGGCGTCCCGGAGGCGGCGCGGCTGATGAGGGAAGAGTCTGCGGTTTCGAGGATCGTTGGAGGGTTCCCGGCGACGACTGGAGACTATTTTTATATGGTGACTTTTTGATTTTGTTTACTAGAATTTTTTAATTTTATTTATTTAATTATATTTTCTATATACATTACAATAAATTATATTTGACGTCCTGATTGGCGCAATGGCTAAGCGATTGGATTGCGGCGCTGAGGGGTGCGGGATCGAATCCCGCACGGGGCAAAATTTTGTGCGATCCGCAGATATTTGTCCCGAGTCTGGGTGTTTATGTATGTGATGTTTCATGTTTATGAAACGCACCCACGATACAGGAGACATTCCTAGAGTGGGGCGACGTATTTTAGAGACTCGGACATCTGGAAAAACACCTTTGAAAAGAATCGCTTAATGAGATTATTTCGTTCTGGTTTTAGGTAGGAGTGCTGATAACGTTGACGACAGGACAGTTGTCGATCTGCGGAGGAACCATCTTGAGCACCAACCGGGTACTGACCGCGGGACAGTGCTGGTTCGACGGCTACCACCAGGGGAGGAAGATGCAGGTACATGCGGTGGCTGAGGAGTGAGGAGCCCTAGATAAGTGGCAGAGCCTCTCTCTCTTCCAAGCTTCTTCTTATCGTATGGTTGATGAACAACCTGATGTCAGAGTTTAAACCGCCTGTAGGCCTCTGACATGGCTTTACACACCGTTGAACAATCTCTCAGGTGTGCCGGTTTCCTCACGATGTTTTCCTTTACCGTTTTTGCTAACTAATTTTAGTATGCACATGAATTCTAAAACAATGATGCGTGCCGGGGTTTGCTTGCGACCTATGTCTTGCGTCCAACGGTCATACCACTCGGCTATTACTGATAAAGGCGCTGTATATTTTGCCATTCAAGCATTTTACGTAGTCACTAGTGAGTTTACATGAGAAAACTCATAGTTGAGGTACAGTTTTGCGGTGGCAGCTTTTTGGTGACGGTGCGGGCGTTTTGGGGGCTGTCTTGATGTAAGTTGACATTCAAAAAGTATTTTTTTTAATGATTTTTTATCTTTTTTATGCCAAACTTTTGTAAAGTCAGTGACCACATCTGTAGATAACTCTGGGAACATCTCGACTGTTCGTGTACCCTGCCCGAGACGTGGCGTCCGTGGCGATACACCCACGGTTCGACCCCTACCGGCCGGCCAATGACCTTGCGATGCTGACACTAGCTCTTTGCAGTAAGTACATATGTTTCTTGCCTTATTTCTGTGCTTTGTTTGCAGACATCCTATTTTCTAGACTGAGGAAGACTTCCTCGTGGGTCTAGTGGTCGCAAATCTACTGCAGAGATGTCTTGCGTTCGATTCCGTGGTTGGGCAAAGTGTATTGGGGTTCAAAGTCGATCCAGCTGTTATGGAGCTTGTCAGTGAAATACACACGTACAAAAGAATTATGTTTTATAAATAAAACGTCTCGTCGCTGCATAGCGACTGCGCATATCAGTTGATGTGCGTTAAATAGAGCTCGCCGCGATCAGTCTTGAGATGGGTGACCGTTTTCACATGTCAAGACTCTGATGAGGTCCTCTGGCTTTGAATCCCGGGTCGGGCAAAGTGTTACTGGGATTTTCCATTAGGGAATTCTCGGTAGTAGCACGGAGTCTGGATTTGTGTCCGATTGATGTCCAGCTCGCCCCCTATTACACTGGGACCTATAACATAACTGCTGGAATGGGTGTTCTTTACAGTTTCCTCTGCTGTCGAGGAATACAGGTGTGATGCTATGTTTATAAAATTCTAATGTCTTCTCCTTCCAGCTGGTCTTACTCCGCCGCTTCTGCCTTCAGTCCAGGACATCCAGAACTCGTTTGTGGGGGTCAGTGCGACCGTTATAGGCTTTGGGAAGACCGGTGACTGTAAGTAAAGCACCTGGACTACTCCAGGACACTCGTCTTTTAGATAAGCTGGAAAGACCTGAATGGGAACAGATTCTATCTGGAATACTCTTGGAAGATTCCAAGGGTAGGTAACGTTACCTATGGATCTATCCATCCGATTTCTAATTAATTTTAACAATTATTTTTTTGATACTTTGCCTTTGTTAATTTATTTATTTTTTTGTTTTGGGTTTGACATAATATAATGGATTATTCCCACTTTATGTTATTATAAGAGAGAGGCCTTCGTTCAACAGTGGACATCTTCCGGCTGATAATGATGATGATTATGTCTGTATCACGCTGTACCCAGAAGTGGGCGTTCTTCTTATATCATCATTTTCCTTTCAGGGTCACCGATAGGTCCCAAACAGATACGGAGAAGCGTGTCGGTCCCGGTCATCGACCGCTGGGACTGCTACTCGGACTTTGGGTCGGCGGTCACCACTGACGTCATTTGCACGCGCGGGGCCAACGGCTGGGGCGCATGCGCGGGCGACACCGGCGGCCCGCTCGTCATTAAGAACTATGCAAATGGATCAGACTTGTTGGTAAGTGTTGAGAGGAAACTGCGTCGGTGGTCTTGTGGTCACAAAGCGCGACTGCCAATCATGAGGGTTCGATTCCCGTCTCTGTGTATTTTTCTTTCTTTGTAAATCTCGCTCGACACTAGGTATTTACACTACCGTTGGTGCGTTTCACAAACATGAAATACCACATACACAAACACCCAGACTCGGGACAAGCTTTTGTTAATCACACATTTTTTTCTCCCGTGCGGGAATCAAACCCTTCGCGCAGAAGTACAATGGCTTGGCCACTGCTCAAATCACGTTGTCAAGGGTCTGACGAAGGCTCTGGGTTTTTCCGTTTGGTAGCAGCGCGGAGTCTGGATGTCTGCCCGGTTGATGGCCAGCTCGCCCCCTATTACCTTGGGACCTATAACATAACTGGCGACATGTGGGTTTACTACACACCTCTGCCTTCAGGGAGTAAAAGCGTGGTTATGTTATGTTAATATTCTATTTCTTTAATGGCTGCCTCTTGCTTCCAGATCGGAGTGACTTCAATCCTCAGTCCCCTGGGCTGCGAGCATGGCTTTGGCACGGGTTACATGCGGATCACCTCCTACCTGGACTGGATCCAGAACAACCTGTAGACCTGGACCCCTGGCACCAATCATACCATAAGTCATATAAGCCAAGCCAGCCAAATCTCGACCGGCTAAAATCTTCTCAATAATGGCTCCCGACTTTAAACTATAACTGTAAAATGTTATTAGTTAACATAATTCTAGTTGTTTATTTCTCTTCAGTTGATTAGCAGTCGAGTGTTTTGAGTTTTTCAATTTCTTTTTTATATACAAACAAGAAACTAGATGTCCTAACAGATGCCATTGACATTGTAGCATTTGTGGGTAAGGCGAGAAATCGCCAGTCCACCTACGATATGCACTATATTTAGCAATTACCAATATTTGTGTGATTTTAATAAATAACACGTGTCACTTGCATAATAAGTAGTTTTTACCTTTAAATCCATTAGACCATTGCCATTCAACGCGACAATACTGCCAGTCTTTTAGCCACGTTACCAGTTGACATCCATGGGGATAAATATTTATTAAGATACTATTTAAATTTTTATATTCTTTTCGATTTGTGTTACATTAAGTTAGTAAAAAAAAAACATTCAAATAGAGAAAATAAACTTAAATAATGTACGTGACTCCTGTACTCCCGTGTATTTCAGTCTTTACTTAAAGGTAATTAATTATCTACTTATAACAATTTTAATCAGCCTCGTGTAAGATCAGTTGCTCCCTGCGGTGTAACCCGCTACATTTTTTCGGAATATGGATTAGCCTATGTTTTAATCCAGGGTGCCAGCTACCTCTATACCACATTTTATTAAAATTAGTCCAGCCGTTAGAGCGTGAAGAGGTAACAAACACACAAACTCATAAACTTTCACATTTATAATAATTATTAGTGTGATAAATGTAATATTACTAGCAAATAATGAGATGAAAAAATATATAATTTTCTCTCGATTTTTTACAGATAACTTGTAAACCACGGTATAGCATTCGACACTGTCAACACATTACTATTTGTATGTATATAAAGATGACGCCTTCACCATTAACCATAAACTCTTAAACACCTTAAAAGGAATTGTAATAAGGGTTCGGTTCCGAGTTCTTTTGACACCGATGGAAAGAGAAGGGAGTGTCTAATAGATGGTATATAACAGGGCAGTATCTTAGGGCCGATCATATTAACGCTTTTGGAAAGCCAATAAGCAAGCCAAAAGAAATCTTAATACCTGCAGATATTTCACCAATTGCAACACTGCATACCTAAATATATTCTCTGCCTCGTTGGTCCTAGGTTCAAGTCCCGGGTCGAGCAAAGTTCTATTGGGTTCTCAGTATCAGCCCAGAGTCTGGATTTGTTTTGAGTTTGGATTTAGAGAATACAGGCGTTATGTTATGTGATATCATCAGCTAAAATTTGTAATCGGAACTGCGTAGACTATACGTGCCATTCGGTATCCGGCCTAGAATTGACCACCCCCTTTCCTCCCGTAGGTGTCGTAAGAGGCGACTAAGGGAAAACCCAGAAGATGGCCAGCAGCGTCTTCTGTAACTTGACCACGAACACTGCGATCACCAAGCCGCTTGCCAAGCGTGGGGATTATGGCAACCCCCCCCCTCCTCTTCTAAAAGTGGGAGACCTTGTTTAGCAGTGGATGTCTTCCGGCTGATGATGATGATGACTATACGTTGTCCAAAATTGTCAACAAGGATGACAACGAGGTTACATCGGGAGTGCAGATAAAACCACAATTACAATCAAATAAATTTTATTTTCAATTCATACAATAATTCATAATCAATACAATATTAAGAAGATAATCCAAAATACTAAGTACTAAGTAAGTAATATTAAGTTAGTTCGTACTAGTTTACAAGGAAAACAATCCAGATTATTATTCATCATCATCAGCCGGAAGACGTCCACTGCTGGACAAAGGCCTCCCCCTTAGAACGCCATAATGAACGACAACTTGCCGTTTGCATCCACCGGTTGCAGCAACTCTGACGATATCCTCGGTCCACCTGGTGGGAGGCCTGCCAACGCTTCGTCTGTTAGATAGGAATTAGGAATGCTATTGATTTTTTTTACGTCGCCCCGCGCTTGTAATTTCTGCTTCAATAACTCGGCGCAAATCTAGACTTGTTGCTGCTACTGAGAATTACCTAATGGAAAAACCTAGTAACACTTTGCCTGACCCGGGATTCAAACCCAGGACCTCATGCTCTGTTGGCGCGCTTAGCGACCACTAGACCAACGAGGCAGTTAACGTAGATTTAATATTAACTTGATTTTGCCCGCGGCTTCGTCCGCGTTGACACCAATTTAAACCGCTAAGAGGGTTGAATTAAAAAAAAAAGTAGCTTATGTTATTTCTCGGGTCTTAAACTGTCTACATGCCAAATTTCATCAAAATCCGTCCAGCGGTTTAGTTGTGAAGGTGTAACAGACAGATAGACTGACATAATTACTTTCACATTTATAATATTACAAGCTTCGACCCGCGGTGTTACCCGCTAGATATTTTCGGGATAAAAAGTAGCCTATGTATTAATCCAGGGTGTCAGTTACCTCCATAGAAAATTTTAACAAAATCGGTCCAGCCGTTTGGGCGTGAAGAGGTAACAAACATACAAACACACTCACTAACTTCCGCCTTCATAATATTAGTGTCATAGTATGGATTGGTATGTAGTACAATCATTTGGTTACAATGTCCTTAACCTGTACCTCCCTCCATATCCTCACGTACTCCACTCATCGCCACCATATAAGCCCTCTACAGCCCTCCTCACCACCACTGTAGTCCTCACTCTCTCACAATGAGGGCGTTCTTCTTGGCTTGTGTGGTGGGCGCGCTGGTCGCCGGCGCGTGGGCGGTGGGCTACCACCAGGACGTGGGCGTCCCGGAGGCGGCGCGGCTGATGAGGGAAGAGTCTGCGGTTTCGAGGATCGTTGGAGGGTTCCCGGCGACGACTGGAGACTATTTTTATATGGTGACTTTTTGATTTTGTTTACTAGAATTTTTTAATTTTATTTATTTAATTATATTATATTTGACGTCCTGATTGGCGCAATGGCTAAGCGATTGGATTGCGGCGCTGAGGGGTGCGGGATCGAATCCCGCACGGGGCAAAATTTTGTGCGATCCGCAGATATTTGTCCCGAGTCTGGGTGTTTATGTATGTGATGTTTCATGTTTATGAAACGCACCCACGATACAGGAGACATTCCTAGAGTGGGGCGACGTATTTTAGAGACTCGGACATCTGGAAAAACACCTTTGAAAAGAATCGCTTAATGAGATTATTTCGTTCTGGTTTTAGGTAGGAGTGCTGATAACGTTGACGACAGGACAGTTGTCGATCTGCGGAGGAACCATCTTGAGCACCAACCGGGTACTGACCGCGGGACAGTGCTGGTTCGACGGCTACCACCAGGGGAGGAAGATGCAGGTACATGCGGTGGCTGAGGAGTGAGGAGCCCTAGATAAGTGGCAGAGCCTCTCTCTCTTCCAAGCTTCTTCTTATCGTATGGTTGATGAACAACCTGATGTCAGAGTTTAAACCGCCTGTAGGCCTCTGACATGGCTTTACACACCGTTGAACAATCTCTCAGGTGTGCCGGTTTCCTCACGATGTTTTCCTTTACCGTTTTTGCTAACTAATTTTAGTATGCACATGAATTCTAAAACAATGATGCGTGCCGGGGTTTGCTTGCGACCTATGTCTTGCGTCCAACGGTCATACCACTCGGCTATTACTGATAAAGGCGCTGTATATTTTGCCATTCAAGCATTTTACGTAGTCACTAGTGAGTTTACATGAGAAAACTCATAGTTGAGGTACAGTTTTGCGGTGGCAGCTTTTTGGTGACGGTGCGGGCGTTTTGGGGGCTGTCTTGATGTAAGTTGACATTCAAAAAGTATTTTTTTTAATGATTTTTTATCTTTTTTATGCCAAACTTTTGTAAAGTCAGTGACCACATCTGTAGATAACTCTGGGAACATCTCGACTGTTCGTGTACCCTGCCCGAGACGTGGCGTCCGTGGCGATACACCCACGGTTCGACCCCTACCGGCCGGCCAATGACCTTGCGATGCTGACACTAGCTCTTTGCAGTAAGTACATATGTTTCTTGCCTTATTTCTGTGCTTTGTTTGCAGACATCCTATTTTCTAGACTGAGGAAGACTTCCTCGTGGGTCTAGTGGTCGCAAATCTACTGCAGAGATGTCTTGCGTTCGATTCCGTGGTTGGGCAAAGTGTATTGGGGTTCAAAGTCGATCCAGCTGTTATGGAGCTTGTCAGTGAAATACACACGTACAAAAGAATTATGTTTTATAAATAAAACGTCTCGTCGCTGCATAGCGACTGCGCATATCAGTTGATGTGCGTTAAATAGAGCTCGCCGCGATCAGTCTTGAGATGGGTGACCGTTTTCACATGTCAAGACTCTGATGAGGTCCTCTGGCTTTGAATCCCGGGTCGGGCAAAGTGTTACTGGGATTTTCCATTAGGGAATTCTCGGTAGTAGCACGGAGTCTGGATTTGTGTCCGATTGATGTCCAGCTCGCCCCCTATTACACTGGGACCTATAACATAACTGCTGGAATGGGTGTTCTTTACAGTTTCCTCTGCTGTCGAGGAATACAGGTGTGATGCTATGTTTATAAAATTCTAATGTCTTCTCCTTCCAGCTGGTCTTACTCCGCCGCTTCTGCCTTCAGTCCAGGACATCCAGAACTCGTTTGTGGGGGTCAGTGCGACCGTTATAGGCTTTGGGAAGACCGGTGACTGTAAGTAAAGCACCTGGACTACTCCAGGACACTCGTCTTTTAGATAAGCTGGAAAGACCTGAATGGGAACAGATTCTATCTGGAATACTCTTGGAAGATTCCAAGGGTAGGTAACGTTACCTATGGATCTATCCATCCGATTTCTAATTAATTTTAACAATTATTTTTTTGATACTTTGCCTTTGTTAATTTATTTATTTTTTTGTTTTGGGTTTGACATAATATAATGGATTATTCCCACTTTATGTTATTATAAGAGAGAGGCCTTCGTTCAACAGTGGACATCTTCCGGCTGATAATGATGATGATTATGTCTGTATCACGCTGTACCCAGAAGTGGGCGTTCTTCTTATATCATCATTTTCCTTTCAGGGTCACCGATAGGTCCCAAACAGATACGGAGAAGCGTGTCGGTCCCGGTCATCGACCGCTGGGACTGCTACTCGGACTTTGGGTCGGCGGTCACCACTGACGTCATTTGCACGCGCGGGGCCAACGGCTGGGGCGCATGCGCGGGCGACACCGGCGGCCCGCTCGTCATTAAGAACTATGCAAATGGATCAGACTTGTTGGTAAGTGTTGAGAGGAAACTGCGTCGGTGGTCTTGTGGTCACAAAGCGCGACTGCCAATCATGAGGGTTCGATTCCCGTCTCTGTGTATTTTTCTTTCTTTGTAAATCTCGCTCGACACTAGGTATTTACACTACCGTTGGTGCGTTTCACAAACATGAAATACCACATACACAAACACCCAGACTCGGGACAAGCTTTTGTTAATCACACATTTTTTTCTCCCGTGCGGGAATCAAACCCTTCGCGCAGAAGTACAATGGCTTGGCCACTGCTCAAATCACGTTGTCAAGGGTCTGACGAAGGCTCTGGGTTTTTCCGTTTGGTAGCAGCGCGGAGTCTGGATGTCTGCCCGGTTGATGGCCAGCTCGCCCCCTATTACCTTGGGACCTATAACATAACTGGCGACATGTGGGTTTACTACACACCTCTGCCTTCAGGGAGTAAAAGCGTGGTTATGTTATGTTAATATTCTATTTCTTTAATGGCTGCCTCTTGCTTCCAGATCGGAGTGACTTCAATCCTCAGTCCCCTGGGCTGCGAGCATGGCTTTGGCACGGGTTACATGCGGATCACCTCCTACCTGGACTGGATCCAGAACAACCTGTAGACCTGGACCCCTGGCACCAATCATACCATAAGTCATATAAGCCAAGCCAGCCAAATCTCGACCGGCTAAAATCTTCTCAATAATGGCTCCCGACTTTAAACTATAACTGTAAAATGTTATTAGTTAACATAATTCTAGTTGTTTATTTCTCTTCAGTTGATTAGCAGTCGAGTGTTTTGAGTTTTTCAATTTCTTTTTTATATACAAACAAGAAACTAGATGTCCTAACAGATGCCATTGACATTGTAGCATTTGTGGGTAAGGCGAGAAATCGCCAGTCCACCTACGATATGCACTATATTTAGCAATTACCAATATTTGTGTGATTTTAATAAATAACACGTGTCACTTGCATAATAAGTAGTTTTTACCTTTAAATCCATTAGACCATTGCCATTCAACGCGACAATACTGCCAGTCTTTTAGCCACGTTACCAGTTGACATCCATGGGGATAAATATTTATTAAGATACTATTTAAATTTTTATATTCTTTTCGATTTGTGTTACATTAAGTTAGTAAAAAAAAAACATTCAAATAGAGAAAATAAACTTAAATAATGTACGTGACTCCTGTACTCCCGTGTATTTCAGTCTTTACTTAAAGGTAATTAATTATCTACTTATAACAATTTTAATCAGCCTCGTGTAAGATCAGTTGCTCCCTGCGGTGTAACCCGCTACATTTTTTCGGAATATGGATTAGCCTATGTTTTAATCCAGGGTGCCAGCTACCTCTATACCACATTTTATTAAAATTAGTCCAGCCGTTAGAGCGTGAAGAGGTAACAAACACACAAACTCATAAACTTTCACATTTATAATAATTATTAGTGTGATAAATGTAATATTACTAGCAAATAATGAGATGAAAAAATATATAATTTTCTCTCGATTTTTTACAGATAACTTGTAAACCACGGTATAGCATTCGACACTGTCAACACATTACTATTTGTATGTATATAAAGATGACGCCTTCACCATTAACCATAAACTCTTAAACACCTTAAAAGGAATTGTAATAAGGGTTCGGTTCCGAGTTCTTTTGACACCGATGGAAAGAGAAGGGAGTGTCTAATAGATGGTATATAACAGGGCAGTATCTTAGGGCCGATCATATTAACGCTTTTGGAAAGCCAATAAGCAAGCCAAAAGAAATCTTAATACCTGCAGATATTTCACCAATTGCAACACTGCATACCTAAATATATTCTCTGCCTCGTTGGTCCTAGGTTCAAGTCCCGGGTCGAGCAAAGTTCTATTGGGTTCTCAGTATCAGCCCAGAGTCTGGATTTGTTTTGAGTTTGGATTTAGAGAATACAGGCGTTATGTTATGTGATATCATCAGCTAAAATTTGTAATCGGAACTGCGTAGACTATACGTGCCATTCGGTATCCGGCCTAGAATTGACCACCCCCTTTCCTCCCGTAGGTGTCGTAAGAGGCGACTAAGGGAAAACCCAGAAGATGGCCAGCAGCGTCTTCTGTAACTTGACCACGAACACTGCGATCACCAAGCCGCTTGCCAAGCGTGGGGATTATGGCAACCCCCCCCCTCCTCTTCTAAAAGTGGGAGACCTTGTTTAGCAGTGGATGTCTTCCGGCTGATGATGATGATGACTATACGTTGTCCAAAATTGTCAACAAGGATGACAACGAGGTTACATCGGGAGTGCAGATAAAACCACAATTACAATCAAATAAATTTTATTTTCAATTCATACAATAATTCATAATCAATACAATATTAAGAAGATAATCCAAAATACTAAGTACTAAGTAAGTAATATTAAGTTAGTTCGTACTAGTTTACAAGGAAAACAATCCAGATTATTATTCATCATCATCAGCCGGAAGACGTCCACTGCTGGACAAAGGCCTCCCCCTTAGAACGCCATAATGAACGACAACTTGCCGTTTGCATCCACCGGTTGCAGCAACTCTGACGATATCCTCGGTCCACCTGGTGGGAGGCCTGCCAACGCTTCGTCTGTTAGATAGGAATTAGGAATGCTATTGATTTTTTTTACGTCGCCCCGCGCTTGTAATTTCTGCTTCAATAACTCGGCGCAAATCTAGACTTGTTGCTGCTACTGAGAATTACCTAATGGAAAAACCTAGTAACACTTTGCCTGACCCGGGATTCAAACCCAGGACCTCATGCTCTGTTGGCGCGCTTAGCGACCACTAGACCAACGAGGCAGTTAACGTAGATTTAATATTAACTTGATTTTGCCCGCGGCTTCGTCCGCGTTGACACCAATTTAAACCGCTAAGAGGGTTGAATTAAAAAAAAAAGTAGCTTATGTTATTTCTCGGGTCTTAAACTGTCTACATGCCAAATTTCATCAAAATCCGTCCAGCGGTTTAGTTGTGAAGGTGTAACAGACAGATAGACTGACATAATTACTTTCACATTTATAATATTACAAGCTTCGACCCGCGGTGTTACCCGCTAGATATTTTCGGGATAAAAAGTAGCCTATGTATTAATCCAGGGTGTCAGTTACCTCCATAGAAAATTTTAACAAAATCGGTCCAGCCGTTTGGGCGTGAAGAGGTAACAAACATACAAACACACTCACTAACTTCCGCCTTCATAATATTAGTGTCATAGTATGGATTGGTATGTAGTACAATCATTTGGTTACAATGTCCTTAACCTGTACCTCCCTCCATATCCTCACGTACTCCACTCATCGCCACCATATAAGCCCTCTACAGCCCTCCTCACCACCACTGTAGTCCTCACTCTCTCACAATGAGGGCGTTCTTCTTGGCTTGTGTGGTGGGCGCGCTGGTCGCCGGCGCGTGGGCGGTGGGCTACCACCAGGACGTGGGCGTCCCGGAGGCGGCGCGGCTGATGAGGGAAGAGTCTGCGGTTTCGAGGATCGTTGGAGGGTTCCCGGCGACGACTGGAGACTATTTTTATATGGTGACTTTTTGATTTTGTTTACTAGAATTTTTTAATTTTATTTATTTAATTATATTATATTTGACGTCCTGATTGGCGCAATGGCTAAGCGATTGGATTGCGGCGCTGAGGGGTGCGGGATCGAATCCCGCACGGGGCAAAATTTTGTGCGATCCGCAGATATTTGTCCCGAGTCTGGGTGTTTATGTATGTGATGTTTCATGTTTATGAAACGCACCCACGATACAGGAGACATTCCTAGAGTGGGGCGACGTATTTTAGAGACTCGGACATCTGGAAAAACACCTTTGAAAAGAATCGCTTAATGAGATTATTTCGTTCTGGTTTTAGGTAGGAGTGCTGATAACGTTGACGACAGGACAGTTGTCGATCTGCGGAGGAACCATCTTGAGCACCAACCGGGTACTGACCGCGGGACAGTGCTGGTTCGACGGCTACCACCAGGGGAGGAAGATGCAGGTACATGCGGTGGCTGAGGAGTGAGGAGCCCTAGATAAGTGGCAGAGCCTCTCTCTCTTCCAAGCTTCTTCTTATCGTATGGTTGATGAACAACCTGATGTCAGAGTTTAAACCGCCTGTAGGCCTCTGACATGGCTTTACACACCGTTGAACAATCTCTCAGGTGTGCCGGTTTCCTCACGATGTTTTCCTTTACCGTTTTTGCTAACTAATTTTAGTATGCACATGAATTCTAAAACAATGATGCGTGCCGGGGTTTGCTTGCGACCTATGTCTTGCGTCCAACGGTCATACCACTCGGCTATTACTGATAAAGGCGCTGTATATTTTGCCATTCAAGCATTTTACGTAGTCACTAGTGAGTTTACATGAGAAAACTCATAGTTGAGGTACAGTTTTGCGGTGGCAGCTTTTTGGTGACGGTGCGGGCGTTTTGGGGGCTGTCTTGATGTAAGTTGACATTCAAAAAGTATTTTTTTTAATGATTTTTTATCTTTTTTATGCCAAACTTTTGTAAAGTCAGTGACCACATCTGTAGATAACTCTGGGAACATCTCGACTGTTCGTGTACCCTGCCCGAGACGTGGCGTCCGTGGCGATACACCCACGGTTCGACCCCTACCGGCCGGCCAATGACCTTGCGATGCTGACACTAGCTCTTTGCAGTAAGTACATATGTTTCTTGCCTTATTTCTGTGCTTTGTTTGCAGACATCCTATTTTCTAGACTGAGGAAGACTTCCTCGTGGGTCTAGTGGTCGCAAATCTACTGCAGAGATGTCTTGCGTTCGATTCCGTGGTTGGGCAAAGTGTATTGGGGTTCAAAGTCGATCCAGCTGTTATGGAGCTTGTCAGTGAAATACACACGTACAAAAGAATTATGTTTTATAAATAAAACGTCTCGTCGCTGCATAGCGACTGCGCATATCAGTTGATGTGCGTTAAATAGAGCTCGCCGCGATCAGTCTTGAGATGGGTGACCGTTTTCACATGTCAAGACTCTGATGAGGTCCTCTGGCTTTGAATCCCGGGTCGGGCAAAGTGTTACTGGGATTTTCCATTAGGGAATTCTCGGTAGTAGCACGGAGTCTGGATTTGTGTCCGATTGATGTCCAGCTCGCCCCCTATTACACTGGGACCTATAACATAACTGCTGGAATGGGTGTTCTTTACAGTTTCCTCTGCTGTCGAGGAATACAGGTGTGATGCTATGTTTATAAAATTCTAATGTCTTCTCCTTCCAGCTGGTCTTACTCCGCCGCTTCTGCCTTCAGTCCAGGACATCCAGAACTCGTTTGTGGGGGTCAGTGCGACCGTTATAGGCTTTGGGAAGACCGGTGACTGTAAGTAAAGCACCTGGACTACTCCAGGACACTCGTCTTTTAGATAAGCTGGAAAGACCTGAATGGGAACAGATTCTATCTGGAATACTCTTGGAAGATTCCAAGGGTAGGTAACGTTACCTATGGATCTATCCATCCGATTTCTAATTAATTTTAACAATTATTTTTTTGATACTTTGCCTTTGTTAATTTATTTATTTTTTTGTTTTGGGTTTGACATAATATAATGGATTATTCCCACTTTATGTTATTATAAGAGAGAGGCCTTCGTTCAACAGTGGACATCTTCCGGCTGATAATGATGATGATTATGTCTGTATCACGCTGTACCCAGAAGTGGGCGTTCTTCTTATATCATCATTTTCCTTTCAGGGTCACCGATAGGTCCCAAACAGATACGGAGAAGCGTGTCGGTCCCGGTCATCGACCGCTGGGACTGCTACTCGGACTTTGGGTCGGCGGTCACCACTGACGTCATTTGCACGCGCGGGGCCAACGGCTGGGGCGCATGCGCGGGCGACACCGGCGGCCCGCTCGTCATTAAGAACTATGCAAATGGATCAGACTTGTTGGTAAGTGTTGAGAGGAAACTGCGTCGGTGGTCTTGTGGTCACAAAGCGCGACTGCCAATCATGAGGGTTCGATTCCCGTCTCTGTGTATTTTTCTTTCTTTGTAAATCTCGCTCGACACTAGGTATTTACACTACCGTTGGTGCGTTTCACAAACATGAAATACCACATACACAAACACCCAGACTCGGGACAAGCTTTTGTTAATCACACATTTTTTTCTCCCGTGCGGGAATCAAACCCTTCGCGCAGAAGTACAATGGCTTGGCCACTGCTCAAATCACGTTGTCAAGGGTCTGACGAAGGCTCTGGGTTTTTCCGTTTGGTAGCAGCGCGGAGTCTGGATGTCTGCCCGGTTGATGGCCAGCTCGCCCCCTATTACCTTGGGACCTATAACATAACTGGCGATATGTGGGTTTACTACACACCTCTGCCTTCAGGGAGTAAAAGCGTGGTTATGTTATGTTAATATTCTATTTCTTTAATGGCTGCCTCTTGCTTCCAGATCGGAGTGACCTCAATCCTAAGTCCCCTGGGCTGCGAGCATGGCTTTGGCACAGGTTACATGCGGATCACCTCCTACCTGGACTGGATCCAGAACAACCTGTAGACCTGGACCCCTGGCACCAACCATACTATAAGTCATACAAGACATTCGTACTATTTAAATGTTTAATTTGTATATTGTCATTGATTTGTCTCAGATTAAGTTAGTAGACAAAATAAATAAACTCAAATAGAGAAAAAGTACTTGACTCCTGTACTCCCGTGTATTTCAGTCTTAACTTAAAGATAATTATCTACTCATAACAATTATAATCAGCCTCGTGTAAGATCAGTTACACACCGCGGTGTTACCCGCCACATTTTTCGGGATATAGGGTAGCCTATGTGTTAATCTAGGGTGTCACCTACCTCCATACCTCATTTTATTAAAATTGGTCCAGCCGTTTGAGCGTGAAGAGGTAACAAACACACAAACTCATAAACTTTCACATTTATAATAATTATTAGTGTGATAAATGTAATATTACTAGCAAATAATGAGATGAAAAAATATATAATTTTCTAACTAACTTGAGATAACTTGTAAACCACAGTATAGCATTCGACACTGTCAACACATAACTATTTGTATAGAAAGATGTCGCATTCACCATTAACCATGAACTCTTAAACACCTTAGAAGGAATTGTAATAAGGGTTCGGTTCCGAGTTCTTTTGACACCGATGGAAAGAGAAGGGAGTGTCTAATAGATGGTATATCACAGGGCAGTATCTTAGGGCCGATCATATTAACGCTTTTGGAAAGCCAATAAGCAAGCCAAAAGAAATCTTAATACCTGCAGATATTTCACCAATTGCAACACTGAATATCTAAATATATTCTCTGCCTCGTTGGTCCTAGGTTCTAGTCCCGGGTCGAGCAAAGTTCTATTGGGTTCTCAGTATCAGCCCAGAGTCTGGATTTGTTTTAAGTTTGTATTTAGAGAATACAGGCGTTATGTTATGTGATATCATCAGCTAAAATTTGTAATCGGAACTGCGTAGACTATACGTGCCGTTCGGTATCCGGCCTAGAATTGACCACCCGCTTTCCTCCCGTGGGTGTTGTATGAGGCGACTAAGGGAAAACCCAGAAGATAGCCAGCAGCGTCTTCTGTAACTTGACCACAAACACTGCGATCACCAAGCCGCTTGCCAAGCGTGGGGATTATGGCAACCCCCCCCCCCCCCTCCTCTTCTAAAAGTGGGAGACCTTGTTCAGCAGTGGATGTCTTCCGGCTGATGATGATGATGACTATACGTTGTCCAAAATTGTCAACAAGGATGACAACGAGGTTACATCGGGAATGCAGATAAAACCACAATTACAATCAAATAAATTTTATTTTCAATTCATACAATAATTCATAATCAATACAATATTAAGAAGATTATCCAAAATACCAACAGAGCCAAGCAATGACGTTATAAGTAAAAGAGGTAGATATGTTACCTACTACAGTGTTAGTAGGACGACATATCACAGTTAACTAAAGTGAGAAAGAGATGACACGAGTGTAAGTGGGCTAATCAGCCCAGTTGTAACGTGCCACTCTTAAAGGGTAACCTATCTAGGTATTTTTACTTATAGTATAAATGGTGCCAAGGGTCCAGGTCTACAGGGTGCTCTGGATCCAGGCCAGGTAGGCGGTGACCCGCATGTAACCTGTGCCGAAACCGTTCTCGCAGCCCAGAGGACTCTGTATAGAGGTCACTCCAATCTGAAGCAAGAGACAACCATGAATGTTAAAAAATATATATATATATACACATTTAGCTAATTATATTATAGGTCCCGTGACCGGTATTCGGCTCAGAATTGACCCCACCCACTTTCCTCCCGTGGGTGACGTAAGAGGCGACTAAGGCATATACGGAAGATGGGCAGCAGCGTCTTCTGTAACTTGACCACCAAAACTGCGATCCCCAAGCCGCTCGCCAAGCGTGGGGATTATGGCAACCACCACACGTCCACTGTTGAACTAACGCCTCCCCCTAAGGGGGGGGGGGGTTGCTAAGGGGAAGGCCTTATTTCAACAGTGGACGTCTTCCAGATAAATTATAGGACCCAATGTAATAGGGGGCGACCTGGACATCGACCGGGTAAAATAGAAAAACCCAGTAACACTTCGCCAGACCCGGGAATCGAACCCTCGACTGCTAGGCCAAAAGGCAGTTTCCTCTCAACACTTACCAACAAGTCTGATCCATTTGCATAGTTCTTAATGACGAGCGGGCCGCCGGTGTCGCCCGCGCATGCGCCCCAGCCGTTGGCCCCGCGCGTGCAGATGACGTCAGTGGTGACCGCCGACCCAAAGTCCGAGTAGCAGTCCCAGCGGTCGATGACCGGGACCGACACGCTGCGCTTGCTCTGGTTGGGACCTATCGGCACCCCTGAACAGGAAAAAGGTGATTAAATAAACATAATTCTACGCCTGTATTCCAAGAAGGCAGAGGTGTATAGTACAACCAATGTAATAGGGGGCGAGCTGCGGGGGGCGAGAGCCATCAACTGGGCACAAATCCAGAATTAATAAATAACGACCAGTTCGACCCAGAAATCAAACCCAGATTCTCACGGCCAGCAGTCGCGCTGTGCGACCACTGGACCCCCCACTGGACTGTGTTATCCCTCTTTAAGAACCCTATTGTAGTGTTTTACGTCTTTGTCCGTGGTTACTGGTCCCTATTACCCTGGTCTTTCTATCACACCTGGAAGACGTCTTCTCTAAAAGTGTCAGAAGATTGCGGTCTACTCAAAAGGTATCAGAAGACTACGGTCCACTTTAAAGCTATCAGAAGACTAGGGTCTACTGTACAAGGTCAACTTACAGTCCCCGGTCTTTCCGTAGCCCACAACTTGAGCGCTGTATCCCACGAACGTGTTGTTCACCTCTCGAAGAGACGGTAAGAGCGCAGGTTTGAGATAATCTGCAAAAAAAAATCAGTGTCTTATTACTTTTTTTCTAACTACACTCCACCCCACATTAGTAATTTCTCTCGCATAGCTAAAATGTTGAATCTGATGATTATCACCAACTAAGGTGATTCATATCTCAAAGTTTGCATATCAGCCCCCCCTAGACAAGTGGCAAAACGCTTGACGAATAGAAATCGAATAGAATAAAAATAATATAGGGATGACATACGTCATCGATAACATAGTCGAAACATGATGTCATCCCCATACATTTATCATACTATTCGATTATATTCGTCAAACGTTTTGCCACTTGTCTAGGTGGGCTGATATGCATACGACACTGAAAGGTATAATTTAAGATAAGATAAGATAACTTTATTTGTTTAAACATGAGTTAATGACATACATTAGTAATAAGTGCATGCAAGATGGTAAAATAATATAAAAGTTCTTGTCATGTTTGCCATGTCATGGCGTACAAATATTATTTGAATTTAATATTAAACAAATCTAAAAACTTCCGTTGCACAAAACGGTTGCAAAAATCAGAAAACAAATTATTACATCTAATAAAAAAAATTATTTAGTAAACACAGGACCCAGTAATAAAACATGTCGTAATTTTAGGTTTCTTTCAAGAAATCTATTATATTATAATAACATTTATTATGTAAATACTTTTTTAAATGCTCTTTAAATTGTTTTAGGTCTAGCTGCTTAATAGTTTTCGGTACTTTGTTGTATATTATGGGTGCCATACATAATATACTTTTGTGCATCAATGCCGTGTTAGATCTAACAATGCATAGTCTCTCGTTATCCCTTCGATTGCGAACCACTACATCCGAGAGACGATTAAATAAATTTGCGTTTGTTTTTACAAAAACTGCTGTTTCATATATGAATAAAGAGGGTAGGGTTAGAATCTTGTACTTAATAAAATATGGTCTACAACTATCAGTGATTTCAAGTCCAAACATTGCTCTAATACATTTCTTTTGAGATTTGAATATGATCTCTTTATTTGTTGAGTTGCCCCAAAACAATATACCAAACCTTAGAAGAGAACCCACAATGCCATGATATGCCGAAAGTAAAGCTTCACAGTTTATAGTAGATGCTAGTTTATAAAGTGCGTATGAGGAGGAACTTAATCTTTTATTGAGTTCCTCGGTGTGGGTCTTCCAGTTTAAATTTTTGTCAATAATAACGCCTAAAAATTTTGATGTATTGGCTGTTTTTAGGGATGTCCCTTGGTAGCTAATATCAAAATTGGGAGTTGCTATACGTTGGCTAAACCACATTATTATTGTTTTTTGTAGATTAATTATGAGATTATTGTTGTTCATCCAATGGAATAATGAATTGATGGTGTTGGCAATTTCGATTTCATAGGTGTTTTTATCTTTTGACTCTATGACTACAGTGCTATCGTCAGCAAAGAGTGTCATCGGATATTTCGTAACTTTAGGTAAATCATTTATATATAATATAAATAACAGAGGTCCTAATACGCTTCCCTGGGGTACTCCGTGTGTGACTGTGCGCTTGTTGAATTTATGAATTACTTCAATTTTTTTGTCAAAATTTATTCTATTTATCTCAGTGTACTGTTCTCTATTTTTTAAATAGGATTCCATGAGTTGTAATATGTTCCCTCTAATACCGTACGTCTCTAATTTATTTAGTAAAATATCGTGATTGACATAGTCAAACGCCTGTGTCATATCACAATATATGGCACAAACAGGATTCTTTTTGTCTACATTTATAGTTATTTGTTTGAGAAAATCAAAAATTGCCATATTGATGGTTTACTTTTACGGAAGCCTTTTTGATCAGGAGATAAAATGTTGTATTTTTCTAGAAATTTATAAATTTGGTCATTGATAAATTTTTCAAATATTTTTGTAAAAAATAGATAGCAGCGCAATTGGTCTATAGCACTCCATGAGTTGCTTATTGTCTTTTTTGAATAAAGGCTTAATTACCGAAATCTTTAAGTGATCTGGATATTTGCCAGAGAGTATACAAATGTTTAAAATATGGCTTAAGTGATCACAAATTGTGTATGCAACATATTTTAAGATTTTAGTCGACACTATTAGTGTTTTTCAGAGATCTTGTAATTTTAAGAATGTCGTTAGGTGAACTAGGTATCATAAACATGGTTTTGTTGCATTTGTCAATATTTGTGGTTATATTGTTACCAGATCCATGGACAGGCTTTATTTTATCGATAAAAAAATTGTTGAAAGCCTCTGTGATTTCTTGAGGATTCGATACGTTTTTATCTCTGATTTTTATAGATGCAATAACGTTTTTTGGCGTATTCTGTTTTGTTCTATTGATAATAGCCCAAGCTGCTTTAGTTTTATTTGCCGAAGTTTTAATATTAAAATTGTTCTGTGCACGTTGTGTAAGTTTAATAATATTCTTATACACTTTTTTGTATGATTGATATTTATTTATATTTAATTCGTTAGGATGAATTCTAGAGTTCCACAACAGTTTTCTTTTTACTTTGCTGCATTTTTTTATTCCTCTTGACACCCATTGTGGTTTTCTTTTTATTTTAATTTTTATCCGTCTGAGGGGAAAGCATAAGTTATAGAGAAGCATAAACATATCTATGAAATGATTAAAGGCTTCGTTTGCATCCTCAGTACCATATATACCCGAGAATGAGATACTATTCAGATAGTTTTTAAATTTTAGCATGTTTTCGTTACTGTAATCTCGGCGGTTTATATACCAATACTTTACTGAATAAATTTTATCCACTGGGACTTTAAGAAGCTGCGATGTGTGGTCGGATAAGCTCAATTCAATAACCCTTGATTTACACTTGCTACGAAAGTTATGTGCGAAGTTGTCGATGCAGGTTTCGCTTTTTAGTCTAGTAGGCTGTTTTAATTCTAGTTTAAGATTATAATTTAAAAGAAGGCATTCTAGTTGCCTTAATATATTATTGCTTTTGAGAGAATCGATGTTAAAATCACCCGCAATTACGACTTTTTTTTTACTGTGTTTTTTAGTGACATACATTAACAGTTTTTCAAATTGTTCATAGAAGACACTTAAGTTATTTAATTTTGGTACTCTATAAATACATATAATAATAGTTTTATAGGTAATTAATTCAATGCCGCAGCATTCGAAAACCCCAGTTATTGAGAACTTTGCAATTTCCAAGATTTCTTTGCTTTGGTGTTCTTTTTTTACAAGTATGCATGTACCTCCTCGCTTGCTATTTTTCCTACTAAAGCAAGCTGCCATCGTATAATTAGCAATAAACACATTTATTTCGTAACTTTCCTTTATGAAGTGTTCTGATATACATAGGACGTCTATTTCGTCACCCATCTCTGAAAATTCTTCTAGTCAAACAGTAAGTTCATCAGACTTATTTAGTAAGCCTGCAATGTTCTGATGAAGTATATTGATATATTTATTAGAGAAAAAACTGCGACATCACACAGTTGGTTGATTTTGCGAGTTTGTTTTTTGAGTATACTCTAATTTTATATTTTTAATTATCTCATATATATCATTAAATATTGTTTGTACTCCAAGATTATTTATTTTTCCGGTATATTTTGCAAACATGTAGTAGTCATATGTAAGATTTCTATTGGAGTCGATCAGATAGGCATACTGGTGGGAAGTGATGTCTCGGTATAAGAGTTTATTAAAGTGTTCCACTCTACAATTAAACATATTTGCATACTGTGCGTGTTTATAAGTGGGAGCACAAAGTATAAAGTTAGTGTAGTTTATTTTTTTCAGATTTTCTCGTAACTTCATAAGAATGGAGCAATAGTTCTTAGTTGTTTTGAAATCTGTGTCACCAATTAGTAATATACAGAAGTCATTTAATGTATATCCTTTCACCTTACATTCTATATCATTTATTTGATTTTGAATACCACTGTTAGGCATAATGTAGTGACATATTTCGGAATTTGGAAGCTTATTAACCGCGATTGAGCGTATCTTGTTTGTATTATCTTCACTAATAATACAAATCTTGCTTATTATTTTTGTCTGCTCTTGCCATACTTGTGGAACTTGATTATTGAACTGAGGTTTACACGTAAGCTTTTGGTGGACTGGTACATTTGTAGTTAAATCTGTGGTTTGAGTTTCTTTGTTTTTGGTTTTAGACTTAATCTCTTGTGTAGTTAAATTTTTTCTTGTAGTTCTTGGTGTTTCTTGGTTCTTCAAGCTACTACTAGCGCCATCTCTGAATTCATTAGAACAGTTATCGGGTTTCAGTTGTAAGTCTTCACTACTAGTATAATTAACGTCGTCGATGGTATGGTAAAGTTTCGAATTTCTAATATGTTTGCGTCTTCTAACAGAAATAGGTAATTTTGTAGTGTATGGTGTACTGGTGCATAATTCTTTAAGCTGATTAATTTTCTGTTCCCTTTCCAAAGCTAAGTTCTTGAGGGTATTATTTTCTATGATTAAATTTTCTATTTCATTGTGTGCTATTACTAACTGGTCTTGTAGGCCTATAATTTGATCTTTATAGTTATCGTTTTCTTCACTGTATAAATGTCTAGCAGTAATATCTGGCAGACTTTTTGCTGAATAATCTGATGTAGATGACATAAATGACAGGTCTAGCGATTTATTTAACGTTAGTTTTCTGGCTTTACGCTGAGTTATATCAGTTATATTCTGGAAATCTAAATCCATATTTAATACGGCAGTTAGTACCTTTTTTTTGTAAAATATTTTTAAATAATTCTTAGAAAAATACAGAATACTTTGATGAATAGAGCAGTCGTTTAATGTGACTCTTGCGGAAAAATATAGTACACAGGAACTTTATAGTATTATGTACTTCAGCGTATATATTATCCTATCAAACTCAATTGACAATGAAATTAAAGATATCAGTTCATGTTTTATTAGGAAGCTTTATACAAACGCCATCTATTGGAATACTATATAAAAGTTAAGCATCCAATCCGTAAATTGATATAACTTGTTGATCTTGCTATTAGCCGCTAGGTGTCGCTATTTTTAAGATAACGTTAAATTCGCTGGTTATTTTAATCCATCGTTTAAAATTGTAATTTTTATGAATAACGTTTATTAAAATGTAGTTATTTTTAATTAAAACCTCGATTCATTACTTAACAGTCTATCTATTGGAATTAATGAATTCCTTGAATGAATATGAATGATATGAATTGAGAGCAATTTGTGGTTTAATAACACGATTCACATCATCACTACATAGTATAAAACAAAGTCGCTTTCTCTGTCCCTATATCCCTATGTATGCTTAAATCTTTAAAACTACGCAACGGATTTTGATGCGGTTTTTTTTAATAGATAGAGTGATTGAAGAGGAAGGTTTATATGTATAATAACTTCCATTAAATAGTGGAGAAATACTTACTTATAATATATATTTTATACCCGTGCGAAGCCGGAGCGGGCCGCTAGTTATTAACAAAATATGATTTTACTAAAGCGACCATTTTGGCCGCTCAATGTTGGAGGTGCGTTTCACAAACGTGATAAACTTACTGTTGAAAGAGACGCTGTAGGCCAGCGTGATCATCGCTAGGTCATTGGCCGGACGCAGCGGGTCGAACTTGGGATGGATCGCGATGTTGGCCACCTCCCGCCTCCAGCCACCGAACAGTCGGGTGGAGCCGAGCGTTACCTTAAAGTAAAATCTTCAAAAGATACTGTAACTTTTTCCCCATCCAGCCGAGTGGTGTGCCCGTTGGACTGCCAGGGCAAGCACGCACCAATGTCTTTTCAAATTCATGTGCGTACTATACATTAGTTATCAGTTGCCAAAAACGGTGAAGGAAAACATCGTGAGGAAACCGGTTCACCTGGGAGATTGTTCAACGGTGTGTAAAGCCATGTCAGAGGCCTACAGGCGGTTCAAACTCTGACACCAGGTTGTTCATCAACCATACGATAAGAAGAAGATTGTTTTAGATGAAGTAGGTACATACATATATGCCAACATCACCACATCCGTACCTCCATCTTTCTCCCCTGGTAGTAGCCATCGTACCAGCACTGTCCGGCTGTTAGCACGCGCGTGGTGCTCAACAGGGTGCCTCCACACACGGATAGTTGACCGGTGTTCAACGTCACCAGGATCCCCGCCTGAAACGAAAGAGAAAGGTCATCTCTAGAACATAACTCGCTTGCAGACAGAGGTGTGTAGTACACGCACATTTCACCGGTTATGTTTAGTCCCAAATTCCCAATGTAATCTGGAGGGTCTATATTACATTGGGAGTCAATATAGCTCTTAGCTACGTGGCTAACGCGCAGATTAGTCAATCTGCGAGGTAGAGCCGTGCTCGCCGCGGTCAGTCTTGTGATGAGTGACCGTTGTCACAAGTCGGGAACCCTCCGTGCTTCGGAAGGCACGTGAAGCCGTTGGTACTGCGCCTGATCTCTCTCCGGTCGTGTCTCACCGTCCTGGACTATGAGAGTGAGGGAATAGGGAGTGCACCTGTGTCTGCGCGCATACTGGAGATAAACAAGACACCTAACCTAGACTTCGTTCTGCTTAGAATTAAGTAATGGGAAAACGAAATAAAACTTTGTCTGACCCGGAACTCGAATGAAATTTCACGATCTACGACCACTACACTAACCAGGCAGTGTTAAAAGGCAGGCGGAAAGCATTTTAAGGTTTAATAAATGCCATTTTAGTCCCAAAGAAGACTTTATTAATATGAGTTCAAAACATAGCTTTTGACAGTACCTTTTAGACGATATATGTCGTGGTGGCCTAGTGGTTAGCACACCGGATTTGTATGCACATGGCTGCAGGTTCAAATCTAGGCAAGTATCAATGTGCCTTTTCCAATGTCATAAATACTTTCTTAGATATTCTAAGACACTAGACTAACGGTGGCGAAAAACTTCGTGAGGAAACCTGGATTTAATAATCTGATATCGCCCGCAGTGAGCTAGCGTGGTGATCAATGTTCAATTCTTCTCTATACGAGAAGAGGCCTTTGTAGCAGTGACAGTTATATAATATTATTATATTAGACTTTTCTTACCATATAAGGATGATCTTCACTCCTAGTCGGGAACCCTCCAACGATCCTCGAAACCGCAGACTCTTCCCTCATCAGCCGCGCCGCCTCCGGGACGCCCACGTCCTGGTGGTAGCCCACCGCCCACGCGCCGGCGACCAGCGCGCCCACCACACAAGCCAAGAAGAACGCCCTCATTGTGAGAGAGTGAGGACTACAGTTGTGGTGAGGAGGGCTGTAGAGGGCTTATATGGTGGCGATCAGTGGAGTACGTGAGGATATGGAGGGAGGTACAGGGTGATTGCAGTATTTTACTATTATTTACCGGTTCTTCTTCTTATCGTATGGTTGATGAACAACCTGGTGTCAGAGTTTAAACCGCCTGTAGGCCTCTGACATGGCTTTACACACCGTTGATTTTTATTTTGTTAAACTACGCTCCAAACTATTAATTTCTCCTGTATCGTGGGTGCGTTTCACAAACATGAAATATAACATACACAAACACCCAGACTCGGGACAAACATCTGCGGTTCACACAAATTTTGCCCCGTGCGGGAATTGTACCCTTAGCGCAGCAGTCCAATCGCTTAGCCACTACGCCAATCAGGTCGTCAAAATGTAGCGGGCAACACCACGGGACGCAGCTAGCAGCGTAAACAGCTAAAATCAACACCCTATATCATTGTAAGACTCTTCAAGCACCTACTTTCGTATTCTGATAATATAATTACCTATTAACAACTTGCTAATTACCAGTACTTCAGTTTCTAGGAACCGGGACTTTACATCAATCGAGTTTCACAGGAATAACACTCCAGGAATCTTTGTATATCATTGTTTTCCTCGGGGCGCATGCACACATATTTCGTCAAAAATTTGTGTCAAAATCTTTGAGTATTAACATAGAGACATTGAAGGGCTCGTAGCTACGTGGTTACCGCGGATCAGTCGATCTGCGCGGTTAAGACATGCTCGCTGCGGTCAGTCTTGTGATGGGTGACCCCACCGTGCTTCGGATGGCACGTTAAGCCGTTGGTCCTGCGCCTGATCTCTCTCCGGTCGTGTCTCACCGTCCTGCACTATGAGAGTGAGGGAATAGGGAGTGCACCTGTGTCTGCGCGCATACTTGTGCACTATAATATCTCCTGCGTAGTTAGCTAGCTTAGATGAGACAGGCCGCCGTGACCGACATTCGGAGAGTATTATTTTTGCTCAGAATTTATTTTACTCCACTGTAATAGGCCGAGTTAATACATAACATAAACAACACGCTTTGTTTTTTCTGGAGAAGTAGGCGGACGTAATGTGGTATCCTGACATTTCGCTAGTTATTAGGTCCCAATGTAATAGGGGGAGCCTGTTGAACGTTTTATCCCAGAGTTTTAGGTTAAAAAGAAAAAGCGACTCAAAAAAGTGAGAACTAACTACATATTATAATGTTTATTATTCAACATTTATTACATTCAACTACCTTGTTGGTCTAAGCGCGAATACTGAGTACAAGGTCCTGGGTTCAAATCCCGGGTCGGGCCAAAGTGTTATTGGATTTTTAACCGACTTCAATAAAAGGAGGAGGTTCTCAATTCGTCGGAATCTTTCTATTTTTTATCTATGTTCCGTCATAACGACTGACCAGTGACCACTAACAAGGAAGAGGGGGTCCAGGTGCGTAGACCCCCTCCTACCACTTTCGTAGATTAAATATATCGTGTGAGGTATCGTTTGAAAGGGCTTTTTGTAAGGATTTCAAATACTAGACTTATTCCATTAGGTAATTCTCAAAAGCAGCACAGAGTGCCCGGTTGATGTCCAGCTCGTCGCCTATTACATTGGGACCTATAACATAACTGGTGAAATACGGGTGTACTATAAATGATGATAATTTTATGTTAAATTCAATTAGTCACTTATTGTCATCAGTGGAATGCCGCTATTGTCGTCATAACGCTTGTGTTAGTATGTATTAAGTGGTGCTCATCTCTAGTGTTTATTAGTTTATGATTCTAATATCTAGTATCATTCAAATTCTATACTTCATTATCACCATCATTCTCGGAGCACTGATAGCCGAGTGGTATGACCGTTGGACTGCCAAGTCAAAGGACGCAAGTTCAAACCCCAGCACGCACCAATGTTTTTTCGAATTCATGTGCGTACTATAAATTAGTTATCAGTTGCTAAAAACGGTGTAGGAAAACATCGTGAGGAAACCGGCACACCTGAGAGATTGTTCAACGGTGTGTAAAGCCATGTCAGAAGCCTACAGGCGGTTTAAACTCTGACACCAGGTTGTTCATCAACCATACATTAAAAATAAGAAGACCAACATCTTTTATGTGACCCACTGCTGGGCATAACCCTCCTCCCTCAAACGCCACTGTTTTCTGTTTTGCATCCAGGTCTTTCCCTGTACAGCAACAACATAGTCAGTCCACCTGGCTGGATGTCTGCCAGGAGCTCTACAGAATCCTCTGGGCCACCTCTCTGTCAGGGTCTTACTTCACCTGCCATCACCCAATCTTACTTATATACAGAATATACTCATCAAGACCAAATCATTTTATTTTCACAATAGTCCTGCTCCTCCTGCGGACTAATATGACTGTTCTTTTATAGAGCAGCTGTGCGTTGTACCTAGCTAGTGTCCTATTCCCTTTAAGATTAAAGTTCTCAACGGGCCTCTGCGTGTTAGACCTGTGTCACCACGTAAGCCTTTTAAAAGACGGGATCTTCCACATAGTTGATAGCTTGAAAAAAAAAACAATATACTGAACAAATCGTAAAAGGAAACTGATAAATGATAGGAGTAGTATCTATAATTTTCAGTTTTCTTTAAAAAGCACACCACCCATTTTCTATACATCGTGGGGCCCAAACTTAATGATCGTTATAAGTTGCAAATTAGGCTGCTAGCACACTGGCGATTTGTGAGCGCTATACTCGCGGAAAATTTAAAACTATTCATGGTATTACTAAAATTCTTTTACCAATATAAGAATAATCTGTTGGTGGCAAATCTCTTCAATCTCGGAAAATACTCGCAAAAAATCTCAGCAGGCAAAGTCGCGGGCTGAGTCTAGTCTTATTTAATATACTAAAATGTATAATGCATTTCTGATTCATTACACAACACTAGTTCTGTCAAAAAGTTGACATTGACATTACAAGACTTACCTAATGTCAAAATGGCAATACATATTTTGCGATTGCGTTTCCATGGTCAATGTTTTCAATTTTAAAACATTATTAAAAACCGTATTATGATCTAAATATTAACTGCAAATCCACTTTAACAGCACTCATAGGAACTGACACGCAAAATGAATAAAAGAAAAGCAAACATTGAAAAGGCGGGAGCGGAACAATTAGAAAATACATTTTCGTTGCTAACGAAAAGTTGCGAAAAATCTATCAAATTCTGTGTTGTTTGCTTAAGAACTGAGGAAGAGAGAGTAATGGTGAAGAATGCAGGGTTTAAAGCCTTTATTAACGCTGTGAAACTTGAGAATAGCTGGCAGGTACGTTGTTTATTATTACTTGTCGTTACAAACTTTATTTAGAAGAGAACTATCCGTCTAATGACTGTATATAAAGTCTACGTGTGACCTAAAAGACAGTAATATACTTCGGTACTATATATACATACGTTTTATAATTCCTATTGACCTAATAGGTAGTGTTTACCTATATCAGCCTCCTTACCATGAACTCATAAAGCACAGTTTACGTTGTGGAAGCGAGACGCCACTACGTGCAGTGTAATGCGGCGTCTCGCTTCCCCAACGTAAACTGTACTGCTTTAAGAGATCTTGGTAAGGGGACAGTAGTCGATGCTTCCACTGCATTGGTCGCTAAGTGCTACTGCTAAACATGAGGTCCTGAGGTTGAATTCTGGGTTGGGCAAAAAGTTATTGGGTTTTTCCATTAGGTAATCCTCAGTAGCAACACACAGTCTGGATGTGTGTCTGGTTGATGTCCAGCTTGCACCCTATTACATTGGGACCTATAACATAACTGGCGAAATATGGGTGTACTATACACCTCTGCCTACTCTTTCATGTTTTTAAGTTAAATATCCCAATAAAGGGTTAATTATCCCATCATCTCCTTCATTAGAAAAGGAAATAATATTATTATTTAATTTTATTAAGAATTATAATAATTATTCTTTATGTATGTTTGTCTCACAGAACCCCCTAATATGTTTTATGTGCGAGCGTCAAGCCAAAAACGCATTGAAGTTCTTCAGAGCTGCGATGTTTGCCTCGTCGATCAATAAGATATTTACGGAGATCAACCGTCTCGATAAGAGAGCACGGAACAGAGTGTTCCAACGACCCAACTTCAAAAAACTTCTTAACAAGATTAATATTGTGAGTATGAGTTTTGTTTCCGACCCATTTTTGAAACACATTCTTTTTCTTCATATTGGCATGAGAAATTTCAATCATTGAAAATTCCAAATCTCACCTACAAAGATAAAGATCAAACATCTATATCCCAGGGCATAATAATCTATACATATAAATAAAATTTAAATGTCTGTTAATATAAATAACTGCTTTATAATAAACACATACTATACTATAACACTAAAAAGGTTTTTAATTTTTTTGTCACTTTCTGTCCGTTTGTTTTGGTTAATCACCAAAACGGCTAGATCAATGTCAACCGGACTTCCGCAGATAGCATATAATTATTATAAGGGATAACTTAGGGTACTTTAATTTTGCACAGCAGTTATTAATATGGTTGACAATTTTCAGAAAAATGAAAAGTCATTGCCTGGTGAGTGGCAGGCGGAACTGAATACCATTCAGAGACAGTCCGAGCTGCGATCTACGAAGACCCTTGTGGTGGACACTGCAGGGGTATGAGAACCATCCACACTACTTCTTACCTTCTTCTTGTATGGTTGATGAACAACCTGGTGTCAGAGTTTAAACCGCCTGTAGGCCTCTGACATGGCTTTACACACCGTTGAACAATCTCTCAGGTGTGCCGGTTTCCTCACGATGTTTTCCTTCACCGTCTTTAGAAACTGATAACTAATTTATAGTACGCACATGAATTCGAAAGGACATTGGTGCGTGCCGGGGTTTGAAAAGGCAACCTTTGTATTGGCAGGCCAAGGGTCATACCATTTATTACATAAAATTTCCACAGTTATGTTATAGGTCCCAATGTAATAGAGAGTGAGCTGGCCATTAACCGGGCTAGTGGTAAAACCCAGTAACATGTTACCCTAGCTGAGATTCTTGCTCATGTTACCCTATCCGGGATTCGATACTGGGACCTCATGCTTAACAACCCCTAGACCACGAAGCTGACTTTAGGATGCATAATACAATCTTTTGTACCTTCGAAACGCTTATATTTGTCTTTATTACCTATAGGTGAAAATAGGTAACGCGCCAGAGAGAGCGAACTGTCCAGAAGACGAGTTAGTCAGTACGGCCACGCTGAAGCCGGCGCCTGCGCATGTTGAAGAGCAAGCGGGACACGAGCCGGGCGGCTGGAGGGCTGGCAACAGAGCTGCAGTTATGTTACGGTATAATAATTAATAATAATCTTTATTAGAAGCATTTCACAAATCATTACAGCTAAATATATTTAAAAAAAGTGTTGAAAAACATAATTGTAAACATGAGCTGATAATGAGCCCTGACTCCTTAACTATGTATATAACCCTGTATCTTAGGAATCATATGTATAGGAATATAAATAAAGCTAATCACATCACACTATTATTTTATAGGCGAAAGTTTGTGTGTGCGTTTGTATGTTTGTTACCTCTTCAAGCTCAAACGGCTGGACCAATTTAACTTAAATTTGATATGGAGGTAGCTGACACCCTGGATTAACATACAGGCTACTTTTCATTCCGAAAAATGCGGGTAACACCGCGGGGCGCAGCTAGTATTTTATATTTTCTAATAATTTACAGGTCGAATAGTCTGGATATATCAGACACGTTCGTAGTAATCGACGACGAGGAAGACCCCTTACAGTTAGAGAGAGATGACGCCACGCACGACGCCTTACCAACAATAGTACAAGTTAGGGACCCCACCAAGAAATCGACCCTAAAGACCCCCAAATTGGTCCCCATTGAGCAACTACTAGAAAATCCTGTATCGCGCCCCTTGGTACAGAGTGATCAAAGTTATGTCGTATACCCCGTGGTTCTTAGTGGGGGTCAACTGCCCTCTCTGCCCGCTCATATGGTCGCAAGCCACCTATCTAGTGACGGCACAGTAGATAAAAGACCGATATTAAAAAAGATATTAGTTCACAATAATACGAATGACACTGTCCTTATTCCAAACGATATGTTTCTCCAATCGAACGTTCACAATATCACTATTACGGAGTCCGCCGTCGATTCTACGAAAACTATCGTGGCGAGCAAAAGAGATAGTCAATTGCAGCTGGCAACACCGGCTAAGAAGAGTAAAGTGTTGCCAGACCAACATAATGATAGCAGGATCGATTGGGAAGACAAGATACCTATGGATGTCATTTCTTTTGTGGTAAGTTTATTTTTATACTAGTTTTTACGCCCTCGTTTAAAATGCTTTTTAGCATATAAATTCAGATTACTGCCTTTTTGGTCTAGTGGTAAGGGTTGGGTTAAATTCTCGGGTCGAGCAGAGTGTTATCAGGTTTTTTTCATTAGATAATTCTCAGTAGCCAGCGTCTGGACGCCCGGTCGACGATAGGCTCCCCCTATTACATGGGACCTATAATTTAACTAGCGTCTACATAAATTGTTATTATTTTTATTATTATTATTAGCCCGTATTATCCCACTGCAGGGCAAAGGCCTCCCTTCCCTCCTTCCACTTGTCTCTGTCTGCTGCCACTCGACGCCAGTCCTTAAGGTAGGCGTCTAGTTCGTCGCGCCATCTTTTCCTCGGCCTGCCACGAAGTCGTTTGCTGCTGTTTGGGACCCACTGCGTGGTTGTTTTCGCCCATAGCTCCTCCGACATGCGGCAGACGTGACCAGCCCAGTTCCACTTTAGGTTGGCAGCTGTTGTGCCTACGTCGGCAATTTGCGTTTTGGAGCGCAGTATCGAGTTCCTAATCCGGTCATTAAGTGTCACTCCTAAAATACTGCGCTCCATTGCCCGTTGGCAAACCCCAAGAGCGGTCTTTTGACGTTTCGTTAATGACCACGTCTGCGCTCCATAGGTGAGGGTGGGGAGAACACACATGTCCATGAGCTTCCTCTTTAACGAGATAGGCAGGGATCCTTTCATGGCGTCTTTCATCGACCAATAGCTCTTCCAGGCATTTTCGGTGCGTCTAGCAACTTCTTTATCTTGCCTTGCCTGGAAAGAGACTATTTGGCCGAGGTATATGTACTCATGGACATATTCAATCACCTCACCCTCAATGGCTACGTTGCGCCTGGTGCTGTTGGTCATCACCTTGGTCTTCGTCATGTTCATCGTAAGACCGACCCTGAGGCTTGCCTGGCTCAGCTGTTCGAGCATTAGGCTTAATTCAGCCGCCGAAGATGAAAAAAGGACAATATCATCGGCAAATCGGAGATTTGTTAATCTCTTTTTGCCAACGACTATTCCTTTTTCTTCCCAAATGGGGTTCAGTTGTTGGAACACTTGTTCAAGGGTCGCAGTGAAAAGTTTAGGGGATAGCGGGTCTCCCTGTTTGACTCCTTTTTGGACTGCAAAGAATGGTCCAGTGGCATGTAGGTGTATAGCTGCGGTGCTGTTATGGTAAATATTCTGAAGGAGGTGTATATAAAGTGGATCTATTTGTTGTTTGTGGAGGGCATCAAATATGGCTGTATGTGAAAGACTATCAAATGCTTTAGAATAGTCCACAAACGCGAGATATAGTGGTAAGTTAAATTCCTGATGTTTTTCTAGGATTTGGTTTAGAGAATGCAGATGGTCGGTGGTGGAAAGTCCGCGGCGGAAACCTGCTTGTTCAGGAGGTTGATGGAGATCCAGTTGGCCGGATATACGATTTTCCACTATCTTGATGAAGATCTTGTAAAGGTGTGAGACAAGGCTTATAGGACGGTAGTTGTCAATGTTGGATTTATCTCCTTTTTTGTGAAGCAGAATTATATTTGAGTGGCAGAAGTTACTTGGGAATTTACCTGTTTTAAATATTGTGTTGAAGAAGTTGCAAATATGAGGTATAAGAATGCTTTCACCGGCTCTAAGTGACTCGGTGGTGATGCCGTCTGCTCCTGGACTTCGATTGTATTTCATGCGACTAATAGCTTGATGGACTTCTATTTCTCTTATCATTGGAAAATCGTTTGGACATGAATAAACTTCAGTTCCAAGCTGGGGGGGTAATTCCTCGGAATACAGAGACGAATAGTACTGTGTGCATAATTCTAGGACTTTGGCCTTATCACCTTGCTTCACACCATTTCTGTCAATTAGGTGGGTAATTAAGGGTCGACCTATATCCATACCGCGCATGGCCGACCTAAGCGATCTGTTATTAGTTAAAGCTGCATGTATGAGTTGTGTGTTGTAGTTTCGGATATCTTTTCGGATGCTCCTCTTTACATTTCGATCTATTTCTTTATAATGTGCTAATTGAAAAGGTAATTGCTGACGGTTATCTATAAGATTGAGTGTGTGGGAGGTAAGCTTCTTCTGTTTTTTCCGGATGCATTTAATTTTAGAACTGGCAATTTTGATAGCTTGTTTAATGCTGTTGTATTGATTCTCTACGTCTTCTTGGTGGGTATCCTGTAGTAGGCTAAAACTATTTTGCAGAGATAAGTTAAATATTTCATTATTCGCTATAAGTGTTAGTTTGTCTATTCTTTTGATAGTGTTTCTAATCATTCTATTGCGCTGAATTTTTAAATTTAAGTTAATGACTATACGTAATGGACGGTGATCTGAACTAAATTGAATATTGTTGATAACATGTACGTTTTTAATTATGTTTTTGCTGGAAGAAAGACAATAATCTATTTCGTTTCTCGTGTGGCCATCTGGGGATAGCCAGGTCCAACGACGGTGTGGCTTTTTTATAAAGAAGCTGTTGCTGATTTTCAAGTTAACATCATCATAAAGTCAACATAAATTGTTAATAAATAAATATCTGGCGAAATATATAATAGCTCAATACTCAATACTTTTGCATTCCATAATAGTACATAGGTGGACTTACAATATTACAGATCATTGTGGACCCTGTCGGGTACAGCAAAAGCGGAGAGAGGAAGGTTAACCTAGTTATTTACAATATAAGAATTATAAACTTATTAGTTCATAAACATTTCGCACTTACACATTTGCCTAACAGGCGTTATGTTATAAATTTGTTAGTGATCTCTAGGTATTCGTATAATCTTAACTTTAACATAACTCTTGAAATGTGAGTTACTATACTTGCACACACCTCTGCCTACTAGGAAGTACAAGCGTTATGCTCTCGTGTTCCAGGACGCGGTGGACCCCAACCCCACCATCCTGCCGGTGTCCAGCATGACCAACATCGGGCTCGTGTGCGGCCAGCAGCAGGGGCTGGCCGCTCGCCTGCCCGAGCCCTGTGACGTCATCGACCTGTGCTGAGGCGGCTCGGTCTGTGCAGGCGCAGCTCGACAGAGTTTAATCCTAGACAAGGATATTATAAGTAAAAAGAGTTAGATATGTATCTACTACCTTGAACATGTCGCTTCACTCGCGGTTATTTAGGTTTTGACAATCAATTCCAGTGCAATAAATTATCAGGCTCAGATGGGCTAATTGGCCCAGATTTAACGTGCCATATTACCAATCTATCTCTTTTTACTCATAATATTATTACCTACACAAATAGAATTATAATCGATGAAATGTTTCGTCACGTAAATTTTTTATTACCGTCAATTTCGTAAGAAGTATTAATGTTATTTAGATCTTAGACAATTACAAGAAGCCTGAGTCACCAGTAACTGTGTTGTGGAGGTCAGATAGACGCTCCGTGTACAGTACTGGGGTCCAGCTGTGGAGTGCTGCGGTCGCGAGCCAAACACAACTAATTTCACCAAAGATATTAATAAAAATTTGACGGTAATGAAAAAAACTTGTAAATATTTAGCCAGTTATATCCTCATCATACAATAACATAACAAAATAATTATGTACTTCTGTCAGATGTCGCCATTAAGACGTTAAAACAAAAAGGGAGTTTAAAATTTGATAGCAGTGACACGATACCTCAGTTAGAAAGAGTTTCGCCACGGATCGAGGAAGGTCGCGGGCTTGAGTCCCGCTCGTGTCCATGATTTTTCAAGTTTCCTGTATACATTAAGATGTCCTTAGAATGGACAACGTGCTAAATATATACAAAAACTTATATTCTATAATATTTGTATTTTTGTAAAGTTTTCTCTAAGTTCAAAGTAAGCTAAGAAAGAATTTGTATATAATTTAATAGTTTGACTTATTTTAGGTTTTAATGTAAGCACATAAAGCTCATTATGGTATGGCAAGTGGTCACTCCCTTAGTTTTAACGTAATTTAAAAAATTTTTAAAGTAATTAAGAAGAATATATAAATGCTTTTGTATGCGAAATTAATAATCTTATCGATCGATGGCTCATAAGTAAACTGAGTCATCAATATTTTATTTTTATTGTTATCATATTAACTGCTTTGTTGGTCAAGTGGTGGCTAAGTGCGACTGCCTAGCACGAGGACCTAGGTTCAAATCCCAGTTCGGGCAAAGTGTTACTGAGTTTTTGCATGAGGTAATTCTCAGTAGCAGCACGAAGTTAAGATTTGTGTCTGGTTGATGTCCAGCTCGCCCCCTATTACATTGGGACCTATAACATAACTGGTGGAATGTGAGTGTACTGCACACCTCTGCCTACCAGACCTACCCGCCTAATATATACTTAAAAGTACATTTTGTTAGTTGACTTGGTATACTAAGAGCCATCAATAATTTCAAATAAATTTCTATTGTTTTAAGATTATTCATATTATCAGAAAAAATACAATTTATTCTGACTCTACGACGGAGCTATTTGCTTGAAATAATTTTAGGTCCTATTGGGGGTCATTGAATTTACTATATGACCCCCATAATGTCAGATTTTTTTAAATAACATGATTTTCCTTGCAGTTTTACTTGTTTATTGTCTTAATTTGAAAACATATTCTTCAGTTATTTTGGTATTATGTAAAAAAATTGTCTTTATCTTTATAAATAGAGATTAAAAGAGCGTACGATTTATCGGATCGATAGCGTATGTTACAGATTTATGTATTTTTTCAAATATAAACAAAAACCTATGCAGTCGTAAATATACTAACGATAAATCGTGTGTGTATGGCTCCTTGCGATTGATTGGCACGATTTTGTGCCGATTGGTCGTATCCATCGTACCGTATGAGGCCCGTAAACATGGTAAGTGTGGGCGCAACTAATGGATAATAATATTAATCGTCGATAAGGTACTTTACGAAAATGTTAGCGTTAAGATTTTTTATTGTTATAAATAAAAAATGAAATAAATATTTAAGTATATTATGTATGTTTTTGTTAGACCCTCAACTGTTTTACTTTTTTTTTATTAACCGGCCCTCACTAGGTCTGCCTCCTGTATCGTGGGTGCGTTTCACAAACATGAAACATCACATACACAAACACCCAGACTCGGGACAAACATGTGCGGGTCGCACATATGTTTGTCCCGTTATAATAATAATTTATGTTTATTTGTCAAAAAGCCATAATACAATTTGTCCATCTCAACCAAAACATATGAACGGTGTATGAAGTACAACGCTATGCATTATTTGTGACAGTGAACGTTCGTGTCTATGCTAGTATAAACTGTACGTGTGGGAATCGTACCCGCAACTCTCAGCGCAGCAGTCCAATCGCGTAGCCACTGTGTCTATGTAGATAACTTCATAGATTTAGATTATTTTACACTCATTAGTTTCAAACAATCATATCAGACATGAGCCAGAAAAATGCACTTTCCTTATTTTTTTAAAAAACGTCGCCCCACACTAGGTTTTTCTCCTGTATCGTGGGTGCGTTTCACAAACATGAAACATCACATACACAAACACCCAGACTCGGGACAAACATCTGTGGATCACACAAATTTTTGTCCCGAGCGGGAATCGAACCCCTAGCGCAGCAGTCCAATCGCTTAGCCTCTGCGCCAAACAGGTCGTCAAAAAATATATATAAATAAAAGAGTTGCGAGTATATCACCCAGCCTGTGTTCCTCGAATTGCAGGCAGAGGTTATACACCCACATGTCACCAGTCATGTTATAGGTCCCAATGTAATAGGGGGCGAGCTTATTACCATTAACCGAGTACAATTCTAGACTCCATGCTGCAACTGACAATTACCTAATGGAAAAACCCAGTAACACTCGGCATGGAATTCGAACCCACAACCTCGTGTTAACAGCCACTAGACCAACGAGACAGTTCTGACAATCACCAAGTAAAAATCCCCGTAGCTCTTTGGGTAATCGAATCTAGGACTCAACAGTCGCGCTTTAACCACTATACCATCGAGTACTTCTAATATTTATTAAATACTATTTATTTTTACATCCATACCTCTTTATTCTCAACAAATCTTCTTTATGATCTCCAGCTTAATATTGTCATGTCAAATTTGAAGTGAACGAAATCAGAGTATTTTTCAAGCCACAGTTATGTTTGATAAAAGAAAACTACAAAATACATTTTATTCATGAAATGACAGAATGCGAATTACCTAAAAGAGATCCTGTAATGTAAGTGTCATTCTAAGATCTAGTCCAGCCTCCACGAGTGCTACCTAAGTCCGTCCGTCATTAGACGGTCCTCGCTACCATCCTTGTTGATGACGATCTCTACTGCACGATCTAATTCTACGACAATTAGCTCATGCCGACCAAGAAATTTGCCGGCTCAATGGCTCACAATAATCGATTTTGAGCCGGTAACTTTCTCATTTGATACCTATTAATTACTTTCGTGTTTTCCATCCGAATTATTGACTATTTTCCAGTTTTACTCTTTAAATTCAGCTCGCGGTACCAGCTCATGATTATGGGCTCCATTTGAGTCCGAAACAAGTCGGGCATTCCCGACTATACACATGGGTTAAACTGGTAAATAGTAAATAAGTATTGGGACTTCTGTAATGATATAAATAATGTGCTTTCATATATATTATTAACACCTTTACGGTCTACCCACCCTTGTCAGATTACGAGCGTGAATATAATTATGTGCATCTGCAATACTTAGTTTGTAATTTATATTTTGGCTAATGATAATTTCCCAATTACTGGGGGTTATTTAAAAACAAATAATAATCAGTATCAAATTCATGAATTTAAAACTAATTTAACCTAGACTGATAATAAAATAGATGAAATTCTTTCATTTTTACCATAATGCATTGAATGTCTTTTTAATTTCGTCCAACCATAGGGCTGTGACAAATGTTACTAACATGATGTGATAGTGAATTTTATTTTTTAGATTTATAATTTATAAAAAATGGTTCGAAATCAAGACGTTTGTGAGTATATTTTATTTATTTTACTATTTTTACACTATGATTTAAAATTGAAAGCTAATTATCTAGCATTTAAACACATGTATAACACGCTACGCCAAGCATTACATTAAATTTATTAATTTAATTGCAAAAAATGCATAAAGTAAAATGCTCAGACATTGTTATATTAATGTTGTAGTTAATTATGAAACTAACTTAAAGAAAGCTCGGCAAACATTATTTGACTGGACCAGAGATCAGGAAAAAGCTAGGTTAAAAGGACCCTAAATCGACGTTTAATATTTCTAATTAATAAGGGTTAATGACATAGATATCCATGGTATTTATTTGCTCTGGGAAATTGTTAATAATCCATAGATTATACTTTTGATCAGATGTACAATATAGAGACATTTATTGATCTATTTATATATGTATGTCCGTTTTCTTTCAGTTGCCCTCCCCGCGATGGGCAAGCCGCAGTACCACCTGGGTTATTACTCTGAAACCGACAAACGACAGGCATTGTTTTGGATGGCCTCCATTGGTGTTGCGGGCACCTTCCTAGCTGTGGTCGTTCTCGTTTTAACGTTTGTTAAAAATGCCAGCTAATGAGCTTATAAAAAGCGTTAAATTATGTAATTAGTCTATAGTACCACAATGTTATTTTGGCTATTCGCAGTGGCGCTGGCATAGCTGTCAGTTCAAACAGAACTGTCATTTTGACGTTTCCTTGTTCTGTAAAATGTTAGTTCCGAATGTAGGGTTTAAAATACGTATCGAAAAAAAGAGTAAATGTACTGACGCGTGATGTGTTGAAAATGTTTGATAAATATTGTTTCCGGAATATATTTTTGATAAAACTGTTTGTTTTTTTTTTTTAATATTAGTGAAAAGAGTTTAAAGTAAAGATTATACTAATTAAATCAGTTTATTAAGAACACCGATGGTATAAGAGGACATATTCTGCCCCCCTCGACAATTGTCAAAACGCTTGATGAATAGAATGAATCGAATAATATGATAAATGCATGGGGATAACCTAATGTCAACTATGCTATTGATGACATATGTCAAACACATATATTTTTAATTCTATTCGATTCCTATTTTTCATGCGTTTTGCCACTTGTCTAGGGGGACTGTACAGTAGAAAAAACAGGTGGCCTATCCTTTAACCAGCAGTGGGTTAAATTATACAGTATACTAGTATCAATCTACAAAAGAAAGATTCGATAGGGGTGAGAAGGGTAGGCATAAAGGAGAAGGTCCTATCTATAACATTAAAACATACTATCTGCAATCATTACGATTTTATATTTTACCTCGTTGGTATAGTGTTTGTAAAGCATGACTGCTTACTGTGATATCCTAGATTCGATCCCTGTTGCGCACAGCCAATCTATAGTTGGAGCTCCTTTTTTTTAGCCTGTTCAGTGTCCCACAGCTGAGCAAAGGGAAGGAACTACTTGGCATTCAAAATCTATGGTGTTTACGTGTTTACTTAAGGTTGACGCCTGTTTAATGGCGAGGCAAAAGGCCGGTACGTTCTCTTTTCGGGTTGATATAATTATGTGCTACGACCCTAAGCCGTGCTCACCGCGGTCAGTTTTATGATGGGTGTTTTCACAAGAGAGCTGACTGTTTTCGAGACCCCTCCGTGCTTCGGAAGGCACGTTAAGCCGTTGGTATTGCGCCTGATCTCTCTCCGGTCGTGTTACCGTCCCATCGGACTGTGAGAGTGAGGGAATAGGGAGTGCACCTATGTTTGCGCGCTTACTTCTGAACTATAATATCTCCTACGTAGTTGGCTTCTCTCAGATGAGACAGGCCACCGCGACCAAAATTCGTACAGGAGAAGATTAATAATATCATTTATTTATTAAATCATCCTTACAGCTATCATTACAGGTTGTCAACTTGTCACCCAATACGATAGTTTATTAATTTCAACCATTGTCCGCAGATCATTATCAGAATTCTGCAACAGTGGAGGCGACTGTATGGAAAAACCAAAGCCTGTTTATGGGCCAGCGTACCAAAATGCCTTCAGAATCAGAGGGCCTGTGTACGGTCAAAACTCGTGTATTGGAAGAAACCTGTACTGGATCTATGGTATAGGACTAGCCATCGTTCTCGTTCTTGGTATCTCAATGTTATTGATTGTGCTGTTGAAAGAGACTGATGTCATGGAATAAAATGTCTGAATATTTCAGTGTTTTATTTGTTTCTTAGCTGATACGACGAACTTCGTGCCGCCTCCTCACCTTTTAAACCTTCCGTGGACTTCCACGAATATTTCAAAACCAAAATTTGCCAAATCGGTCCCGCCGTTCTCAAGCGCGTCTACTAAGCATGACCAAGAGGGTGGGGGGAGTGTTTATGGATTTTTCAATTAAGTGATTCTCAGTTGCAGTACGGAGTCTGGATTGGAGCTCGGTTAATCGTTCGGCTCGTGCCCTATTGCATCACACATTGGGGCTGTGGAGGAAGAGATGTGGAGTTCCTCCAACGAAAAGGAAGATCTTCCAACCAGGCGGTGGTATGCCTGGTGGGCCGCGGCGCCCCACTTCTCAACTCGGGGTGGCTGTATTTATAGCTAGCGCGTGTGATTACTTCACTAGCGCGATGCAGGAGTCATCGTCATTCGTCCTTCGACGGGTAGATGTCGCTACAGGGCCTACAACATAACAGGCAAAATGTGGACTGCATAGAATAGAAATACATTTATAGGGCACAGCCAACAAGTCGGCACAAAGAAAAGATGAATACACAAAAAAATATAATTATCTGCTTCATATTGCAATACTAAGAAGGTTGCCAACTCAACACACTCAGCGTATAGGTGTATACAGGGTGTATAGTTACCTCTGCCTATCCCTCCGGGGAATGCAGGCGCATTGTTAATGCTATGTAAGTACTATTTTAATAATTAAAGAACCAAAACTTATTCTTTTGATTATCAATAAGCTCATTCGCCAACATTTGAGCCATCAACTTGAAAAAGAAAAATAGCTCTTAATCATAACCATTACATGCCATTACTAAACCAGGGGAAATAAGAGAGGCCTTTGCCCTGCTGTGGGAAACAATCTAAGCTAGACAAAAAAACCTTAACTGGAGGCTGATGGTCCTTTAAATCAAGTTTATCAAGTGTAAACTATAATGAGTATTTTTGAATATTGAGGATATTTTAAATGTAAAACTCAACTCGCTACTATAATTAATCTGAACCCGAAGAAGCCGCGAATAAAATCTAGTCCACAATATCTCTAAATCGAGTGCGTTACTATCTTTAATACCGAATACAAATACCCCAGTCCCCAAAGTGCAGGAGAGGAAAGCCCCCTACAACTGGCAAAATTAATTTATGCCATAAAGCTGCATATCCATTAATCGACTATTAATAATCGTCTAGGTCACATTACAATACCTTTATAGTTTTTAATCTATGGTTCGCTAACTTCAATGCTGCCAGAGTAATAAAGATTTACTTGAACATTAGGAATTGAGTTATTTTACGAAACCAATGGGTATTTTAATAAATTTATTTTTCTATTGTTTACGATCTAGTGCAAAGAAACAGAACGGCAACCAAAATATTCTGAGCCTTCGAGGACAGGTTTTACAATCTTAAGTGGACGAAAAATTAAAACATAAGCGCTTACACTTCAGGCTAAATGAATTATTATTAAAATACCATTTCATCAATTAATTTACACATTTACTAAAATTATATGCCAGTTAAAGCTGTATTATATATAAACAGAAGTCTTAATTATATTTTTTTTGGGTATTTTTTAAATTGAGAGCTCGTAACCCTGAGAGTAAATAAAAAATTACAAAAATTATTATTACAGCACCAATGGCGGAAGAAAGCGTGTTGTGAATTAATCAGTATCGTATTTCATGTGATTTTCGTTTGAAATATAACGTAGTTTTCATTAAAAACTGTTTTAAAGTAGGCAAAATATGATAATTACTAGTATTTAGGAAATATAATGTGTATAAAAAGTGCTTGTGTGGTGTAAAATTGATGTTATTTAGTGGCGTGGGATAATGACGCAGTTTTTGCCACCTAATTTATTGGCATTATTTGCGGCGAGGGATCCAATCCCTTACTTGCCGCCGGCCGCAAAACTTCCACATGAGAAGAAACAAAAGGGATACGATGGCGTCGGAGCATTCCTTAACGTGTTTGAGGTTAGTTTTACCATTTGTGGTATTATTATTCGCCAAGTAATTAGCATAAAAATTCGCAGAACCATCGCTTCTAATGATTCTATTTTTAAAAGTAAATAAATCGATTTATTGATCCATAGAGAAACGCGATGGACAGCTTGGTCGTATTTTGCCATTTTTCAAAGTTCAAGGGCGCAAATTATTTATTTTTAGTACCTATCGATTTAACTGCGGTGCTCATTCTCACAGAAATGCCATTTCATATTTCTCTTTTATTCATTACATCGTATAATAACTTTGTGTATTTGTATTTGCTATTCTGAAACAATGTCAGCCATATCCTTTGTAGATTTAAGTACTATAACATGTCGAAAAAATTTTTTTTATTCATTTAACCATTACAATGACTTCTATTAGACAGGCCACCGTCCAATTATGATTTCCATGAAGAAGAATGAGTAAGAAACTCATTTCTGGTCTCTATATCTTATCGTTAGCAGGTTACTTTTCATTAATTTCAAGAAGAAAATAATAATAATATCTTGTACAACTCACACACAATCCCAAACTAGGCACAGCCTGTATTATGGTAACCAGACAACTGATAAACATACTTGCATATTTTTAAATACATACGTAATATAGATAAATTACACCCAGACACAGAACAAATGATTATGCTTATCACTCAAAGATTTGTCCTGGGTGGGAATCGAACCTCCAGCCCAGCTGTCAGGGTCACTAACAAAAACACAAAAAAACACGACTGCCATGACATATAACATACTAAAAAGTGAAAAACAAGTTTCATCACAGTCGGGGGACCGTTCTGTGGAACACTGTCTTATCTAAGAGGTACCCAGACTGCGATGAAACTTGTTTTTCACTATTTAGTTAGTTTTTTGTCATTGCAGTTGTTTTTTTTTTTTTATTAAGTCTGGAACCAGTGCAGCTACTAGCTTTTCATGCGCCCGGTGCGAGCTTCTTTAATAGCACCCTTTTTTATTGTTTGTGGTCCTGTTCTGGTCATATGCGCCCCTCTAGGCTCTGCACCCTGTGCCTGGGCACTGCTAGCACAACCCTATTTAAAGCACAGCTTGGAACCATCTTGATAAATGGTATAAGCTCACTCTCTTCATTCTCTTTGGCCTTTGCGTATTAACAGATGATGTTAAGCCATATACTCTCTTTAGAAGAGACTATTAATGTGTTACCGCCAATAAAACATGTCTACCTACCCAGTCTAAGTATGTAAGTGTGATTTCTAGATTCTAACAACCATTTTGTACAGGAAAATGTAACTTGATATGGTTTAAATATCAAAAATACCTATATTGATACTAATAATGGCATGTTTTACCTGTATCGTAATTTATCTCAGTTTCTGTTAGTCCCACATTTAAATAAGTGTGGTTATGAAGTGACAAACCATACTTAAAATTATAAATGTAAAAGTATCTCTCTTTGTTATGTCTTCACGTCTTAACCGCTGGATAGTTTAAGACCCAACTATGGGGTTTAAACAGGGGTTACCGCAGGTAAAGCCGTGGGCAAAAGCTAGTTCTCAATATCAGCATAGAATCTGGATTTCTGCCCAGACTGCTTAGACAAGTGGCAAAACATTTGATGAATAGAAATGGAATAGAATGAAAAATGTATGGGATTGACATATGTCATCGAATATATAGTCGAAACATTGTCATCCTCATACATTTATCATTCTATTCATCAAGCGGCAGGTAGTTAAACATAGGTAGGACACCTACACAGTAACTATGTGAGTGAGGGTATAGAAAGTGCACCTGTGTCACAGACTTGTGCACTCACATCTCCTGTAGCAAGTCTCAGCTGAGAAAAGTCTGTCAGACATTACACTTGTGCACTATAATATCTCCTGCATTACCTATCAGTTGAAATTTAAGTGACAAATAAATGAACAAAGGTTTTTAACCAGTGTGTGTTGCCAGTGATGACGTATAGTTCTGAGCTGGTGGGGCTCGTAGAGTCGTAGCTATGCCGCTACCCGGCAGATCAGTCGATCTGCGAGGTTAAGCCGTGCTCGCCGCGGTCAGTCTTGTGATGGGTGACCGTTTTCACATGTCGAGACCCCACCGTGCTTCGGAAGGCACGTTAAACCGTTGGTCCTGCGCCTGATTTCTTTCCGGTCGTGTCGGTCTACCGTCCCATCGGATTATGAGAGTGAGGGAATAGGGAGTGCACCTGTGTCTGCGCGCATACTTGTGCACTATAATATCTCCTGCGCAGATGGCTAGTCTCAGCTGAGACAGGCCGCCGTGACCGAAATTCGGTCAGGAGGATTAATTATGGTTTTGAGACGTGGTCGCTAACGGTTGGCCCGTTGGAGAGGCTCAGAGTCACTCAACAAGCTATGGAGAGAGCTATGTTCGGAGTTTCTTTACGCGACAGGCTCCGCAATACGGAAATTCGCCAAAGAACTAGGGTCACCGACATAGCTCGAAGCATATGCAAGTTGAAGTGGCAATGGGCAGGCCATATCGCTCGAATAACCGATAACCGCTGGGGAAGAAAGGTTCTCGAGGTGGCGACCACGAACCGGAAGACGCAGCGTTGGCAGGCCTCCCACCAGGTGGACCGACGATAACGTCAGAGTTGCAGGCAACCGGTGGATTTAAATGCAGTGGACGTCTTCCGGCTGATGATGATGATGAAATAAATGAACAAATGATTTATTTCTATAAATAGGTTTTCAAAAAACCTTTTCTACCTTTGAGAAGAAATACTGAAACAAACTCAGGGATTAAGGAGGACATTATTTGACGACCTGATTGGCGTAGTGGCTAAGCAATTATACTGCTACGCTAAGAGTTTCGGGACCGTTCTGTGGAACACTGTCTTATCTAAGAGGTACCCAGACTGCGATGGAACTTGTTTTATACTTTTTAGTTAGTTTTTTGTCATGGCAGTCGGGTTTTTAATCATGTTTTTTTATTTACAAACCTTACCTTACCCTACCTAGACTTTAGTCTTAAAGGGTGGGTGTAAAATTTTTTTTTATAACATAATCTTGTTTACCTTCCAGCACCCCTCAGAGACGCCGCCTCCCACTCGGGTGGAGACCAGAGAGGAGCGCCTCGAGAGGAGACGGAGGGAGAGGGCGGAGCAGACGGCCTACAAGCTAGAGCAGGAGATAGCGCTATGGGACCCCTCCACCAACGCCAGAGCCACCATGGACCCCTTCAAGACGCTGTTTGTGGCTCGGATTGTGAGTATTCAAAAATAAAGATATTACTGACAGAGAGGCTCGTAGATTCGTGGCTACTGCGCTGTACAGTCGATCTGCAAGGTTATGCCGCGTTCGCCGCTGTCAATCTTGTGGTGGGTGACCGTTTCCACATGACGGGATCCCTCCGTGCTTCGGGAGGCAAGTTAAGCCATGAGTCCTAATCACTCTCCTACCATCCCATCGGACTAAGAGAGCACCTGTGTGCGCGCATACTTGTGCACTATAATATCTTCTGTGTCTTGGTTAAAATTGGCCGCCATTTTATAATGAATTGTTTGTCCACAGAATTACGACACTTCTGAATCTAAGCTAAGAAGAGAGTTCGAAGGCTATGGAACTATTAAAAAAGTAAGTTTTTTCCCATTGATGTTATTACCACCCTCTCTGTCTTCTTATCGTATGGTTGATGAACAACCTGGTGTCAGAGTTTAAACCGCCTGTAGGCCTCTGAGATGGCTTTACACACCGTTGACAAGTCTCTCAAGTGTGAAACTTTCCCGGTTTTCGGTTCCCACTATAAAAGTAGCTTACTAAAACCTTGTTATTTTGGAGCGATAATGATAAATGAATGATTTTTATTTTGCAAATACATTACAGGAAACACTTTTGCACGTCATTCTTTTTTAAAGACATTTAGTTTCGGCATTTGCTAATTAAGCATTTCTGAAACCAACTCAGAGGTCAAGGTCTCTTTTGAAGTAATCCTAATTCCATATGAGGCGATATTTAATGTACACTTGTTCAGTAACCAGACTTGCAATGATATTATACATCCTATCAGTCTTTTAATTTGTTATATTTCACATCCTGCCGCCTTACCATGAACTCTTAAAGCAGGGTAGTTTACGATGTGAAAGCGAGATGCCGCATTACACTGCACGTAGCAGCGTCTCGCTTCTAAAAAGTACCCTGCTTTAAAAGGTCATGGTAAGGCTGTTGTATATTTTTTTTTTTATTAATTTTTACTGCCTCGTTGGTCTAGTAGTCGCTAAGCGCGACTGCTGAGCAAGAGGTCCTGGGTTCAAATCCCGGGTCGGGCAAACCGTTACTGAGTTTTCCATTAGGTAATTCTCAGTAGCAGCACGGAGTCTGGATTTGTGCCCGATTGATGGCAATAGGCGCGCCCCCTATTACATTGGGACTTACAACATAACTGGCGAAATGTGGGTGTACTATATGTTCACCTCTGCCTACCCCTTCGGGGAATACAGGCGTGATGTTATGTTGTTAATTTTATTCTTGCACATTACTCACCAGATATGCATGATCTTCAACAAAGACAACAGTAAACCCCGGGGCTACGCCTTCATAGAGTATGAGCACGAGCGGGACATGCACTGTAAGTACTGCGCGGGGCGGAGCCGCCGCGGACGGCTCGGCTGGTGGCGTGACGTTACTGAGCGATACGTGACGAGGAAACAAAGAAAGACATTTACATTTCTCGTTCTCGTTTAATTTTGATATAATGTCTTGTAAAAAACCGTAATTTTGAAAGGTTGGAAAAAATTCGTCCGGTTTTCGGAGTTATATGTGATGTGGAAAGAAAGAAAGCCGTTTTGATGTCTCGTTTAATTGTCATGTGTAGGAAAGTAAATTTTAATGTATTTTCATGGCTTTTTCTGATATGTCATCAAGAATGAAAGTTGATATTTAGTCGCATATAGTAAAGTTTAATTTTGATCAAATATGTGGAAAAGAAAATGTAGCGTCTAGACTAGACGGTTTTTTGAGATATACGTGATGAAGAAAAAAAAATGAGTATCTTTAGTTTTTAAAACTACTAATAAGTTTTGTTATAAATTAAATTAGTTAATAATTAATATTAATCGTATCAGCAACTCGCACGCACACCAGCTAATGTCCGTCTGTATAATTATACTTTATCGTCGCCATCATATTGTAATAAACAAATATTATATAATTATAAACTTATTTATTATATATTACAACACTACATTATGATGGCGACCTCCGAGCGCCATCTACATGCGCAGGAGTCGAGACATTCTCGGAGGAGATGTCTCAGTATATTTCAAAGATAAGCCAGTTTTTTTAGAATTTACCGGTATTTTATTTTTAAACAAGTTTTTTTTTTTGCGATTTTATTTCAGTGATGAGACTTTTATTTTAGAATTTTAAAGCATTTATTGTAACTGCTTGACCAAGCTAGTTATTATTGAAAAAGTGACTTTTTTTTTTAAAGAAAATCTATTGTCGTTTCTTCGGATTACACAAATTGACTTGATTCTGTAGTAGATTTTGAACTAATTTTAATTGTTATTTTTCTTTCTTACACACGTCATTAAAGAAGTACAATAAATATTTGAAAAAGTCAAATTAGTTTATTAAAGAAAGAAAAATATTTAAATTCACTCAAGTGAACTAATTTGAACACACTAAATATCTTCTGTCCTTCTCTTGTGTCTGTTGTTAGAAAGAGAAATAGTGGTATTAAATTAGTTTAATTAATCAGTATACAAAAAGATTTTTTAAGGGGATGAAGTATTATTTACTATATATTCCGGTTATACTCACGTGTGTATTCGGGAATGCCCGACTGGTTTAGAACTCGAACGGAGCCCTTAATCATGAGCTGGTTACGCGGCAGAGTCGCGAGCCGAACTAGTCTGTCATTCCCGAATACACACGTGAGTATAACCGGAATATATAGTAAATAATAAGGATAAAGTATGTTCGTAATAAATTATACCTATTAGTTTGTGCTAAAAAGATTAATTTTTTTTAAGGGGTGGACACTTATATTCGTTTAGTCAGTTCGTGTTAAGGGGAAGACAGTTTGATCGTAATAATAATTATACACCGACTAACAACACATCTCCTCCGAAAATGTTGACCATAAAGGCGCGTCCACACTTGCGGTTTACATGAAGCAACGAATGTAATGTACCTACATGATTAACGAGTAATTTTTCTTTCCGTACCAGACTGGCCGTAGACCTACCTACAATTCGAGCTTACCGCCATAGGTTTGTATGTGGTAAGATGCCAACATACATACAAAAAATATATAGGAGACGATGGCCCATTGAATATTACGATGGGCCATTCAGGTGTCGGGCGTGGACTGGCCGTCTCGCTATGTTCTTAATTTGAAAACGTGTCGCCCAATAACTGTAGTTGTCGATGTTTTTAGTTCTGTTTTTAAGTTTCAAAATGGCAGTCTTTAAAAATAGTAGTTTTTTTTTCTCTAAAAATAAGTGTTTAGTATAATAATAATTGTTTGCGCAACGGATAAAGTAAGTAACGCGCACCAGGTAATGTGTAAATGCAGTTAAACGGATTTTAACCGGGGTTTGTAAGTAAAGGTTAAATTTTAACGGTAGGTATAACCGGTGGGTATGAGTTTTTATTATAGAGTTTTAATTTATGGTCACTCGGCTTGGTCGGTAGGTATACAAAAGTAGGTATGCAAATGTTTTTATTACTATCAATGTTTACACTTTGACCGGTGAATGCTATAGTATGGCCGGTCAAAGCTGGTACCTTGGACTTGGTTTGTGGAATGGTCAATCGCGAACTTACAGGTTGTATTTTTAAACCAAACTATTCGTGTCTGAAAAAAGCTATAAAATGTGAAATTAACTATTTTAAGGTTAAGTCAGTTGAAGGCTGCCTGTGAATAACGATTTTTATTTATTTAATTAATTATATTTAAATATTTTATTTTGACAATGTTTAAAAAATACCGTTGCCAATATATCTCATTTAAATATCATTAATTTAATATCACAAAGCGATATTACAAGCTTAAAACTGATAAAAAAACACTTTTATATAGAAAAAACTTGAACCAAACATTTTACTTAATTTAGACACAAATAATTAATGTTATGTTGTCATTATATGGTCTGACACCACCTCACAATGAATAGGTAATAATATACAATCCATCCTACGATACACTCCTGCGCATATCCTAAATGCTCAATACTTAGGTTATTTTACTCATGTATATTCGGGATTGCCCGTCGGACTCAACGGAGCTCTTATTCACGAGCTGACGACATGAGCCGAACTGCATGCAGATGGTCTATTTCTATTAGTAAATACTTTAAAAGTGTCAAATTTTACACCTATTTTGAGTATTAGGTATATTTATATTGTGTACCTGATTATTCTCTCATACTTTAAAATTATTATGATATTAAATTTTGTAGAGTATCTATAGTTTCTTGTCGATTCTCTTCTCCATAGACACGACACTTTTTAACCGCGCAAATATTTTTTTAAACTACATATATTTTAATATTTTTTGTCAAAAATTTGGGATGTGCGCATGGAGTAATACATTATGTGTAGACAGACTGATGCGATCCGTATTGTAACATTATGGACACCTTTTTAATATATTTAAGACTAACAGACCAACTATATTCGAAAATAAAAATAAGCTCATTAAAAAAATACGAAAAAACAAGTTGTATTCAACGTTCAGTAAAAAAAAAAAACTATTTTTCCATTTTTTCTTCATCATCATCAGTATTGCTGTGTATTTTAAATAAAATTGTCGCGAGTAACAACAATTATTATTCATTCAATAAAATATCGATCGTGAAATATTTTATAAAATAACAAAAAAATCGACTTTGAAAACTTTAACCCTTCAATGCAAAGTTGACCTTGAAAAAGTAACCTTTCAATAAAAGTCGACCTTGAAAAGTCAACCCTCCAATGGAAAGTCGACCTAAAAACGTAACCTTCTCCATTCACACTGACTTCAATCAACAAAAGGTGTCCACCATACGGGTTCGCATCGTCTGTCCGCGGTGACACCGCCTACAGTTAACCCTTACGTTGCAGCGGCATACAAGCACGCGGACGGTAAGAAGATTGACGGCAAGCGAGTGCTCGTTGACGTTGAGAGAGCACGCACTGTCAAGGGCTGGCTGCCGAGGAGACTGGGTGAGTTATTTATATTTCAAAGATGGACATTACGTAACATATCAGTGCTGTGATACTATTATCCTACTATGTGAGCCGTGTGGTATCCGGCCTAGAATTGACCACCCTCTTTCCTCCCGTGGGTGTCGTAAGAGGCGATAAAGGGAAAATCCAAAAGATAGGCAGCAGCGTCTTCTGTAACTTCACCACCAACACTGTCATGCCACAGCCGCTTGCCAAGCGTTGGGATTATGCCCCCCCCCCCCCTCTAAAAGGAGGAGGCCTTTGTTGAACAGCTGATGAAGATACTATTATTACAGCGTTTGTTGAGTAATGTCCGGGTATGGCACAGGTGGGACATACACTTTCCTTTGTTGGACCTTACTTATATTTATCTAACTTTTGGTTAACACAAAATTAGCTTGAATCTAAATTTATAAGGGAAAATTGAAAAATGTTGGATACGAGCAGAACTTTAATTTGCGACCTTCGCTGTACCGTGGCGCTGCTCTAACAAACTGAGCCGTCGTGTCGTCACTCGCATCCATCGAATTTAAAGTTTTTTCAGTATTAAAAAAAAACTGGTATTTCTTTCTCGATTGTCTAATGGTCGCTAAGCGCGACTTCTGAACACGAGGTCGTGGGTTCGATTCCTGGATCGTGCGTGTTTTTTGGATTTTTCCCTTACGTCATACTCATTAGCTACGCGGAGTCTGGATTAGTGCCCGGTCGATAGCAATAGGCTCGCTCCGTATTATATTGGGGTACCCCGTGTGCGCGCGGCAGGCGGCGGGCTGGGCGGCACGCGGCGCGGCGGCGCGGACGTCAACATCAAGCACTCCGGCCGCGAGGACAACGAGCGCGAGCGCGAGCGGTACCGCCTCGAGCAGCGCGAGCGGGACGACCGCGCGCGGCACGAGCGCGTGCCCGACAGGCCCGGTAACTACTTGCACTAATATTTATACATTTTGTTTACAGGACAATGAGATTTCACAGCTGGGGCTCTCACACCAACCTGCGTATTGTCGCGATGCAAATTCGCAACACAGAAAACTGTGACGTGATTTATGTAATTTTTTTATGGTGACTTAATAGTCTGAAATGCATAGTAATTTTTGCATCGCCTCTAAATTAAGTGTTTTGCGTGAGAATGAGAGAATCCCCTTCACAAACTTTAAACTTACTTTTGGTCGTAAATCCCCCATTTCTGACTGAATTTCATTTATTTTTCCAATTTTCGTACTAATTTTAAACCCTTTTGACGTTCAAAAAGCACAATTTATTAGTCGATTTTAATCAAATTTCTATGTATGTTGTTTTAATATCACTTGTGTGTGCAGCGGGCGGCGGGCGTCGTCGCTCCCGCTCCCGCTCGCGGCGGCGCTCCGCCTCGCGCGGGCGGCGCCGCGAGCGGGAGAGGGAGAGGGAACGGGAGCGCGACCAGAGAGAGAGGGAGCCCGAAGAGGCCGAGCGGTGAGTACTACACACTTAACTTTCAGACACAACACCAAGACACAATTTCGTGTAACAGGCAAAGAAGAATGTTGGAGTTATCTCATATTTAACCCGCTTAGTAGCGGCTGAGCGATTTGACGGTCATTTAGTCATTATTAGGGGCGGAGTTGTAGGAGTTGGGTAAGAGAAGCAAAGAAAAAACAATTATTTTTTGGTACATTAAATTGTTTAAGGTCAACCCCAAACTGCAATGCAATCAAAAATATTACTCGAAATATTTTTTTTCTGAATTGTACCAATTTTATTGCAGTATCGGATTGACCTTGACCATAGAAACCATTTAGTTTCTGAGAAGCGTGACTCTACGACGCACCGTTTTCGAGTTGGGAGCTTTAGATTTTTTTTTAATATAAAATACTATATTTCTAAAATGGTAGCCAGGATGAAAATCTTTTCTAGAAAGAAATTGTTGCTCTAGTCGGAAACCGTAGGTGATTTAAAAAACCAGCGAAATATTTAAAAAATCGTACGTCTGTTCAAATTAATGTTTTTTAAAGTAGATTTCGGACCATTTTTATTGCATGAGCACCTTATTAACCTGGTCTAAAGAACCCACTTCAGCTCTGAGACGCATGGCGCTATGTCGTACTGTCTCTCAGTTAGCTATAGATTTTTTTAACAGTCTGATATAAACATGTAATAATAATGTCCTCCTGATCGAATGTCGGTCACGGCGGCCTGTCTCAGCTGAGACTAGCCAACTACGCAGGAGATATTATAGTGCACAATTTCCAGCCAGTACCTAGGAGACCTACGTTTTAACGTGCCTTCTGAAGCACAGATGAGTCTCGACATGTGGCAAGTGGCAACGGTCATCCATCACAAGACTGACCGCGGCGAGCACGGCTTAGCCTCATAGCTACGAGCCCCACATTTACATAAGCCTGTAACACTCCGACAGCAGCAACGGGCGCCGCCGCCGCTCGCGCTCGCGCTCGTCGCGCCGCCGCGAGAGGCGCTCCGAGCGGGACAAGGAGCGCGAGAGGGAGCGGGACAAGAAGAGGGCGCGCCGGGACAAGGACAGGAAGGAGCCCAAGGTCAAGCCCGAGGACATCAAGGTCAAGGAGGAGCCCAGGGACGGTACGTACCCGCGCAGACCTCTCGCGTATTATATGCATGGACATTGGCAAGCTTCTTCAAGATATGCAATTTCAAAATGTCAAAAATTCTGTATTTTTTTTGTTATTTTAAAACTATAAAATTATCAAATTGCACAAGCGTAAAAAAATTAAAAAAAATTGTTCTGACATAATTTTATTGTAACTGCAAAGTCTACGTTCGTCTCCAACGTCTTTGTATACAAAATGCGAAGATTAAACGTCGAAAAACTTACAGTTTTGAAACTACCCTCGCTTAAAAAATCCAACTGAGTCATTATTACAACAGATTTCGTAATATTTTGTTTATAAGTATAATGAATTTTTATTTTTATAGTCCAGTCCCGTTAGCTTTTGACCTCGGAGCCCAAATACTTAGAATGTTTTAGTATAAGCCTTTTCTATCATGTTTTATAGGCCAAAAAACAAAAAGATTACCATTTTTTTGGCTGCTTTAATTTTTTTTATGGTTTTTACTTTGTTCGATGTTTTCTCTACATCTACATAAATAAGTAAGGTTTAATAAAGTAATTGGGTTCAGATGTCTCGGCTTTTTAATGGGTCTAGACTATTTATTGACATTTAAAATCTTTTCACCTTGAACTTTTTAATTTCGGATCATGTCTGACCTTAACTTTATGTAAGTTCACTTGGAGGTTTTTTATATAATATATTTATTTATAGAATATACATTTTATGTTATATAATACTGATGATTGACTGCCTCGTTGGTCTGGTGGTCGCTAAGCATGACTGTTAAATATGACCTGGGTTCGAATCCCGGGTCGATGATGATGAGTTAAACTTGAATGAGTAGAACAAAAGTAAATATTTTTTCCTATTTCTTAAACATATTTTTGACCTTGGATAACACTTGGCCTTTCACCCCTTTACGTTATTTGACCTTTCACTGTTAAACTGTGACCCCTTACTACAAGACTACATTTTTTAACCTTTCACATCTTACTGCCAGACTACACCTTGTACCATTTTTTAACTTTTCACTATTAACCTTTAACATCTTACTCTCATTCTCGATTATTTTGACCTTTCACCTTTAACCTCTTACCAACAAAATATGTATGTTTTAACTTCTGACCTCTAACCACTAAATTCTGTAACACCATTCAACCTTTCACCTTTGACCTCCAATAACATTCTCTGAGCTCCCCTCTCTGCCCGCAGACTACCCAGAGTTCAGCTTGCCCCCCCTGGACGTGCAGATCAAGCAGGAGCCGCACGAGGACGAGAACAAATACAATCCCGAGGACACCAACGGGGACGACTACAACTACTAGGCAGGGCGAGCGGGTAGGCAGGCGCGGGTTCGACTCCCGCGAGGGTCTAATTACCCCCTGTATACCTTCTACGGGAGCTAAGATAATTAAGTTACGTTGGGACTCGAAGCCAGGTATTGGCAAGTGCGCGTTCGAGTCCCGCGAGTGCCTATTTGTCACCTGTATTCCTTCTGAAATTACACGGTGTAGCAAAATGTTATGTGTGTCACTTCTGCTTACCCTGAAAGGAGTACAGGCGTTATTAATGTTAAATTACGGATAATAGCCAAACACAGGTTTAGCTGATATACGAGACAGGCTATGTCTGATAGCCGTAAGTTTAGCCACTTAGCCGTGAATACGTTGTTAACTTCAACCGGCTAAACCTAGGACCGCATATCGGCTAATATCCGTAATACAATGTAAACAATACATTTGTATGATGATACCATGAAATGTGTATGTATGAGTTGTTCGGTACATGTAGCGCCCCTGCCTACCCCACACACAGTGCTAGCGTGAAGTATGCTTGTGTTACAATAGATATAATAAATCGTCCAAAATTATTGAGTAGTTGACACCATCAAACAACAATTATAAGACACTTCTCTAAAATAATAATTAATTTGATCCCTCTAAACACGATTAAATTTTAATTTAACTGTAAATTATTATTTTTTAAACGTCGCCCCACACTAGGAATGTCTCCTGTATCGTGGGTGCGTTTCACGAACATGAAATATCATACACACACACCCAGACTCGGGACAAACATGCATCGCACAAATTTTAGTCCCGTGCGGGAGTCAACCCGCAACTCTTAGCGCAGCAGTCCAATCGCTGAGCCACTGCGCCAATCATCATCTAATTACATTTTCGTTGCTTTTAAATTAATAAATATTATTGTAAAATAGTGACGTCATAATTTCCTATTACCATACACAATCTATAGAGGAAGAGTGTTTTAAAACTCATAAACAGTATATCTATTGACTGGTGGTGTCAAATACCGTATAGTGGTTGTCTGTAAACATTGTTTTATCTGTGGCGATCGAATTTGATAATTAAGTAAACTAATAAATATAACACAAGGATTTTATTTCATCATTTTTAATTACAATAATACTTTAAGTAACGAGTGCTACAGTTCCCGTCACGTAACTCGGATATAGTCGCTTCCTATGGTCCTAGGATATTGTGGGTTATAATTAAGTGTGATTGTGTTATTGTAGAATCATTATAGGTACTTTACTAGTTACGTAACACTTTGGAATAGACTGGAGTTCAATAGATTAAGTTAACAGTCAGAATTCTAGTGTATTCCAAACCGTTACATAACTAAACTAAGTATGAATTAAGTTAACGGTCAGCGTTCTTTTTACGTGACGGGAATTAAATAATGATTCTACAATAAAACACACTTAATTATAACCCACAATATCCTAGGACCATAGGAAGCGACTATATCCGAGTGCAGACAGTCGCCGACAGTCGCTCAGCGTTCTTCTTACGTGACGGGGACTAGACACCTCTGCTCACCTCACGCTACAAGTGCCGTGAACATATTTTATGTAAAAATTATGATTTTTATATAAAACTCTCAAATGATACTTTTAAATGAGTTCGATCATCTCAATGATTAGATTAATATTATAGTTCATCTCTGACAGTAAGACTAGGATAGAAGATAGTCCTGTCACACTCGACGCTAGGGAGAGGCTGTGACAGTTGTGAATAGGGTTGCCAACCTACCAACAAAAATTTAAAACTTAAAAAACCATATTTATTTATTTATTCCCAACAATATCCTCACAGACTAAATCCAATTCGATATTGAGGTTTCTTAATTCCTACATTACTGACTAAGGGCCTGTTTCACCATCGACAAGTAAAGTGTCAAGTAGACTAACCGCCACTTAGTCACCCGTAACTACTCGTACGTGTAATATCACATACACAAACACCCAGACTCGGGACAAACATCTGCGGATCGCACAAGTTTTTGTCCCGTGCGGGAATCGAACCCGCAACCCTTAGCGCAGCAGTCCAATCGCTTAGCTACTGCAATGCTGGGTCGTATTTCTATAATTACTAAAAAATATATGTAGTTGGCGTAAATAATAAGATTTATTTCATTTATTCCGATCGAAAACCATAAGCTACCAAAATGAAAACTGTCGCTAAGTAAAGGTTTCCTTTGTCAAATATTTACTTAGTGTCAGTAATCATTAACGTCTCTGAGTGCGGCTGTTAAAATAATAAAAAAACACTTAATAGCACTACAGTGTTAATGAGCGTTCTAAACTTTATTAGAAAAACATTAGATTGAGAAGTTTACTCGTAGATTACATGTGGATGGAAAAAAGGTTTTTAAAGAAGAGTTTCATTTTCGGCTATCTCTTGAACATTTATCGAAAAAGTATCACGAATTGAGGAAAATTCTCGTGAATTTAGGCCTGATTTGTTGTGCAGAAAATGTTATAGTGTTTCAATTACAAAAAGCTGTTAATTAGATGTCACAAACAGACACTCCAATTAATAAAATATTTTATATATATGATGGGTGCTGAGAAAGTGGCGACTGATACGCCTGGAGACTAGGGCGGTTAAGACTGCAAATCCGCCACTGGTCGTGATAATATATGTATTTACTTGAAACTGCTTTTTAATTAAGATGTTGGCACTTGGCAACCCTAGTCATCTTCTGTCTTTCTCCAATGTTGGCTGTAGGAAAGAGATGTAGTGTGCGCGAGAGTCGGAGCTATGTCCTGCATTGACAGTATGTTTATCTAAGTTATGGAATAAATATTATGATAGTAACAAGTGTTTTATTTGTTGAAATAACTTCTCATCGTATGGTTGATGAACAACCTGGTGTCAGAGTTTAAACCGCCTGTAGGCCTCTGACATGGCTTTACACACCGTTGAACAATCTCTCAGGTGTGCCGGTTTCCTCACGATGTTTTCCTTCACCGTTTTTAGCAACTGATAATTAATTTATAGTACGCACGTGAATTCAAAAAATTCTTTGTTGCGTGCCGGGGTTAGAACTTGTGACCTTTGACTTGACGGTCATATCACTCGGCAATCAGTGCTATTTTAATGAAATAAATAAAAATGTCCGAATTTTGGTCTCAGCTGAGCCTAGCTACAGATGGTGCACTCCCTATTCCCTCACTCTCATAGTCCAGGACGGTGAGACACGACCGGAGAGAGATCAGGCGCACGACACAGCTTAACGTGCCTTCCGAAGCACGGAGGGGTCACCCATCACAAGTCTGACCGCGGCGAGCACGGCTTAACCTCGCAGATCGACTGATCTTCACGCTAGCTTTGTAACTGCGAACCATTATCAATAAATGACTTCTTTCTATTATTTCCTGTATATCTCAAAAGACCTATCGTATACATATTATTACATAAATCACATAATAATACCAGCCTATAACAGCTGTCCCACTGCTACAAAGGCCTCTTCCCGTATAGAGAAGGATTGAGCACTGATCACCACGCTAGCTCACTGCGGGCGATATCAGATAATTAAATCCAGGTTTCCTCACGATGTTTTCCGTCACCGTTGGTCTAGTGTCTTAGAATATCTAAGAAAGTATTTAAGACATTGAAAAAGTCACTACTACTTGCCTGGGTTTGAACCTACAACCTTGTGCATACAAATCCAGCCACAACGACACGGAAAACCTATAATTAAATTAATAAAACAAACTATCAGAGATCAATCAATAAGATTTATTTTAGTACCTAATTTAAACTTAAAAACTAACTCGTACTGCGTCTTATATATCAATAATTAATCATTAAATACTGCATCGTAAATAATGTATTTAATTTCTTAGGCTAAGAGCTCACAGAACTTTGACGTACTGATTGGCGCATCGGCTATGACATTGGACTGCTGTGCTAAGGGTTGCGAGTTCGATTCCGCGAGACAAAAACTTGTGCGATCCGCTGATGTTTGACCCGAGTCTGCGTGTTTGTGTATCTAATATTTCATGTTTGTGAAACGCACCCACGATACAGGAGAAAGTCGAAGCGTCCAAAATTTTCGTGCGTGTATCCCCCCCCATTCCCCCTACTTCCTCTTCCAGCCGTGCGCCACCTTGAGGTGCTGCGTCAGGTTGATCCGAGACTTGAACACCTTGCGCGGGCAGTGCGGACACTCCACGGAGGCTGACTCCGGCGGGTGCACGTACTTACTGTGCTGGTGCAGACACAGGCGGCTTTTAAACTCCTTGCCGCAGACCAGACACTTGTGGATCTTGTTGCCTGGAAGAATAGGGTAATGAATAACCGACACAAATACTATATATTTTTAAACACAAGCTTTTCAAATAGGTAACCTCGAAGAACTAGAGAAGACGAATTGAAGAAGCCCAAACACAATGGGATCGCGTCATATGGTTATGGAGTTCCTATGACCACCTTCTGACTCATCATCAGACCCGCTTAAAAGTACCATAATATTGTATTATAACCGAACCTTTATAAGTAAAATTTCATTTGATTCGGATGTCAAGAAGTGGTTCAAATTAAGATTGCAGGATTTGTCCTAAACAAACCTACATACATGCATACAAGTTTAATAAAAAGCTTGTAAAAACGGGGCCCTATTACTAAAACTCCGCTGTCCTACCGTCTGTCTGGCCGTATCTCATAAACCGTGATAGATACACAGTAGAAATTTTCACAGATCATGTCTTTCTTTTGCCGCTATAACAACAAATACTAAAAAACAGAATAAAACAAATATTTAAGGGGTCCCATACAACAAACGTGATTTTTTGTCGTCTTTATAGATAATGGTACCGAACCCTTTGTGCGCGAATCCGACTCGCACTTGGCCGGTTTTTATTAATAGTACATAACATAGCATCATGCCGTAGGTACATAAAATTTCAACAAAATCCGTCCAGCGTTTAGTCGTGAAGGTGGAACAGACAGACAGACAAGAGGTACTTACACATTTATAATATTAGTATGGATATGGATAATAATCTGTAATTTGTTTACGTAGAACACAACATTGACTTTGAAGGCAACACTAAACCAAATCTTCTTATCGTATGGTTGATGAACAACCTGGTGTCAGAGTTTAAACCGCCTGTAGGCCTCTGACATGGCTTTACACACCGTTGAACAATCTCTCAGGTGTGCCGGTTTCCTCACGATGTTTTCCTTCACCGTTATTAGCAACTGATCACTAATTTATAGTACGCACATGAATTCGAAAAGACATCAGTGCTACTATGCCTGAACCAAATAACAAAAACCCACGATCCAGTACATACCACTCGGATGCACGTTCCTCTTGTGGTTGGATAGGTACTTCAGCGACCTGAACTTCTGTCCGCACTGCTCACACTCCTCAGAATCCTCAATCGCTTCGTGGACCAGTTTCACATGTTCCCGCAGCGTGAGCTTCGACTTAAAGTTCCTGTTACAGCGGCCGCAAGTGAGAATCACATCCGGCTTCCTGTGTTCGTTCAGCAAATGCTCTTTCAGGCAATACTTCGGCAGCTCCAGAAGGCATATAGGGCACGCTACGGGCTCTAAAAGATCCTGTTCTTCCATAAAGTACTTGGCTTCTACTTCTCTCATGATCTGCTGGAACGTTTTCCGCTTACGTACCTTCTGTTCCGGACGACACTCCTGTCGGTGGATTAGTAAGAGTTTGCGTTCTTGGAAGGTGTTCTGACATATGTCGCATTTAAACAAGACCCGTCTGTAGTTGTGGGCGTTGACCATATGGTCTGGGAGCATGTTGGAGTCAAAGTCCTCGAGGCAGTGGAGACACACCATCAGGCCGGTCTTTGGGTCCATCATGGCGTCTGTGGAGTTGAATTCGATCGGTTCCTGGTTTGTCTGCACGCACTGTGCGAGCTCCAGAAGAGCCCTGGAAGCAAACAGCCTTGATTTAGAATGTATCTAATTATCTGTTTGTGGATGGATGAATAATGATGTCGTTAGCACGTCAGTTGTGTGAGAGTGATTTATGATTGTTTTCTTCGTATTTTCTTTTATTTTATAATGTGTTTTATCTAAATTGATAAAGAAAATTTGAAAAATGATGGACACGAGCGTGATTCGAACTCGCGATCTCCGCCATACCGTGGCGCAGCTCTAACCAACTGAACTATCGTGTCGCTGCTCGCACCCATCGAATTTCAAGTTCCCTTTTAGTATTTACGTCTTAAGGGTGACGTCAGGTATTATCTGTTGGAATCTATGATTACCAACTGTGTTATACCTTTACAGCTATAAATCACTGAAGCGATTATACCAACCCGAATTTATATGTCTTGTGGTGTCATTTTAATGTATCTACCTATTAGCTGTTTGTGGATGGATGGATGACGGTGTTGGTAGCACGTCAGTTGTGTGAGAGTGATTTATGATTGATTTTTTCGTATGTTCTTTTATTTTATAATGTGTTTTATCTAAATTGATAAAGAAAATTTAAAAAATTATGGACACCTGCGGGACTTAACCCGCAACCTTCGCCGTACCGTGGCGCTGTTCTAACCAACTGAGCTATTGTGTCACTGCTCGCACCCATGTTTTATGTTTCCATTTAGTAGTAAATTTGTTATTTGTTACATAAAAGATATATTTTTTTCAAACTTCGCCCCGCACTAGGAATGTCTCCTGTATCGTGGGTGCGTTTCACAAACATGTAATATCACATACACAAACACCCAGACTCGGGACAAACATCTGCGGATCACACAAATTTTTGTCCCGTGCGGGAATCGAACCCACAACCCTTAGCGCAGCAGTCCAATCGTAACGCCACTGCGCCAATCAGGTCGTCAAAAAATGTGCTTATTTTAGTAGATTCAAATTAGAACATAATTAATCGGATCACATAAATTTTTGTCCCATGCAGGAATCGAACCCGCACCCCTTGCGCAGAAGTCTAATCACTAAGCCACTGCGCCAATTAGGTCATAATTAGGATAATATGATGTATGCTGTCACAAAGTGACAAATCATTATAATACTATCTGCCTATGCCTCTTTATATCACAGATTTCATTCAATGTGATGAGCATAATGATTTGTTCTGTGTCTGGGTGTAATTTATCTATATTATGTATGTATTTAGAAATATATTAGTATGTTTATCAGTTGTCTGGTTACCATAATACAGGCTCTGCCTAGTTTGGGATCCGATGACCGTGTGTGAGTTGTCCCAAGATATAACAATACTTAATTAAAAGAGCTACTATTCCATCAAATAATGTTTAGGGAGTAAATAATAAAAAAAACTAATGAGTATATAACTAACTACTCAAAACAACATATTCTACAATAATTACACATGACTAACTACAAATTAAAATTACCCAACTATACTTGCGCTTAGAATAAATTACTATATATTCTATGTTTTTATTTCATATAGGCTACAAAAGAGCACTTACAAAACGTCAAAACTAGTTGCACAGTTCCAAAAAGTCGTTTCTATGGATAAGAACCGGCAAGAAACTCCATAGTTACTCTTTTAAAAATATGTTGTAGGTATTTTTGACAATCATTTCAAGTGTGAGAGAATAATGAGCTACACAATATGCCTAAAATGAGAATAAGAGTAGCATCTAAGTCAAATATTTAACTTCCAACTGTGATATTGCTATGCCTGCAAAGGCACTAAGTTATAAGTTCCTCAAATTATATTAATGTAAGACCTAATGTACACTTAGTAGCGATAAATCTTTGAATTTGACTTTGAAGTATATTCTGGTAATGATATTGACTACGATACAGCTTTTGGTGCATCCATTTGACCATTTTATGAATGTTAGAGGCATTGTTGTGACTGGTTTAGTGCCGCAAGTATGATAACTTATTACATTGTAACTTACATGGTGTTATAATGGTCATCCTCATCTTCTTCCTTTATTTCTGCCTTCACAGTCACTCCGAGGTCATAGCTGCTGCCTTCTAAAGGATCGGTTTCCATGCAAACCATCTCCATGATTGTATTTATTCGTAATTGTGAACGAATTAAGGAATAACACAAATATTTCGGATCGATTTTCTGTATCGCCGAATGTTTTGATTTTGCTTGTCAAAAGTGACAGTTAGTGATGTGCTCAGAATAGATAAAGAATACACAGTATCAATATTTTTTTAAGAAAAACATTATTTGAAAGACGTTATGTATTTTTGAAGCCAGTTTTATATATATCATATGTTTTTAATCATCTATTTATCCTGGATTTGAATGTTTACATAAGTGCATGTGTTATTACATGATCTACGTTTAAAAAATGATAATTTTTTCTTTAAAATAAATTTATATTTTCAAATAAAACAAATCAAAATAATGTATTATTATACATTTTATATATAAATCATTATGGTTACATCTTAAACATCTTATACTGAACACCTATTACATAAGATTTGTCAAGAATGTCGCACACCGCATTAAAGTCTGTTTTGTTTCGGTACTTGTAATACACCTTCTCAGACTTCCATTTCGAGCTGAACCGCGCGTCCGTGAAGAATGGCTCCGGAGTCTGAATGTCTAAGTGCTCTGGGTGTAATGGTAACACCAGTCTGGAAAGGAAGAAATTATGTACTATTATTTATCACGGGTCACGGAATCAAACCTAGAACGACAACAGCAAGCCACAGCTGTTGATAGCCTAGGTTTGATTTTATAACCGCCGGCTTGCGCTGTGAAAGGGTTGTCTATCTGCGGTTTCTCTGACATAGTATATATCTTTTCACTTTACCAAATCTTATTAAAATCGATCCAGCCGTTTGAGCGTGAAGAAGTAACAAACACACAAACTTTTGCCTTTATAATTATTAAGTGTGATTTAATACCTGGTTGCATGCAAGAACATTCGATGCGGCATGGTATCCCGGGACCCACTGTAAGTGTAGTCTCCAAGGATAGTGTGTCCTACCGCACTGCAGTGAACTCGTAGCTGGTGACGGCGCCCTAAGTGATATAGATTTTTTGAGACGTTACTATTCTACGGACGCTTCGTTATAAAATAAACGAGGTAGTTAAATGAACAAAATAAATAAATAAAACTTTTTTTATCACTTTTTCGGTATTTGTCCCCAGTCATTTAATTCAGGTACAAATAGTTGTTTTTATCATTTTTAAAGGTGCCAACTGCCAACAGGTTTACGGGAACATTACGCATTCGTAAAAAAAGTAACAAAAAGGCACCTAACGTCGTGATCTGTGTGCCTTAGACAGCTCGATAAGCCACACGACCGAAGAGATCGGGCAATAAGACCAACTACTTAACTTGTGCTCTAATAGTCTGAGGTCTCAATGTTTTGAAAATGGTCACCCATCACAAGTCTGACTGACACGAGTGCTTAGGCTCAAAAATCGACCAATCTGCGTGGTCTCTATGCAGCTATAATCTATGAAAGTAACGTTTTTACAAGAAGCCTGTTCCGTGTTTCACTGCCTGAAAATTCAGTATTCATCATTATCATCAGCTGGAAGACGTCCACTGTTGAACAAACACCACCTCCTCAGAACGCCACAATGTACGTATTAAGCAATGTAAACCTACACATTACCTGTTATCGGTTTCAATAAAACCACAGTGACGGGACAACTTTCGTAGAAGCCGGTCTCTAGTCTCAGCGCACGCGTGTGAGCGTGCCTCGACTGTAGACATCTGACAGAAGCCTCGCTCGTTGTCAGCGCTGACATGCGGTGGCTGGAGTCTGCTGTTGATGGGTCTACACCTGCCAAATTAGTTGACCATCAGTTACCATTTAAATGAGAAAAGATACCCCTTTTTTAGAAAAAAAAGCTGCTAGCACGGATCATATTTAAGTTTTATTTTAACAACGTCGCCACACTTAAATTTCTCCTGTACCGTGAATGCTTCATATGTATATGTAGGTAGGAAGATATGGTTTCCTTTATCACATACATTGCGCACTCTTCTAAGTGCCATGCAATAGCATAGGTTACTAGCCTATTACCATTAATCAGACTTACCAACATTAAACTCAATATCAGCGACTTCGAATGTAACGTGTCCTCGTACAACCGCTAAATAGTACTTTTGAGTGAGTCTCTTCTCGAACAGCTTGCCCGCTTGGCCGGCAGAAGACTTGTTCTTGGCAATGCAGAGCACGCCACTGGTCGCGTAGTCCAGCCGCTGGACAAAGTGAAGCGGACACAGCGACGACGACAAATGAGAGTCTGGTGACGCTATGTGGTAGGTAACCGTGTTCTGAAAGATGTAATACAGGTTAAGTACTTTAGAAAGCTTGTATGCAATGAAAAGAGAAAATATTGAGATACTGTGTGAAAATGGAGAGTAATTTTTAGATCAGAGCACTATTTGAAAATTTGTTTATTATTTTATGGGTGCATTGTTCCAAATGGACCAGGCTATATTTATGTATAATATTTATAAGCTCCGTGCTGGAAGTCTCGCGGGGCTTATAAATATGAGATTATAAACCCCGTTTTATAGAGATATATCTATTAATATAGTTAATAAGGCTAAAAGAGATTGCATTTAGTAATTTTTTGGGTCTGGGTTTCTAAGCAACTATTTAACTTAACTTTAACTCTGACACCAGGTTGTTCAACAACTAACTATACGATAAGAAGAAGAAGAAGAAGAAGCAACTATTTAAAGGTATAAGAGGAAACATGCTCCATATATTGGTTAACATTGCTATGCGAATGTATAGTTCATAAACCAAATTACGACTAATGCATAATATGTATGTTTGTATGTTTGTTACCAGCTATCGATAACTGTAATATCGACTTTTGCCTTCTCTATGCTTGTAACAAAACCTAGGCATCAGGTAAACATAACCTATAACGTAAGCGTTTTAAGCGATATATTAAAGTACAGTTGACTTACCTTCTCACATTCATCCTCAGAATTAATGTACATATCAAAAGGCTTATTGACGACCAAAAAGTTGTCGCTTTCATATAATCTCTCCACCGCCATATTTGTTGACATAATTATACCCCGCGAATTTTTAAATCCAATGCGTTCAGTTACAAATTTCTAATAAAATATTGTGTTGCAGTATCCAAGGACTTTTTATTTGTAGAGCGTACCTTTTGTTTAATTTTTTGATAGGTGGTAAAAAATCCGATACCCTGGGACAAAATAGCGACAGGAGTGATTTAAACGCAGTTTGTATAGCTCTATCTAAGTAGCAATCGAATAAATCCTCCAGTGGCATTTTGTCCAATGAATACCGAAAAATATTTTTTGATTTTATTTACATTACCGACTTGTAATTGTGCACACGGACCAAACGAAAAATTTTGACTGATGTCAGGTAAGAACAAAACAAAAGCAGCTTCAATTTCTTTTTTACCACAGTTTTATTTACGGTATTAACTATTTTCCATTATCTTGAACGCAGTTTTTATCCTGTCAAATGGACGTCTAGCGTAAATAATGCTACTAAATTAAGTGGTCAGCTTATCTAGTGTTATTTCCTTGATTATTTGAACTTCTTAAATAAATTGCATAATATGCTTGGCTCTTCTCTTGTTGTATGTGATACAATTTTCGTGTTATAATTTAAAACAAATAAAATGAATATGAAACGTGTAAAGAGACATAAAGTGAAAACTGAGATGCCGGAGACTTCGACCTCCCATACACGGGAGCAGGAGGTACACGATCTGGCGTATTACATCCACGATCGTGTAGAACTCATGCATCAAGTGTTTTCCGTGTTAAAATACAAGGAATTGAAGGCAATGGCCCCGGCATGCATCAGGAACATATCTATAGATGATCTACAGGAACTGTGCACCGAAGAGGTTTGATATCAGCTTGTATTTTGTTTATGGAATGCAAAACAACAAAAATGCCTGAAGAACGAGATTGTGAGAACTAAACTGTTTGTTAAGATCGTAGCAATGGCATTATTAGGTTGTTATCAAGTTCGGTAGTGATATTGAGTGACTGTTGATCTTTCAACCTCACTACCATCCTTATTACCAACGTCAACCTGTTTCAATTACAATTATTTCATAAAAATAAACTCCAACCTATATAATATTGTCTCTTACAGTTGCTAGGCATAAGTTCGAAGCGCCTGTGTGCGATCCTGGACGGTGCGGACCCTCCCTCAGACACGGAGTCCTCAAGCCCATCACCACCACCGGAGAATTTGGAGACAATCTCCCTGGACAGCATATCTTCTGATGAGGAGATTCTGAGCCAGTCTAGTTCTAAAAAGAAGAAGGTATTCAGTTTTATGTATTGTATAGCTCTTAGTTACAAGTTCTCCTGACTGAAAGTCTGTCACGGCAGCCTATCTTAAGACAGACTAGCTACAAGAGATGTGAGTACACAAGTGTGAACGCAGGTGCACTCCCTATTCCCTCACTCTTATTGTCTACAATGGTATCATTTACATTTTTTTCGTGCTTTATTGTGTTTCGACACAGAAATAAACTTTTTTTTCTTACTTTATCATACAAAAGCTTCTGACTTCCAAATACATCCGGATGTTATTTTAATGTTTATTTTATTTTTTAGCCTTGTTTCACAACTAATAAGCACATTATATCTTTAAACATAAAATTTTCTTTTCACTATTCTGTGTGCTTTTTGGCAAAGGCCTCCTAACACTTTTCTTTTCTCTCTCTCTCTTGTGCCAGTCTCATGCAAGTTTTTCCAGTTTTTTAACCATATCATCTTAGCATCTTTTGAATGGTTTTGCCTTCATACATAATATATTTATCCTCTCTCAGCTCTAGAGGGGCTCGTAGCTATGTGGCTACCGCGCAGATCAGTAGATTTGCGAGGTTAAGCCGTGCTCGCCATGGTCAGTCTTGTGATGGGTGACCATTTTCACATATCGAGACCCCTTCGTGCTTTGGAAGGCACGTTAAGCCGTTGGTCCTGCGCCTGATCTCTCTCCGGTCGTGTCTCAACGTCCTGGACTATGAGATTGAGGGAATAGGGAGTGTACCTGTGTTTGCGCGCATACTTGTGCACTATAATATCTACTGCGTAGTTGTCTAGTCTCAGATAGACCGCCGTGACTGACATTTAGTCGAGAGAACTTTATTAATATTATTGTTTATCCGCTCTCAGCATAGACACCGCCGTCGTGACACCAAGTCGAAACGGAAGAAGTCTAATGATCAAGACGAGGGCGAGGCAGACAGGAGCAAGGCGTCCCGCGCCGGCCTCACGGTGCTCGAGCTGCTCGAGCTGCAGGCGCGGGCGAGGGCCATCCGCGCGCAGCTGCAGCAGGAACAGCAGAACAGTGAGTTGGGACTGATAGTAATATATACTGCAGTACTAATCTATACTTACAAGGAAATCTATACTTCCGTACTATTCTATACTAACCTTTACTTCTGTATTATATAACTATCTATACTTCCATAGAAAACTATGTATATTTCTGTACTAATCAATACTATCTATACTATTTTACATCATATTATTTATTTTATACTAACCTATACTTCTGTATTATATAACTATCTATACTTCTACACGAAAATCTGTACTATCTATACCTCTATATTAATATTATAATAAAGTACATTTTCTGTTTGAATGTTAGGCACATGATTGAATGTTTGTTTTATTTTATAGAAGTGGTCTCGGAGACTGTGGTGGTTGAACCTGGTCATTCCTCGGAAAACGAGGTGGAAATCAAGGAGGAGCCGGCCGAGGTGGTGGAGATCAGCAGTGATGAGGAGAAGCCCGGGGTCCAGGAGCTGGAGTCGAGTAAGGAGTTTACATTTAATCTTCTAGTTCATTGAAAGACTAACTGTGTCCCGTCCAATGATATGGTCAAAAAGTATATTTCTACTCCTCCTATATATTCTTTTATGATTAATTTCGTTGCGGGTTCCAAGACAGTCGAGTCATTTCTCTAAGACGCCTCGAGCTTCGTTGCCTCGATGGTTCTTAATGGTTATCATTGTAGATCCTGGCTTACAGGAGTTGCAATGATGAGCATGGGTGGCATGAGTGGTGGGCTTGTACCGAAAAAAAAATTGTCAAGGTATAGATACGTCACATGCTAACAATATGAAAGTGATAAGTACGAACCGCACTAGTCTTATGTCAAATCGGACAACAATTGTACTACCCAAGACTACAATTTTCCCATTTTCGAGTCTTTAAAATGATGATGATGTCAGGTATTATCTTTTGGGTTCTATGATTACCAACTCAGTGTTATACCTTTACAGCTATAAATCACTGAAACGATAATACCAAACAAAATGACATCACCCTTAAGACGTAAATACTAAAAGGAAACTTGAAATTCGATGGATGCGAGCAGTGACACGGTGGCTCAGTTGGTTAAAGCAGCGCCACGGTACGGCGAAGGTCGCGGGCTCAAGTACCACTCGTGTCCATCATTTTTAAAATTTTCTTTATCAATTTAGATATCTATACTTTTCTGAAATATTATTGGTCCCGTGATTTGTGTATCAATGCATCTAAAACCGCGAAGCATAGCTAGTATCGTTATAAATAATAGCCTATTTATTATTCTGATGTATAGCCTATATTACTCTATAGTTTCATCAAAATCCGTCCAGTAGTTTTTGCGTGAAGGTTGACTAAACATCCATCTATCCAAAAACTTTGGCGTTTATTAATTATGTTCAATAAATAGCTACCACCTCAAGAACCTCGTTGGTCTAGTGGTCGCTAAGAGCGACTTCTGAGCGTGAGACTGGTTCGAATCCCGGGTTGGCCTGTTATTGGGTTTATAAATTAGGTAATTCTCAGTAACAGCACGGAGTCTGGTCTGCCCGGTTGATGTCCAGCTCGCCCCCTATTACATTGGGACCTATAACATAACTGGAGACATGTGGGTGTACTACACACCTTACCGCGTGATGTTATGTATTATTTTTATTTATCTTTCAGAGTTATCTCCTGCTAAGCAAACAGAGGCTGTACCCGAAACGGTGAAAAGAAACAATGAGCTAGTTATAATAGCTCCACAAAAATCAAAACAAAAGATAAAACTTAACCGCAAAGCTAAAGTTACCACAGAAAAAGATAACACAGCAAAAGAAGTCACGCCGGAAACTGTAGCTTCTACTGAAAATGCAGAAGAAATAAAAGATACAGAAACTAAAAAAGATAAAGGAAAGAAAAAGAAGAAAGCTAAAAAGAAAGTCAGTAAAGATTACGATGACAATGATGAGATTACTCTGCAGCTATCAGATACAGAGAAGATGGATCTTCTAGAAGATTTGGACAGGAAGAACTATGATAATGTCAGTTCTGACTCAAGTTCTGACTCCAGCAGCGAGTCTGACGGTAAGAACGATGGCAAGAAAAAAGGTAACTTGAAAGAAGAAGAAGTAACTCCTGAGAATAGCAAAGATACTGAAGATACAGTTACTGAAGTTGTTGAAAATGATAAAGAAGAAATAAAAGATAAACCAGAAGAAGAAGGAAAAGATAAGGAAGAAGAAAAAGATAAGTTAACAAAAGATACAGAGGAGAGTTCAGATAATACAGAAAATAAATCAGAGAATGAAGTTTTAGAACAAAATACAGAAGAATTGGAGACGGTAGCTTCAGAAGTAGGAAAGGAAGTGGAGAAGGTTGGAGAAGTTGAGAAGTCTGATGGAGAACTGACGGATAGAGAGAGTTCAGAAGTAGAAGCAGTGGATTCTAAAACAGAAGTCTTCTGCATCTCCGACGATGAGAGCTCAACAACCAAGAAGAAAAAGAAAAAGGATAAAAAATCGAAAAAAGAGAAAAAAAGCAAAGTCAAGTCGGATTTTCGTGAAGCCGCCGACCAGAACTTCTTCAAAGATAACAATTTAAAAAATATCACAGTTACCATAGACACTCGCAAACATAAAGTAACCATAGACAAGCCAGATCCCCAAATAGAAATAGACAACGTAGACTTAACAGAAGACAATGAGAAAACCATAGACAATCCAAATGGAAGCATAGACAATAGTAAACCTACAAACATAGACCATACAGAAATTGAAGAAGTGTGCGAAATATATGAACTGTCAGATGATTCTGTTAGCGGAGCAGAATTTATATTATCAAAAGAACCGACTGCGTCAGAAATAGAAGCGTTATCAGCCAAAATAGATGAGATAGACAGAGATGAAGAGATAAAAAGATATGAGAGAGACGCAGGAAATACAAAAGATACAGAAGAATTAGAAAATGTATCATGGAAAGATAGGTATCTAGACAGTAATAAAGTGAAGAAAGTGCTAAATACGGCCAACATTCTCAATGCTCTGAGGAAGAAGAATAAGGAATTAAAGAAAAAACTCGCTATGTCCAAGAACGACGCAGAAGATACTGTAGCACAACCACCGGCTATCCTAGAAGGATCTATAGATCAGTATAATACTCTAGAAGGATCTACAAAGTATGTTTGTCCGGTTGTCCCCGGAGATCTCAAGAAAGATGCCAAAATACTTCTGAAGATGTACAAAAAATTACTGAAATATAATGATATGAATAAAGAAAGAAAGGCAAAGAAAAAAAAGAAGAAGAAACGTGAGGTCGAGGGGGCGAAAGATAGTGTTACAGAAAAGGTAAAAGATACTGAATAAAATTTCTTATATCAAAGATTGTTGATTGGTCTAGTGGTAGCTAAGCGCGACTGCTGTGTACGAGGTCCTGAGTACGATTCTTGTTCGAGCAGTGTTGTTTTCCATTAGGTAAGTCTCAGTAGCAGCACGGAGTCTGGTCTGTCCGGTTAATGTCCAGCTCGCCCCCTATTACATTGGGACCTATAACATAACTGACGACATGTGGGTGTACTACACACCTCTGCCTACCCCTTCAGGGAATACAGGCGTGGTATTATGTTGTAAATATGATAGATTTATTATCTTACGTTTTGTAACAAATATGTGTAATATTAATATATAATAAAGATTGTTTACAAAAATGTTGGCCTTTTTTAGTATAAATTCTATATCTTTCCTATTTACTATAAATGCTAGTATTACTCACGTGATAGTTTGGGAATCTAACAAAGCCCTTATTCATGAGCTGGTGTCGCGGCGGGATCCGGTCCGCCTGCACCCCCCCCCCCCCCTACACCCCGCTGCGCGTGCGACGGTGGGAGGGGGCTGCTGTCGTACGTCGTCATTGCTGGTCGTATCTTCGTCGTGTGGCCGAGCGGTGGTGCATCTATCTCTTTTATTTATAATTTTTAACGTCGCCCTTCTAGAAATTTCTCCAAATCCAATACAAGAGAAATTCGGAGTGTGGCTGCGTTTCACAAACATGAAATATCATATACGCAGACATCCAGACTCGGGACAAACATCTGCGGATCACACAATTTTTTATCCCGTGCGACAATCGTACCCGCAACCCTTAGCGCCGCAGTCCAATCGCTTAGCCACTGTGCCAGTCAGGTCGTCAGAACATGAAAAGTTAAGTTACCCTTGTTGCGGTCGATTTGTGGATGTTCATACTCTCTAATACTGCGAACCCTTCGTGCCTCTGTCTTTAGTAGACCTTAGACAGTGACAGGTAGTCAGAAGCCTGAGTGACAATCAGTGTTACTAAGTACCGTGTCAGCAGTAACTGTGTCGTGGATAGTCTTGTGTAGTTCGTGAACGATGAACGAATAGGAATAGAAATAATAATATCTCTAAGTACTCTGTATTACAGTCACTGACTGTTTGATATAACGTGGTTTTTAATTTAATTACAATGTCTTTGTTAGTACATACCTAGTAGAGAGCGTATTGGGCTATTTGCTCTGAGGTTCGCGCTGTGCTCTTTGGACCTGACCGAGAGCGAAAACCCATTAGAGCTATTAGAACTTATCGAAAGAACTAGTTCACTGTCCGAAATGAACTAGTACGGAGCGATGTTAATAAAAGACCGAGCAGGCACAAGACTATTCGTGGAGATCAGATAGCCAGGCGCTCCGTGTACAGTACTGGGGTCCAGATGTGGACTGAGACTGGGAGCACACATAGTTGGAATAAGCATGGCAGATGATATACGAAAAACAAATTAAAATATATTAAATAACAATATTTATTATTATGAAAATCACAGGCAAATATTACAGTTTCAACAACCAACATTGGGTCCATAGTTCCGCCCATTATTGGGTCCAACATTACCATCCAATATTGGGTCCGACATTGGCAACCAATATTAGTTCCAACATTCAAAATATTAATATTAAAAGTATATTACAAATGACTTATTATCATAAATATATATTATCGTCTTTTAACGTTATAAAGCTTAAAAAATTAACAAAAATTGAGATAATTTTATTCGAAGTAATAATTATTAGACTAAGAAACTGGCTAAGGATAAAAATAACAAACAATAATGTTCTCCTGACCGCATGTCGGTCACGGCGGCCTGTCCCACCTGAGACCAGCCAACTACGCAGGAGATATTATAGTGCACAAGTATGCGCGCAGACACAGGTGCACTCCCTATTCCCTCACTCTCATAGTCCAGGACGGTGAGACACGACCGGAGTTATTTCTAGCAGTGGGACAGTTACAGGCTGGTGTTACTATATTAAACTAGAGGCAAGATATTAAAGGCACATTCTTCTAATATTTACATACATAAAGTCACGCCTATTTCCACGAGGGGTAGGCAGAGACACTTTAACACTTTTCATATCAATTCCGCTTTAAATAAGTACCTTAACTCTTTTCCTTAATGTTCAAGCTATCTTTTTAAAGAATTCATAGAAATCGGTTCAGTAGTTTAGGCGCTATGAGGTAACAAACAGATTTTTGTAAAAATATTCCTATCCTATGCTATCCATTTACTATTTTAAAATATATCTTTTTACATATTCTTTCAGTATGATTCGAGTAGATAATAATTAGATACTTCTGAATGGTTTTTTTTTCAATATTTCATTATAAATGGTATTTTTATAGTAATCTAATTTTGCCTGAAAAAAGGCACTTTTATAAGAGATTGCAAGACATTATTTATCAAATCTTAGTGGCTAGTAATTTGGGTTCATATGTTGCAGGTTCGAACCCAGGCAATGACTTTAATTTATCAATGATGATTTCAATGAAAATTTCTGTGACTGCCTCGTTGGTCTAGCGCGACTGCTGAGTATGAGGTCCTGGGTTCGTATCCTCGGTAAGGTAATTCTCAGTAGCAGCACGGAGTCTGGTCTGCCCGGTTGATGTCCAGCTCGCCCCCTATTACTTTGGGACCTATAACATAAGTGGCGGAATGTGGGTGTACTACACACCTCTGCCTACCCCTTCGGGGATTACAGGCGTGATGTTATGCCATATAGATGGTCCTGTCTGTTGGTCTCTCCTCATGTGATGCGACACCCGTCATTGGTTTCTCCCACTTTTTGCTTGTCTTGTGCTCCTTCTGACGTCTGTAAGAGAAGATAAAAATAGAGATTTATGAGTATGATGGTAAATAGTATAAGATCCCCCATAAGGTGAGTACTCTTCTTCTTATCGTATGGTTGATGAACAACCTAGTGTCAGAGTTTAAACCGCCTGTAGGCCTCTGACATGGTTTTACACACCGTTGAACAATCTCTCAGGTGTGCCGGTTTCCTCACGATGTTTTCGATGGTAAATATGGTAATACTGCGCCCCGCGGTATTACCCGCTGTATTTTTTCGGGATAAATAGCCTATATGTTTATCCAGGGTGTCAGTTACTTCCATACCAAATTTTATCAAAATCGGTCCAGCCGTTTGTGCGTGAAGAGGTAACAAACATACAAACACACTCACAAACTTTCACCTTTATAATATTAGTGTGATACTTACAATGCTGCAGTCCTTGGTGTCGAGGTAGGGGATGGAGGCCTGTCGCCCGAACAGACGCTTGAAGGCGAAGCGCGAGCGGGGGGGAGCGCCGCCCCCCGCGGGGGAGGACGGGCCGCCCCCCGCGGGGCCGCCCGGGGAGGCCGCGGCAGACTGCAAACAGATCAATACTCATCAAAATATTTATTGACACAGGCTACCTAAGCTCGTCACAGAGTATACGACTGCAATGAGAGACTTAAGGGTATATCAATAAAACGTTTTTTTTAAACAAGCTTTTAAATCTGCTTGGCTCAAAGTACTACTGAAGACGAATTAAACAAGCCCAAACACGATGGGGTTGCGTCATTTAAGGTAACTCTCAGTAGCAGCACGGAGTGATTTGTGTCCGGTTGATGTCCAGCTCGCCCCCTATTACATTGGGACATATAACATAACTGGCGAAATGTGGGGTTCCACACACCTCTGCCTACCCCTTCGGGGGTACAGGCGAAATGTTATGTTGATACTTACATGTTCAATAATATCGGCCGGCTTGACGTCTGTCTGTCCGTTTGTGTGTCTATCACACGCACATCCGTTGTCCTCGCTCGAGCTACTCTGCGCGGTACATCCGCACGGGTTACAGATCATACGGATTTGGCCTGAAAATATTATGTACGTTTTAGATAGTAAAAATCAATTTCAAGAACTTAAATAATATATAAATACAATGCTGCCAGTCTTTTGGGCACGTTACCAGTTGACATCGATGGGGATCAATATTATGATGCTTTTTATATTTTTATGTGTAGGTATTATTTTTAATTTATGTTAGTTTTAAAATGGAAATAATTGTAAAATATATATTATACACTTTGAATGATTGGTGCAGTGGTTGATAGTCAATACTTTATTGCGTTCCATAATAGTACATAGTTGGACTTATATTAAAAGTGAAGCTCACTATTGGTATAGTTGCTGGTGTTGCCAGCGTTGCTGACGCAGCAGGCGGCGGCAGGAGTCTGCCGCATGCTGCCGGTCTTCAGGTATACCTTCAGCTCCTCAGCTCGCTCCATGTACCTGATACGTATATACAATTCGAACAGGATTAACGCAAGTCCTTGTTCAGAATAGGCTTCTGAATCAAATTCCGTCATGATAAACACATGTTAATTTTTCAGGAAATAATTTTTCACTTGTCTTAAATTAGAGACATCACTTTACGGAAATTTAAACTTTTATTGAAAGGAATAAAGCTTAACTTAAGTGCTCGACCGAATTTGTAGGTCGGTCATAGCTATACTTACTTAATGAGACATAAACAACATCTATTTTATGAAAAATCAATAGTAAAGGTTAAAAAAAATTAAATTCTAGATATTATTTTGATCATATAATTTAATAAACTGATGGTGTCTGAGGTCTTGCGTTTAATCTGGGACATCTTGTATAAGTACAACAATATTCAACACTTTCAGTCTATGCCACCCATCATATTCTTCTCCTTAGCTCCTCAACCATCAAGAATACTAAGACCGGCCCCCCTAGACAAGTGGCAAAACGCTTAACGAATAGTAATCGAATAGAATGAAAAATATATGGAATTGACACATGTCATCGATAACATCGTCGAAACATTACATTATGTCATCCCCATACATTTTTCATTCTATTCGATTTCTATTCGTCAAGCGTTTTGCCACTTGTCTAGGGGGGCTGATACTAGTTACTAACTCAGAAGTAGGTACGTACAGATTTCAGTATGCCACCCATCAATTCAATTCTAAACGTTTTAGTTTAGCTAGCGTCCAAACCTTGTCCTCTATTCATCATCAGCTGTTAACGTTCACCAAAATTCTCTGCCACCCATCCAATTCCTCACCTACTTAACTTAGCCGCCAGCGCCGCGCGCCTCAGCGAGTCAGTCTCGCAGCCCACACAGGGCACCAGGTACAGGAGACTGTCACGGTACAGACTGAAGGCTGGCTCCAGTTGTCCCGACGAGTCCAGCTCTATGGCTTTCTTTATCAGGGTCACGGCCTGGGAGACAATGATACATGAGTATGTGTGAGTGGAGGACGAGTGTGGGGGGAGAGTATATAGAGGGCCTTTGGGGGAGAGTATATAGAGGGTCCCTGGGGTAGAGTATATAGAGGGACTATGGGGAGAGTATATAGAGGGACTATGGTGAGAGCATATAGAGGAACTGTGTGGGGAGAGTAAGTAGAAGGACTACGGGGGAGAGGTAGGGAGGGAGTAAGGGGAGTGTATGGAGCGAGTGTAGGGGGAGAAGTATGAGTTGGGGAGGAGGGGTGTGTGTGGGGAATGGTAGGACAACACTTACCTTCTCGTAGTTCTCCTTGGAGGGCATGTGCTCGAGGTCCAGGTACTCGTGGGAGAAGAACTCCTCGTAGGAGATCCTGTTGTCAGGGTCGTGCTGCAGCAGGCGGGTCAGCAGGTCCAGGCAGCCCGGGGAGATCGAAGAGTTGGGGGGGATCTGGAGGCAGTACGAACGATCAGGTGGAACCCGTGGAAGTATTGGCTAGAGGTCACTTAGGTTTTGGCCTATAGAATATCCATGGAGTGCCACTCCATGGATATTCTATAGGCCTTGACTACTTCGTACGTTTAGTCATCGCACAGCGCGATCGCTGAGCATGAGGACCTGGGTTTGATTCCTGTGTCACCCAGGACCTCACGCTCAGCAATCGCGCTAAGGGACGTCTAGACCAACGAGGTAGATCTTTATAATAGAAAGAAAGAAAGAAGATGATTTATTTTTGTCTCGAACACAACATAAAAAATGCAATATCAAAAAATAAAAGTTACAAGGTACGAGGCAAAAGAAAGGTCCCCAACTCAGCGAAATACTGCAGCTTGAAAGCAGCAGCGCTGATTTTCAGTTGAGCCTGACATAACACTAAATTTACGCTAATAAAAAAAACCACACATATGACTTTTGGTGTCATTTTTGCATGTTACCCATGCTTAGCTTGAATATAAATTGATAAAGGAAATTTGAAAAATGATGGACACGAGCAGGACTTGAACCTGCAACCTTCGCCGTACCGTGGCGCTGCTCTAACCAACTGAGCAGGTTCAAGTCCTGCTCGTGTCCATCATTTTTCAAATATCCTTTATCAATTAAGCACTAGACATATTTTAAAATCTTGAAATCCCAGGAATGACGTACTATATAATATACTATATATATTATATAGCTATAAACCTCTATATACACAATCTTAGTAGAGACCTACCTCTATAGGCGCCCGCCTCTGGATCTTATCCACCAATTCCTTGAACGTATTTGAGGAGTACGGCGCGCGGCCGAACAAGCACTCGTACATGATCACCCCTGGAACACACTTATTATGCACTAACTCCGGTTATACTCACACTCACGGGTACGTTCTGAATGCCTAGTGTCGGGCTCAACTGGAACCATTATTTACGAGCTGGTGACTGTAGTATACTGTGAAACTATGAATCTATAGGCTGGTTTCACAGCTGTACGTGAGAACTATACGGGCTCCCGGAACGGGGACATACGTGAGGCGCTAAAACATTGTTCCACAGCGACGCAGATTGGTTCGTACGCGACCCGCTCCGGGTAGAGCCCAACGCTACCCTCGTCTCGCAACCGTATCGTACTGAACCCTCGGCCCAGAGCACTGCGGGCACTACCCGTACGGGTCTCCCATAAGCGGTCGGCCCGTACGGGTATCCCGGACAGTTGTGAAACCAGACTTATCAATATTATAAAGAGGAAGGCCCACTCTAAATACTGGTAAAATAATTTGTAACATCGGAATAATAATTTCGAAAATTACTTTTAACACACTTTGTCGTTTATCCATACAGAGTTAGCGCGCCGAGCTTGTGAAGGCAACATCTCGTTTGTGTGCCCCCGGTTTTTATTTGATGGAAAAGTGGTTAAATCTTAATGTTTTTACTAATAACTTGTTGATTACTCTTACTCATGTTTCACCGAAACTTAGTGCAGTTTATTTTACCACTATAAGTGCAGTGTAATAAAAGTTACTTCAAAACAGTTCCAAAAGTTTTAAATAACGGCCTAAAACCAAACGAATTCGATCAACGTTCGACCGACCGGGACGCTCACAACGCCCCGCGCACCACCCGCGCCACCTCCGCCGCTGCTACCGCTATACTACTCGCACACTCACTGCGCGCTGCTCACACACCAACTGCGCGTCACCATCGCCGCTTGCTATACTGCTCGCACACTTACTGCGCACTGCTTACACACTAACTGTGCACCAACGCTAAGTAGCTTTACTGACTTGAAACGCACGACCGCTTTGTTTACATTTTGCGTTCGAATAACACCTCTTTTCTTGCAAAAACGCTTTTGCTCTCTTCAACATGAGTTGTTCTGCTTGTTTTAATGATATTGCCGATAATGAGGAGCGATTATGTTGTATGCATGAAAATTGTGGCAAGCTTTTTCACCAGATATGCATTGGTAAAAAGAACTTTCCAAATACGGCTGAAATATATACATGGATTTGTCCCGAATGTCGCAGCGCCGTAAAAAGAGGTGAAGATAATAGTTTCACCCCTGTTGGCTCCAATCTGATAGATCCAAATGTAACACTGAGAAGGACAACAACGCAAGCGATTAGTAATAGTTCTTTCATTGTCTCTGATATTGAAAATATTTTTTAATTAAAAAAAAAACCGCCTTCAAAAAAACAACAATAAAAAACGGGAACTAAAAAGCAAAAAATAATAAACAAGTACTTTCATACATAACACGCTAACCTACCTATATTTATAATCTATTCTAACCTACGATTAACCTATAATAAAATTTACAACTTTTTTGCAGTCGGTGCCAAGCGCCAACATAATTAATTTCCAATCAGAACATGAATTCCTTATCATATGCCAGAATTCTACAGAGTTTTAGTTTTGTTTCGATAGATGGCGTTGTTCATTTAGACACTATTCCTGAATCGCGCTATGGTTTCGTTACCAACATTTCTACAAGTAAGGTGGCTACACAACTATGCATTACGTTCACGTGACTCGGAATCTCTTGGTTATTCGTCGAACTCCTTGTTTTGATGCGTTGTGTGATTTATGGTTTCTTTCGTTAAGTCTTTGAGTAATTGATTTGTAAAGTAGAGGTGTATTATACTGTTATCATTCATGCTACACTTACTTTGTGTTTGTGTCTAATTATAAAGTAAATAAATAATAATTTAAATATTTTAGTTGTTTTCTCATTTGATTTATTAATAAAATCTAGAAGCTGTGGAATTAGTTTTTTTCTCCTTTTAGTAATAGTCTGTAAGTGTTTAGTAATTTTTTAGCCATTGCTTGGCACCGACTGCAAAAAAGTTGTAAATTTTATTATAGGTTAATCGTAGGTTAGAATAGATTATAAATATAGGTAGGTTAGCGTGTTATGTATGAAAGTACTTGTTTATTATTTTTTGCTTTTTAGTTCCCGTTTTTTATTGTTGTTTTTTTGAAGGCGGTTTTTTTTTTAATTAAAAAATATTTTTTATTTTTATTTTTAGTGGTGTAAATATATAAAATAGGATATAGCAGCTGGTAGGTACAAGATGGGGAGGCCTTCCTTGCATGCATCTCGTATGAGAAAGCGTCGGGCAGAGGAGTCTGTAACAACATCTCGTTAACGTTGTCGTAAAAAACGTTTAGCTTTTCAGTGACTATACATATACCTATACTAGTGATAAGTATAGTTGTTACTATCCGCATTAGTGGAAAGTTCTCATCAATACAAATAATATAAGCCCAAACACGAGGTAGTTTACATATTCAGCTGCCGAGTTCCTTCGACCTTCTCTAGTCCCCATCATCAGATCAGCTCCAAACCTTCACTGTTGCAAAGGTCTCGTCAATACGAACATAATAAGCCCAAACACGAGGTAGTTAATATATACCGTTGCTGAGTTCCCTCGACCTTCTCTCGTCTCCATCATCAGGTCAGCTCCAAACTTGCACTAGTGAATAGTGTTATCAAACATACACCTGAGCATTAAGTTTTTACCCTATGCATGCCTACAACTTTCCAAAGTTGCCCTCGATTTCTCAGGGTTCCCATCATCAAATCCTGACTTGATGACTATGGGACCACCTGGAAGTATACCCTACCAAATAAAAAAACAATTTTGCAAATCGGTCCAGGCGTCTTCGAGTAATCGGTGAACATACATAAAAAAAAAAAAAAAAAAAGATCCCGACGAATTGAGAACCTCCTCCTTTTTTTGAAGTCGGTTAAAAATAGGGATCATTCTATCTCTATGTCTGCTCTGCATTCTGAAATGGCAATTTTGAAGAATCTGTTAATCAGAGCATTATCTACGGTGAGCAGTCATGAATTAAAATTGGTTAAATATGCTATTCAGGTAGAGCAATTAAACACAAGACTTGAAAAATATGAAAAGTCGGGATTGTATTTGAGTGAAGCGAAGATACAACCCGAGCTTAAAAGTCACCCACTGACTGCTCCTACCAAACAAACCATAAAAAAAGCTCGGGGTATTAAAATTAAAGAAACAGAACCACCTACCACCACATGTTCCCAATCCAACCTATCGGCAACAATCCAGCCTGACGTATCTAAACACCAAGCGATGGATACATCTGTAATTATGAACCAACAAAGACCAGCTATAGATAACAATGAACAGAATAATGTAAATACTGAATTGATAAGTTCTACAGAAGTTAATAATGAGGAGTGGACTGTAGTGAAGAAACGAATCAACAAGCGTAAACTGCCGCTTTATGGAACTGCTGATCCTACTGTCATCAGCTTGCAAGCCGTCGAAGCCCGTAAATACTTCCATCTATGGAACATGGCTTCAGGAGTAGAGGAGGTACGCCAATATCTTAAACAACTATGTCCGACGGCCACGATAGAAGAAATCACCCCCCGTGGAGATTATAAGTCTTATAAAATCGGCGTCCCGGTTCAACACTACGACCAATGTTTCTCCATTACCGTCTGGCCAGTCAACGCTAAAATCAAACCCTGGATAAACTACAGAAAAACATTCCGTCCCACCAGACCCACTAATAATGCAATAGTAGCGCCTAGTCAACTGCAGTCCTTTCGTGGCTCCAGAACACCTACACAACAAAATTAGTCATATCAATGCTTTTTACCAGAATGTTCGAGGTCTAAAAACCAAACTTTCAATGTGGCGTAATAACCTCGCCATCTCAAACTACAACCTCGTCGCTGTTTCTGAAACATTTTTGGACTCTTCCGTTCAAGATCCTGAACTTGAAAGTGGTGACTGGAGTGTTCTGCGCCGTGACAGAAATACGCCGTGTGGAGGCGTCTTGCTCGCGGCGCGACCACCTATTATACTACGCAGAAAACAGGACTACGAGACGGACTGTGGAGAGGATCTGTGGGCATCTTATACCTGGCGTGGTCATCCATTTCTCATATGTGCAGTATATATAAAGCCTAGTGCCAAAGATGAAGAATATATGCGCTGGTTTTGTAAGGTTGAAAGTTTTGTGCACAGTTATAAAGGATCGATAATTATTATGGGTGACATTAATCTTAATAGTGCTTCGAATTCTGTTAAAAATTATTTTTGCTATTTTGTATCTTTTTGTGCTTTAGTTGATAAAAATGTAATTTTCAATAGCCATGGAGGAATGTTAGATATAATATTAGTTCGTGATGGCATCCAAGACGTGGTAGTTAGTAGTGTCGATGGACTTGTGCCACCCGATGCGTACCATCCTCCGTTAAACGTAGAAATAAAGATCGAATCGGCTCATGGATCGGATGTTATTGAGTCGAGTAACATAAATCCAGCTAAAGACTGGAACTTTAACAAATGTGATTTCGAACTACTTTACCAATCCCTATCCAAAGTTTCTTGGGAACCAATTTTACGGACTAATGACGTTGGAGATGCTGTAAGTACATTTTATAATAACATCTACAAAATATTCGACGACTGCATGACCAAGAAACATCGTTCTAAATCCACTTGCAAACGATATCCTGTTTGGTTTACTTCAGAAATAATTAATGACATCAAACTAAAACTAAAGCTACATGCTAGCTGGAAGCGTTCTAATTGCAGTGATGATTACAGCAGTTTTTCAGACATCAGAAACTCCTTAAAGCATCGTACTGCAGAAGCCTACAGTTTATATATAAAGCGCGTAGAAAATAATATTAAAAGCAACCCACTTGAATTTTGGAAACATATCAATAGTTTACGATCAAAAGGAGGTTTTGAATCTAGTGTTAGCTATAATGGCGACTTTTTCTCAGGAGCAGCAGCTGCTGAAGCTTTTGCCAAATTTTTTGCAAGCGTGTTTCTGCCTGAAATACCACAATTAGATGCAACATTTATTGGTAATAATGAAACTAATTCCAACAGTAATTACATAAATATTTTCCAATTTACTATCCATGATGTTCAGTGTGGTATTAATAAATTAAAACCCAAAAGTTCCATAGGACCTGACAGTATTCCGCCTTTTATTTTAAAACATTTCAAAGAACTATTCTCCGCTCCTCTGTGTCACATTTTTAATTTGTCATTAAAGACAGGTGTATACCCATATCACTGGAAAATTTCAAGAGTAACGCCCATACCTAAAACTACTAATAAATCAGCTGTTGAAGGTTATAGGCCTATCGCTATATTGTCATCTCTAGCAAAAATATTTGAAAATGTTCTTCATAAACTTATATACTCCCAAGTTGAAAAATATCTTAGTAACAACCAGCATGGCTTTAGATGCAAGAGATCTGTCAATACCAACCTGCTGACAATTACAGAGTACGTATCAAAACATCTTGACACGAAGCGACAGGTGGATGTGCTTTATTTTGATTTTTGTAAAGCTTTTGACCGAGTTAATAATGATATCTTGCTTCTGAAACTCAGCGCCATAGGTTTCTGTCCAAACTTACTTCGACTATTAGCTGACTATCTCCGTGACCGTCAGCAATTTGTAAGGCTGGGTATCTACGAATCTCGTCCCTACCCCACACGCTCTGGTGTAAGTCAAGGGTCAATACTCGGGCCTTTACTATTCCTTCTCATGGTAAATGACCTACCATCTGTTGCCAAATTTGCAGAGTGTCTCCTTTATGCAGATGACCTCAAACTTTATAGTGCCGTCGACACCATATCGGATTGCGAAGCTATGCAAAACGATATAAATGCCATACATGAATGGGGAGTCCAAAATAAAATGGATTTCAATTCTTCCAAATGCTATGCGATGACTTTTGGTCGAATGCGACACCCAATTAATTTCGAATACAAAATAAATGATACTAAAATCGCTAGATCAATCAACATGAAGGACTTGGGTGTCACTTTTGACCAAAAGCTTACTTTTCATGACCACATTTCTGCAGTAACCAAAGACTCTTTTAAAAGGCTAGGGTTTGTTCTCCGGAATGCCCGTGATTTTCGTAACGAGCATGTAATAAGGCTGTTATACAGTACTCTTGTCCGAACCAAGCTAGAAGCTAGTTCTTCTGTATGGAATCCGCATGAAGCAAAGTATGCACTTCTTCTAGAAAAAGTGCAAAAAGCATTCCTGCGGTTTCTTTACAGAAGATCTTTCGGTTATTATCCCTATCTGTACCCTACTAAGTTCCTCTTAGGATGTCTGGGATATCATATGTTAGAGACCAGAAGGGCTTGCGACCAAGTAGGTGTAATGCTCAAAATATGTAGGGCTATGACGGATGCTCCTGACATCCATAATGAGCTGATTCGACTTTATACACCGAATAATTATCTTCGTGGCAGAAGACATCGACTGCTAGACGTGCCTACATGTCGGACCGCAGCCCGTGCTGTGTCTCCCGTACCACGCGTGTTGACCGCACTAAATATGATCGTGGAGGCCAACCCGGATTGCGATCTATTTGCGAATAAATTCGCCAATTTAATGGTTTTAAGTCTACATTTTTGTGAAGATAATAATATTTAATTGTTGTCATTACATAGTTTATGTTTTATATTTGTGTGTGTGCTTAATTTATGCATTTGGTTTGTTGTTATGTATTGGTTTGTGTAATTGGTTTAATATAAACCGTGTAAATAAAAAAAAAAAAAAAAAAAAAAAAAAAAAAAAAAAAAAAAAAAAAAAATTCTTTGTCGTTTTATAATATTAGAATAGAAGTATAGATTAGTGCTCAAGTATATATATTAGTACAGAAGTATATATTGTTACCTATACAAGTATAGATTATTTATTTATTTCACCCAACAACCTATCATTACAGGTTATACCTAATGCGATAGTGTGGTCATCTTAATATTTAAAACTTATTTATTTAGAATGTACTCATATTAAATATATTTAGTACAGAACTAGACAGGTATGTGGCGACTCACCGACGCTCCACAGGTCCACCCTGGCGTCGTAGTCCCCGCAGAGCATCTCGGGCGCCATGTACAGCGGGGACCCGCGCACCGAGCGCGCGCCCTCCGCAGACATGTGCTGCGCGAAGCTGGGGGGGACCAGGTACGACATGTTACATCACACTAATAGTTTATAGGCAAGAGTGTGTGAGTGTGTGTTGTATGTTTGTTACCCCTCACGCTCAAACGGCTGGACCAATATTGATAATATTTGGTATGGAGGTAGCTGACACCCTGGATTAACACATAGGCAACTTTTTACAGACAGATTGTGCTGCTGGGTAGTTTGTTGCGCCGTTTCTTCTACCCAGCTATAGCACTAGGAAGCGGTGACGGGCGGGCGTTTTGGGGACTGTCTTGATGTAATTTGACGTGCAAAAAGTACTTTTTTAAGTCTATTTTGATTTCATGATTTTTATTTTTATCTTTTTTTATCCGAAAAAATGTAGAATAAATGCCAAAGTATGTTTACGTGGTTTAGCGTGAAAGGTAACAAACAAACATTTATAATATTAGTAAGATAGCTCTATAGTACTGCTTACCCAAAGTCCGCGACCTTCAACATGTATTTCCCGTCAGAACCCTTGTGGAGAAGAAGATTATGAGGCTTGAGGTCCATGTGCACCACTCCTGGGAACAGAGTGGTGTTGGTACTAGTGGCGTACCACGCCCCCCGGTTAGAGGGGACCCCCGGCCAGAGAAAAGGGCCCCGTCCAAAGTATTTACCAGGGGCCTTAACCGGTATAGTTACGCTACTCATTAATGGTCTATAACTGCTTCTACGTAAACTCTGTACCGACTTCAAATATTAGTATAGCCAATTTTATTTTAATGGCTAGTTGGCAAAGCATTGACGTCATACATACAAAAAATATAGTTTGAGATCTTTTCTTACCTTTTTCTCTTAAAAACTTGAGAGCCGAAGCTAGTTGCTGAAGAAAATATAATACCTGCACAAAAAAGGGCTTATTAGATTGAGAACTCTTTTAAATGATGACGAATCTATACTTTTTGATATATCATTGTTGTCAATGATATCCTTTACGGTTCAGGCCGCTCGCTTGTGGAATGCACTGCCGGTCTCCATAAGACGTGCTCAATCACTGCCTGTTTTTAAAAGATTAGTGAAGGAACACTATTTAGAATCCTGATCGACTATGCTCTGTAATTATCTGTATTTATATATTTAAATGTATTTGTTATATTGTATTTAGTATTTTTATATATTTTAATTGTAGGTTAATATGTACACCAGTGACTGCCACCAATTTTACATTGTTATTTTCTATATACCAAGGTTGCCTGGAAGAGATCGCCGTGTGCGATAAGGCCGCCCATTGTGAATTATTTAGTCTTTACTATAACTTTGATTATGTTGTCTACTTGTATTTTTGGTGTACAATAAAAATAAAGAGTTTAATAAATAAATAATAAATAAATAAATATAGGTAAGAACATAGAGCCTCCTCCTTTTTTTAAGTCGGTTAAAAAGAGGTAGATACACGCTCCGGAATACGCAGCATTTTCAGCCTCCCACCAGGTGGACCGTCGATATCGTCGGAGTTGCTGCAATGATAAGTTGTCGTTCATTGTGGCGTGCTAAGGGGGAGACCTTTGTCCAGCAGTGGACGTCTTCCGGCTGATGATGATGATGCCACGCTCCGAGGGAGGCACGTCCCTGGTCCTGATTGGCACAGTGGGGTCCGATTCCCACACGGGATTAAAATGTGTGCAATTCGCAAATGTTTATCCCGAGTCTAGGTGTTTGCGTATGTGATATTACATGTTTGTGAAACGCACCCACGATACAGGAGACATTCCTAGTGTAGTGCGAAGTAAAATAATTTATCGTATATTTAATGTTTACCTGTTTCTCCGGCACCCGTCCATACCTATGTATATATTTAGACAAGTCACCTCCGCAGCAGTACTCCATGATAATGTAGATGTTTCTGGAAACAACATGCTCTTAGAGAAACGGTTTTATAACATACTAGCAGCCCGCTCCGGCTTCGCACGGGTATAAAATGTATATTATAAGTATTTCTCCACTATTTTATGGATGTTAATATACATATAAACCTTCCTCTTTAATCACTCTATCTATTAAAAAAAACCGCATCAAAATCCGTTGCGTAGTTTTAAAGATTTAAGCATACATAGGGATATAGGGACAGAGAAAGCGACTTTGTTTTATACTATGTAGTGATAGTGACTATCTGCGCCCAGCGGTGTTACCCGCTCCATTCTTACGGAATGAATTAGCCTTTTTGTTAATCCAGGGTGAAAGCTACCTCTATACCAAATTTTAGCAAAATCGGTCCAGCCGTTTGGGCTTGAAGAGGTAACAAACACACTTTCGCCCTTATAATATTAGTGTGATCATATACTGCACCGCTCTTGCACAGCACAATAATATGCATTCAGATATGGACCATAAAATTGTACCCTGTAGATTCATTTTACAGTGACAACATGAAATAGCAAACAGCACACCATAACTGTTGTATCACCGTAAAATGAATCTAAAGGATACAATGTTAAAGTCCATATTTGAATGTTCATTATTGTGCTGTGCAGCATCAATGATCTATAACCTAAAATGTGAACAGTTCTTACTTATCGTCCCACGTAAAGTTCTTCATGTGTACGATGTGTGGGTGTGTGAGGGACTTCAGTAACCGGATCTCGGTGATCAGATTGTCTACCGCTGCCCCAGAGTACTTCACTCGTGACTTGTCCACACATTTTATGGCAACGATTGACCGAGCACCAACCTGTGACGATAAACTGAGATGTAGCATATGGAGAGAGATTTTAGGGCAAGTGGGTGGTGGCCCAGGGGATTCTGTAGAGCCCCTGGCAGACCTCCAGCCAGGTGGACTGACGATGCTGTTGTACAGGGAAAGACCTGGATGCAAGAGGCCCAAAACATGATACAGTGGCGTTTGAAGGAGGGTTATGCCCAGCAGTGGGTCAACTGTGAGACGACCTGATTGGCGTAGTGGCTAAGCGATTAGACTGCTGCGCTAAGGGTTCCGGGTTCGATTCCCGCACGGGGCAAAAATTTGTGCGATCCACATTTGATTGTCCCGAGTCTGGGTGTTTGTGTATGTGATATTTCATGTTTGTAAAACGCACCCACGACACAGGAGAAATTCCTAGTGTAGGGCGACGTTTTTTTTAAAAACAAAAAACAAAACTAAAAGCTGATGATGATGTTAGCATGTTATGTAAACATAACATAACATCAGCATGTATTTCCCGAAGGGATAGGCAGAGGTGTACCTATAGTACACCCACATTTTACGTATATTTATGTTATAGGTCCCAACATAATAGGGGGTGAGCCTATTGCCATCAACGGAGTACAAATCCAAACACGGTGCTGCTACTGAGAATTACATAATGGAAAAACCCATTAACTCTTTGCATGACCTGGGATCCGAACCCACAACCTCGTGCTCAGCTCTCACGCATAGCGACCACGGGACCAGTGAGTCAGGAGAGTGTGTTATGTATTGAAAGATTTAGATATCTTGCTTTATTTCCTTGTTTAATAGTGACTGTATTTTTATTATGTAACTAAAAGATACTTAAAGTTAGAAGTTCTGTTCTACAAAAGGAAAAAATAAAAGGTCATCGTCATCATCAGCCGGAAGACGTCCACTGCTGGACAAAGGCCTCCCCCTAATAAAAGGTAAGTACATTTATTTAGATACAATACCTCTGCCTACCCCTGCAACTGATTACAAGTGTTATTTTATAATTTTTAAGCTAGCGTGTCTTAGTATAAATGAAAAGTTGTCGACAGTATTATGATTCAAGTGTTTTAAATGTAATAAATATTCAAATATGCAACTTTCACGAAAATGTTAGTAAGTCCTAATTTTAACGGATAAGCAATTAATTAAAACGAATTCTGCACTTTAAAGGTACATTATCTTTCTGTTAGATAGATATACTTTATTATATGCTTCTCAAAGATAAAATAAAGTAAACAAATCTTGTTTACATAGAAACTCTTTGTTAGGACAAACTTTTTACCTTTGTACACGCCTTATAGACTGTGGAATAACTTCCGGAGCCTAGTTTTTCAGTCACTACATATCCGTCTATCTTAGGAAATGCCATTTTGATAAATATTATAAGTAATATACGTTTGTTTTAGTCATTATAATGAGATTTCAGATTTCCTTTCTTTACATTATGCTGATTATTTGATAACGATTATGAAATGTCATTTCGATTTTGACAGTTGACATTGACTGAATGTCAAAATTAAAAATTGTGATGCCAGCTCATGCGCAAAAAATATTTTGGTAGTTTTATTAAGCTAGTAGTTTAATAAATCTATCTTCATGTTGTATTGTCTTATGCTAGTTTTTGTACCTCTTAGTACGTTATCCAGGCGTTATTTTCTCTTTTAAATTACTCACACATTATGAATCCAAAAGAATGTGCCGAAATGCATACCTAAAATCACGTAAGATACCCAGCCGGATATCCAAATTAAACTAAACTCTGAGTATTGCATACATTCCATCTCTGGACATTACCATTGTACCGTTATCCTGTACGATGATGTACGATTCCTCGATAGGCGAATAGCGACCTTCTTTTTTTGCAATCCTACTTATCATAATTCTATGAATAGGGCCCTTTAAATGTGTGGATTAAAACCTATGGTTTAAATTAACGATGATGTAAATAAGAAATGCCAGAATTTGGGGGTGTACAATAAATATTCTTTACATAAATATAGATTTCTTTACGGTACGTTACACTTGTAACTTCTGTCAGATAAATAATACTTTACACTATAATAACGCGTTTGGCTCGCGACCCCTGCCGCGTCACTTGCTCATGAATCTCGGCTCCGTTAGAGGCCGAAACTAGTCGGACATTCCCGAATATTGACGTGAGTAAAACCGGTATAAATAGTAAAGAATATGGATAACACACACGAAAGCTAATATAGTAAAGTATAGATTTATCTGACAGTAGATACAATTGCCACATTCAAGTGTAATCATATGAGTTTTGTTTCACTGATTGTGTTTATATCTTGATTCTTATTGACGCCAGAAACAGATAATACAACGTGAGTCGAGCTGTTATGAAACAGATAAAAGAAACACAAGGGGTCGAGTAAATAATATAAACATTTCACTAGCGGGTTCTGTATTAACCACTAGAAATAAATATGTACTGTCTGCATAACATGAACTCTGTACGACATTTCCTGATGTGGAAGTGGGACGCAGCATTACACTGCACGTAGCGGCGTCTCACTTCCACAACGGAAAATGTCCTGCTTTAGGAGTACATGGCAAGCGGGTAGAATATAAATTAAAATACGTTATTTTATTAAGACTGTGTCGTTGGTTGCGGTCCTAGATCCGAATCCCGGGTTGGGCAATGAATTATTAGATTTTTCCTTTAGATAATTCTCAGTAGCAGCACGGAGTCTGGTCTGCCCAGTTGATGGCTAGCTCTCCCCCTATTACCTTGGGACCTATAACATAACTGGCGGAATGTGGGTGTACAACTCAGCCTACCTCTCCGAAGAATACAAGTGACGTTATTTTGTAATGTTTACATTACAAAGGAGCTTCACGTTCAAATTCAAAATCAAAAAATATTTGTTAAAATATTTAAAATAAATATTAGGTAGTAGGTACACGTTCCCTGATTTACTCTTCTCTCACGTGGAAGACAATCTCAATTATCTTAGAGATGTTCTTATCCTAAAGCTCAACGCCCTAACAAGATAAACCATACAAATATCTTCGCAGGAGATTTGATAACATTAAAGATGCTTAGATTATTCAAGATCTTATATCTATCTACAACATATAACCTTCAAAAGACGCACTAAATGTAGAATAGATTAACCGCTTATTGTAATATCTACATTCCGCCCCACACTAGGAATGACTCCTGTGCCCTGGGTACGTTTTACTAACATGAAATATTACATACACAAACACCCTGATACGAGTCAAACATCTGCGGATCACAAAAATAATTGTCCCGTGCGGGAATCGAGCCCGCAACCCCTAGCGCAGCAGTCCACTCGCTAAGCCACTGCGCCAATCAGGTCGTCTTCATTCCACTTTATTTAAGTCCATAGGCATAATATTCTCCTGACCGCATGTCGGTCACGGCAGCCTGTCCCACCTGAGACTAGCCAACTACACAGGAGATATTATAGTGCACAAGTATGCGCGCAGACACAGGTGCACTCCCTATTCCCTCACTCTCATAGTCCAGGACGGTGAGACACGACCGGAGAGAGATCAGGCACAGGACCAACGGGCGGATCTCGACATATTAAACGGTAACCCATCACAGGACTGACCGCGGTGAGCACGGCAGATCGACCGATCTGCGAGGTAGCCACGTAACTACGAGCCCCTGCTCTTAACAATAACAATATATGTACATATATATTAATTAATTTATTAGGTTAGGTTATTAGACGACCTGATTGGCGCAGTGGCTAAGCGATTTGACTGCTGCGCTAGGAGCTGCGGGTTCGATTCCCGCACGGGAAAAAATTGTGTGATCCACAGATGTTTATCCCGAGTCTGGGTGTTTGTGTATGTGATATTTCATGTTTGTGAAACGCACCCACGATACAGGAGAAATTCCTAGAGTGGGGCGACGTTTAAAAAAAAAAACTACAGCTCTTTCCAGCGAATCGTACCGCACTTATACGTAAATATCCTAAAATATAAAACTCAAAGCCAATTTTTACAAAAATTATCTTACACAGATAAGACAGTAACGTTTTGTATAAAAACAAAAATTCTGCCGTTTCTGGCTGTTTTGTGCGAGCTGTGAGTGCTACCAACCCTGTTTAGGATAGGCGTGAAGATATTAGTGATTAATTAATTAATTATTCTTATGTAAGTATATTTTTAAAACTATAAACTCGAGTGCCTAGTTAGTAGTGGTCGACAAGTGCAGCTGCTGAGGTCCTTGATTCGAATTTGGGGTCGAGCAAAATGTTACTGAGTTTTTTTTATTATGCCATTCATAATAGTGGCACTGAGTCTAGATTTGTGTCCAGTTGATAGCAATACACTCGCCCTCTATTCCATCGGGACCTATAACATAACTGGCGAAATGTGGGTGTACTACACCTCTGCCTACCCCATATAGGAATACAAAAAAGCGTGACAGTCGTGATGTTGTGATAATTTAAAACTTATTTTTGGGTAGTTTAAATGCTCAAACTATTGACAAAGCGAACGCATAGGATTTGGCGCCGACTTTTACTTCGCTTATGAAAAGTGAAGTGAATAGAGTATTATTTTTCACTTCTGAGCTCGTGTTTTAAAGGCGGTTTTCATTTTTATTATGTACATACATACATACATAAAGTCACGCCTATTTCCACGAGGGGTAGGCAGGGACCACGGATTTCCATTAGCTACGATCCTAACATACTTCTTTCGCCTCATTCACTCGCATCACAATTCACATTCCTCATACACGCTCGTCGGTTAAGGTTATTTTGATTATGTAAGTAACTATAAAATAAATAAAAAGATATACCTACTTATGACGTAAAACTAAAGATACTAATGATAGGCACATTCAAATTTATATGTACATATATATACGAGCTACATATATGAGTACATATATGAGCTATACGAATTAGAATAGAATATCATTTATTTGCTTGAAATATGGTTGCAATTACAGTCCAATTCTCGATGTTTGTATGTCAAAAATTACTTCATGGTACGGATATTTGCAGGCCAACTACTGTCACGTGATCGCTCGCCGGCTTAGATCACGTGACCGCTGGCTCGCCTGTTGTTTTAAGTGATCATGGTACAAAATAACAGGACAGTTCATTTTTCGTCGAAAACAGTCCTGCTATAAGGGTTCATGGTAAGCTCCCAGGTCTTAAAATACAATTACGTTTCTTCATATCTCGCTTCATATTCAGCATACAAATATAATATGAAAGGGCATAATTCCCGATTATTTATATCAAAATATTGTTATTAACTAATTTATGGTTAAGAATTTAAATTTAAATTATATTATAAAATTAAATTAATTCTATTAAAGCAAATTATGAAATGTGCTTTTTTTTATTCATGTTATAATTTAGAAAATCTTTAATAGAAAGTATTCAAAACTGTCAGTCAAGAAAAAGCCGTTGCCATTTGTAAAATTACATGTGACCAAAAGGCTGGTGCATTTTTTGGCCAAAGAATAAGCATTGCTATTCAACGTGGCAATGCTGCCAGTCTTTTGGGCACGTTACCAGTTGACATCGATGGGGATCAATATTATGATGCTTTTTAAATTTTTATATTTTTGTTTGTAGGTATAGTAGTAGGACTGCCTCGTTGGTCGAGTGGTCGCTAAGCGCGACTGCTGAGCACGAGGTCCTGGGTTCGAATCCCAGGTCGGGCAAAGTGTTACTGAGTTTTCCATTAGGTAATTCTCAGTAGCAGCACGGAGTCTGGATTTGTGCCCGGTTGATGGCAATAGGCTCGCCCCCTATTACATTGGGACTTACAACATAACTGGCGAAATGTGGGTGTACTATATGTACACCTCTGCCTACCCCTTCGGGGAATACAGGCGTGATGTTATGTTATGTTATGTGTGTAGGTATTATTTTTAATTTATGTTAGTTTAAAAATGTAAATAATTGTATAATATGTAACTATTATTATGCTGAATAAATAATTTCTAATTAAGTATTTACATACTTGTTTGTAAATTAGCACTGCTACTAACAATGTCAAGCAGTGAGTTCACACTTCGCTCCCAATAACAAATAAATTACCACTTTGAATAGACAATAAAAGTAGACAGACATGACCGCTGGACTGCCAAGTCAAATCGCAAGTTTATAGATCACCAATGTCTTTTCGAAGTCATGTGCGTACTATAAATTAGTTATCAGTCGCTAAAAACGGTGAAGGAAAACATCGTGGGAAACCGGCACACCTGAGAGATTGTTCAACGGTGTGTAAAGTAGAAGAATATACAAATTGCATATACCTCAACAAAGACTTCATATTTATTCCACTAATGTTTATTTTATGGCTATCCGTATTTACAATAAGCTATCTGATTCCTGTAAATCTTTAAAATATACAATATTGAAAACAAAACTATCCCAACTCCTAAATGAAAAGTGTTATTACTTGATTGACGATAGTCTAAGTTGACGACTATATAAATAACAAATTTTAAATGTTTATTTGTACGCTGGAAACAGCAGAATATTATGGACGCTATATAATGTAACACCTTTTGTAACAATATTCTTACAAATAAATAAATATAATTATTATTATAAGCCATGTCAGAGGCCTACAGGCGGTTTAAACTCTGCCACCAGGTTGTTCATCAACCATACGATGAGAAGACTGCCTACAGAAAAAAATAATATTCTTGATAATGTACCGAACGGATACAATATAAGGAAATTTACCAATTATTGCTTTAAATTATGATGACAAAGATGAAATCACTTTTGATGTTGACTGTGCTAATTTTTAAAAAGAAACACAGTGTCTAGTGAGGCGATCGCGCAAGCTTAATACCTAATATAACGCCGATAATAGCTATTTGTAAATATAACGATAAGTTGCTATTATTTTTAGATGCCCACAGACTGCATGGTTAGAGTAGTGGTCGCTAAGCGTGACTGCTGAGCACGAGGTCCTAGGTCGTCTCCCAGGTCGGGCAATGTGTTGACGGGTTTTTCCATTAGGTAATTCTCAGTAGCAGCACGGAGTCTGGACTTGTGTCCGGTTGATGGCAATAGGCTCGCCTCCTATTACATTGGGACTTACAACATAACTGGCGAATTGTGGGAGTACTAAATATACACCTCTGCCTACCCCTTCGGGGAATACAGGCGTGATGTTATGCAGTACAACTGAAGTGTATATAATTTGTATAGTTTCATATATTTCACCATTTCTGGTGTACAAATATTTAAATCTAATAGTTAGGTACTCTTATAAATTCCTATCTCTAAGGCTATTTACAGAATAGCAATATTTGTTTAATAGTAAGTCAAATAATCTACGTTTGAACATGTGTACATTTAGAGCTTTTAGACAATTTGGCAGTTTATTATAAATTCGGTTTGCCATACAATAGACGTTATAGTTATAACGCTGTGCGCTCATCACTATTGTAATATTTTTTGTAATGTCGCGGTCGCTTCAAATAGCAATTCTTTTTTCAGTTGAACTCATGTATTGAGTGCGCGCGGTTTCAAGAAATTACGTTTTCCTTAAAAACTTCTTTATATCTAGGTAGTGTTATTAAATATTTTAGCGTGGTGAGATTTTTGTTAATCTAGTTACGACTGCCTTGTTGGTGTAGTGTTTACTAAGCTCGACTGCTGAGCGCGAGGACTTACGGTCAATCCCAGGCACGGGTAAAGTGTTAGTGGTTTTTCCATTAGGTAATTCTCAGTAGTTTCACGGAGTCTGTATTAGAACCCGGTTGATGTCCAGCTCGCCCCCTATTACATTGGGATCTATAACATAACTGGCGGAATGTGAGTGATCTGCCATTTTATATAATTATTTAATACAAAGCATTAGTGTGTGTTGTTACCTCATATTAAAGAATATTCTTCAAACTTCACACGCACCTACTAACAATCTGTTTACATTATAATTGAAAATTCAAATACAATGTAATCTCAATAGAATTGAGGTGTCTTTCAACTTGGAGTGATAAAAACTGTAGTATGACTCATGAGGTTTCGTAAATACTCTACTACCTTGTGGAAAGCAAATAATATTACGCTGTATTAAGTAAAGATAAAGATAAAAATCATTTATGCAAGATTTGGCTTAAAAAAAAAGACTGCCTCGTTGGTCTAGTGGTCGCTAAGCGCGACTGCTGAGCAAGAGGTCCTGGTTTCAAATCCCGGGTCGGGCAAAGTGTTACTGAGTTTTCCATTAGGTAATTCTCAGTAGCAGCACGGAGTCTGGAATTGTGCCCGGTTGATGGCAATAGGCTCGCCCCCTATTACATTGGGACTTACAACATAACTGGCGAAATGTGGGTGCACTATATGTTCACCTCTGCCTACCCCTTCGGGGAATACAGGCGTGATGTTATGACTTCAAAAAAAGTACTTTTTGAACGTCAAATTACATCAAGACAACCACCAAAACGCCCGCCCGTCACCGCTTCCTAGTGCTATACCTGGGTAGAAGAAACGGCGCAACAAACTACCCAGCAGCACAATAACATAAAATATAACATCACGCCTGTATTCCCCAAAGTGGTAGGCAGAGGTGTATAGTACGTACACCCACATTTCACCAGTTATATTATAGGTCCCAATGTAATTATGTGCGAGTCTATGCCACTAACCGGGCACAAACACTTCAGGCTGCTACTGATAATGACCTAGTGTAAAATTCCAATAACCTCTGCCTTAATTGGGCATGTCACCATTTATAATCTATGTATGTCCCAATGTAATTTGGGGCGAGCCTTTTGCCATTAACCGGGCACAAAGACTCCGGGCTGCTACTGAGAATTACCTAACGAAAATTACCCAATAACACTTTGTCTGACCCGGGAAGCGGCCCAGGATCTCACACAGTTTGCGACCACTAGACAAACGAGGCTATCTTAATATATATAGGTATAATTATTCTTCTGTTCGTGTGTTTGTCACCTAGTCGGCTAGTCCTCCTATACGGCTAGACCGATTTCGATGAAATTTTCTCTGTATATTACGAAGGGTTCTTGGATAGTTTTAAAACACAATTGGACCGGGTAGGTGGAGCTGCTTTTTCGAGCAGGACGATGTCAGCCGGGTCCGCCAGTCTGATATAATGAATAAATAATGACAAATGAATAACAATATTTACAGGACATACAGAACTTAACTAAATAACCAAGATTAAAAGAAGAAAATGAAGAAGTTGCTGTTAGTTCTGGTGCTAATCAAGTGCATAGCCGGGGTCCCCCGCCTGGACCCCCTGGTGTCTACCCCGCGGGGCCTGCTCAGGGGGCTGCAGGGGGACGGGTACGCCATGTTCCTGGGGGTGCCGTACGCTGTGGTGGATGAGAACAACCCGTTTGGTGTAAGTGTAAATTGAAAAAATAATCTTGACTACCAGATTGGCGCAGTGGCTAAGCGATTGGACTGCATCATTTTAACATTTTAATTTTCAACACATTTTGAAAGATGTTTCTTTTCTTTTTAAACTTCACCCCACACTAGCAGTGTCTCCTGTATCTTGGGTGCATTTCACAAACATGTAATATCACATACACAAACACCTAGGCTCGAGACATATATCTGATCGCACAAATTTTTGTCCCGTGCGGGATAAGACCCCGCAACCCTTAGCGGAACAATCTGCTGTTCAGCCTCCTTACCATGAACTCTTAAAACAGGATAGTTTACGTTTAAGCGAGACGCCGCTACGTGCAGTGTAATGCGGCGTCTCGCTTCCACAACGTAAACTGTCCTGTTTTAAGAGGGCTGTTCTGCAGTTTAATTATATTAGTATGGATCTGTGTTTTGTTGCTCGTTGCTTGTTATTATTTTATTACCAGTTTATTTATTTGCCCGGTGCCATTTCCTGTAGGTCATTAGTGAGAGCTAGTGACCTATGGAAAATAGCGAGCAAATAAAAGAAAGAACAAAAATGGCATCCAAATGACGCCATTATTAATTATTATGCCCTAACATCATACCGCAGAAATGCAGGGATCCGTGCACCATTGTATCGCCTGGCGTATAATTATAATATCCACTCTTCAGATTTAGATATATTTTCTTGGCCAGTAAATTCGTAGTTCTCTTTTAAAAAGCATAGTTTTTTTTTAAAAACGTCGCCCCACACTAGGAATTTCTCCTGTATCGTGGGTGCGTTTCACAAACATGGAATATCACATACACAAACACCCAGACTCGGGACAAACATCTGCGGATCGCACAAATTTTTGTCCCGTGCGGGAATCGAACCCGCAACCTTTAGCGCAGCAGTCCAATCGCTTAGCCACTGCGCCAATTGGGTCGTCTAGATTCAAAATTTGCTGATTAATTTGTATTATCTTTTTAGGCTTAAGACTTGTACGTGTGCAAGTAAAGTTATTTTTAACCGACTTCAAAAAAAAGGAGGAGGTTCTCAATTCGTCGGGTTTTTTTTTATGTATGTTCCCTCATAATTCAGTCATTTATGAACCGATTTGAAAATATTTTTTTTCATTTGATTGGGTTTACTTTCCGATTGGTCCCCTAGAAATTTTTGTCATTACCTGATGATGAACTTCGAAGATATGGAACGGAACTCCTCATAGGATCACAGCAAGACGCACGTTTCTTGATGATATGATGATAATATTGCTTAAGTAGTAGTCGATAACTAACCACTAACAAGGTCTTCCTTGTTGTTGTTAGTGGGGGTGCGTTGACCTCCCTTCTATTACTTTCCTGGATTAAATATATCGTGTGAGGTATCGTTTAAAAGGGCTTTTTGTTTTGTGTGTGAAAGGATTTCAAATACTAGTCTCACAAAAGTCTGGGGCGGATGAATTCTATACACCACTAAAAATCGCGAAATAAAAGATTTTAAAGAAAAAATTAAAACCTCCTTCAAAAAACTCAAAAGTGAAAAATAATATTTTATCACATCACTTTACATAAGCGAAGTGGAAGTCGGCGCCAAATCCTATACGTTCGCTTAGTTTATAGAGTTAGCTTTGAAACTATGAACCACGCACTTATGACTGCATTCTCATAAGTACTATTTTTCTGAATCGCTTAATGGATGTTGGGATTTGGCGCCTGGCCCGATGTACATATATATTATACTTATAGCTAAAGCATTTACTTTGTTTTATACCGTGAAACCACGATGACCAATAATATTATATGATTATATGATACTAGCCCCGACCGCGACTATGTCCGCGTTGATTTCGAATTTCATGAGTTTTTACATTTATCATTGGTGCTTCGCTCCTATAGGTTGTAGCGTGATGTAACTAACACAAATATTTTTTTTCATTTCGGACCAGTAGTACCTGAGAATAGCACGTTCAACCAAACTAACATACAAACTCTTCAGCTTTGGTATACGTAGATGATGAAATAAAAAAATATTGCAAGACATGTAATAATTACCTACATCGCGTTCAAATTGATTGAAGCACTGATCGATTTGATTTTATCTTGGTCTGGGCAAAAAATACTGCTACACTTCTGGGTTCAATTCTCGGGTCAAGCAGAGTGTCATTGGACTTATTGGGTTTTCCATTAGGTAATTCTCAGTAGCAGCACGGAGTCGGAGCCGGTTGATGGCCAGCTCGCCCCCTATTACATAACCGGCGACATGTGCGTGTACTTGACACCTTCCCTTTCGGGGAATAGGCGTGATGTATGTTATATTATGTAGTTATCCCTGTATAGTATTTAAACTCAGATTTCTCTCTTACCAATAGTTGATTCCTCTTTCCAGCCTTCGACACCACACCCCGGCTTCAACGGCACTTTCGAAGCCTACCACGACGACGTCCAGTGTATTCAAGTGACCAGCGACATCGTCTCCGGCACCATCCAATGCTTGCAGCTCAACGTATACGTACCGAACACCGCCCACTCCGCCAACACATTGCCAGTAATGGTCTACCTCCACGGCGGAGCCTTCGTCCGCGGTAGCAAGGGAAGCGCGAACTTATCACCAAGGTTCTTGATTCGACATGATGTTATCATTGTCACGTTAAACTACAGGGTAGGCCCGTACGGTTTCCTATGTGTTAGCGAACCTGGCTTCAATAACCAAGGCCTGAAAGACCAGCTTTTAGGCTTACAATGGGTTAAAGAAAATATAGAAGCGTTTGGTGGAGATTTCAATTCTATAACTATGTTCGGACAGTCTGCTGGAGCGATGAGCCTTGATTTACACTTGCTAGCTAACGAAGGGTTAGTTCACAGAGCGATTCTACAAAGTGGTACTGCTTTAACGACGTGGGTTATAACCACGCAGAACGACAGCTTACCTATCACTGTAGCTAAGATTTTAGGTTTCACCGGAGAAGGTATAAAAGAAGCAATGGCTTTTCTAAGCGGGATAAATCCGGTTGAAGTTATGCAAGCGACCGATGAGCTACAGAAAAACGAAGTTCATTCGATAACCTCACCGTGCGTCGAACCTATAGGAGACGACGCTCTCATAGACGATTTCCCCATAAACTTACAACCAAGAGTTAAAGGTATGGACATCATGATTGGACATGCAAACCAGGAAGTCATGTTCGTGTACCCCAATTCTGATAAAGATTACTACGCGAACTACCAATTCGAAACCGAGTTGCTTCGAGAATTCGACTTTCCATACGACGTGGACACAATCAGACACTTTTATATTGGCGATGAAGAATTAAGTGAAGAATTGCAGCCTGAAATCTTAAATTACGGCTCAGATTTCGTCTTCTATCAGACTACAGACAGAACTGTAGAAAGGTATTTGGAGGCTGGAGCTAATAATGTGTTTAGATTCCTATTCTCCTATGAAGGGGGGAGAAATAGGAGGAAGATCTTAATGAACCTGACCTCAGACGGGGCGTCTCATGGAGATGACCTGGGGTACCTGTTCGATGTGGTTCTGTTTGAAGGTCAGACGCCCAGCGATGAGGATCAGGCGGTGATCGACGTCATGACCACCATGTGGACGAATTTCGCTAAATATGGGTGAGTTAGGTACGACTTTATTTGACCTGAAAGAAGGAGACATTTAATCCACTGTCTGTTTTTTGTTCAGCTATATAAACATAGCATCATGCCTATATTCCCCGAAGTGGTAGGCAGAGGTGTGTAGCACACCTACATATCACACTTATGTTGAAAGTTCCAATGTAAAAGGGGGCAAGCCTATTGCCATTATCTGAGCTAAATCAACCCAATCAAGTCTAAATTTAATGGAGACGAGCCTATTGCCATTAACCCGGCACTTATCCAGACTCAGTGCTACTGAGAAGTTCCTATTTAAAAACCTCAGTAATATTTCACCCGACCCGAAATTCAAATCCAAGTCCTCACGATCAAAGGTCTCTCTTAGCGACCACAAGACCAACGAACATTGCATAAATGAATAAATAAATAATACATGTTATATTTGTTATGTTATAGCAAACGTTTTGTTATGTTTCAGAAACCCAACACCTTCGAAGACAGATCTGATAACAGTAGAATGGAAACCAGTGGAAAAGCATCGGAAGCCGTTTCTGAACATAGACAAGCCGATCACTCTAGGAAATCGACTGTTCCATGATAGAATGGCATTTTGGGATCTTTATTATAAGATGCACGGACACAAAGTGAAGGGATACCTACCTTACGATCTTATTTAGGTTTTAGCAATGATATTTGTAACAAAAGGTAGATAAGTACAGTCAGTGATACGTAAAAAATATAGATACGTCACATGCTAACTAAATGAACGAATAAAGTGTTCTGAACTGCACACATACATAATTAAACTCTTGACAGAGATGTGAAAGAGATAGCGTAATAATAACAATAAGAGTAAAAGAATAAACATTACGTCACTCAGGCTTAGATATTGTATCTACCGGTTTTTTGTTATTTATTTAGATTAAGTGATAATTATATTTATTTTTGACAGTTATGACATTTTTATTTCATACACCTTTTGTTACAGTCTTTATCTAAAATATTGTGAATATCATTCTGAAAATAGATTTTTGTGAAGAAGTTTAATCTCTTACCAAAATACAAATAATAATAACAACAGCCTTTATCTATCCCACTGCTACAAAACCTCTAATCGTATAGAGAAGGACTGAGTATTGATGATGACCACGATGTTTTCCATCTCCGTTAGTGTAGTGTCTTAGAATATCTAAGAAAGTAATTATGGTATTAAAAAAGTCACATTTATACTTGCCTGGGTTTGAATCTGCAACTTTCTGCAAGCAAATCCGGTATGTTAACTATAAGGCTACCTCGACATTTTTTATTTTAGTAGTAATTTATCTTTGTGAGCTGGCATCCCCAATTAATAACTCAATCTCCTTGCTCAATCTATACAAAGATAAGTCTAAAAATATATATTTGCTTTCATTAATTTCGTTTTACTTATGTAGTTATTGTACTATAATTTATTTAATTGATTAATACCTAAACACTCAAAATCAGTTTCATAAATCATTATTGAAAATTGAAACGAAATATCTCTAAGTAGTCTGTGGTGTCAAATGACAATAAAAAGATGCTTGACGCTTTCTTTAAAAAACAATCGATTATTTTCTAACTAATATTTAATTAAAACTTAATCAAACAGTATTTATTATCACCGTGTAATAATACAGAAGTGAAACATGGATGATGTATGCGCTGCTTGCCTATCCTCGGGCCGGAATTTATCGTTCATTAGAGAAACCGGATTCGACCACTTATATTCGCAAATTTTAAATGAAATGCAGGTAAGTGACTCCTATAAAGCATTTTGTTATGATTTTGAAGACTCTCGCAATAGGTGACATGTGTTGTTGTCACTTATTAAGGCCCAATACACCCAAAATTATAACTTTCAAAAACTGCTTAGACTATTGTTTTGTTAGTTAGGTTTAGTAGTAAAAAACTCATTTTTACTGATTAAATCACAGTTTTACTATCGATCGACAAAACCAGACTGTTTTTGCTGGGATCAGAACCTCAATGCTTCTCGAAATATCCATAGAAACTTCAATGTTTTATAATAATAATGGTTTAATTTTAGGTGAATTAACTATTAAATTTGTTTGTTTAGTTTTGGGTAGTTTTCAAGCCATTATTATTATACAGAGTCTACGACACGCTACACTGCTCTTAGTAAGTGTTTAGTAAATTCTCAGTAGCAGCACAGAGCCTAGATTTGTGTCTAGTTAATGGCCAGCTTGCCTATTACATTGGGACCTATAACATAACTGGTGAAAAGTGGGTGTACTACACACCTCTGCCTACCCCTTCGGGAAATATATATATGGTACATGGAGTTTCTTGCTAGTTCTTCTTTATGTAAAAAACATTGTTGAACTTAGACACTAAATGAATTATTTATTTTTTGAAAAACGTCACCCCACACTAGGAATTTCTCCTGTATCGTGGGTGCGGTTCACAAACATGAAATATCACATACACAAACACCCAGACTCGACAGACAAACATCTGCGGTTCGCACAAATATTTGCCCCGTGCGGGAATTGAACCCACAACCCTTAGCGCAGCAGTCCAATCGCTTAGCCACTGCGCCAATCAGGTCGTCTATTAATACTAATTACGGATGTATGTGCACACATGTTTAACCAAATTAATATCTTATTTTAAATTAGAGCTCTTTTGTAGCTATATCATATATAGTCGGGAGGGAAGTTTGGTGGGAAAGTTAATGAGGGGGGCAAGGGGGTAAGTTGAAACCCTAGGAGCCAAAAGTTTCCTTTTGTTGTCCTAATACTCACAACCTCAAACAAGGGTCTAGGTCGCCCGGTTCAAGAGATATCCTGAAGGGGGCAGAGGCACAGTAAGAGGGAGGTGGACGGGGGGGAGTTTCGCGGGAAGTTTAATTAGGGGGTGAGGGGGGAAGTTAAAGCCCCAAGGGCCAAAACTTGCCTTTTGTTCTCCTGATACCCTCAACACCAAACATGGGGGTCTAGAAGGCCTGTTTTTGGAGATATCCTGAGGGGCGAGCTACTGTAAGAGGCAGAGGAGGTGAGAGGGGAGTTTCACGGAAAGGTTAATGAGGGGGCAAGGGGGTAAGTAGAAACCCTAGGGGCCAAAAGTTACCTTTTGTACTGCTGATGCCTAGAACCCCTAACACAGGGGTCTAGGTGGCCTGTTTTTGGAGATATCCTGAAGGGGGTGAGGTACAAGAAAGATTTAAGAAGAGGAAGGAGGAGTGGGGAAGTTCCGCGGAAAGGTTAATGAGGTTGTGAGGGGGGAAGTTGAAACCCTAGGGGCCAAAAGTTACCTTTTGTACTGCTGATGCCTAGAACCCCAAACACAGGGGTCTAGGTGGCCTGGTTCTGGACATATCCTGAAAGGGGGGTGAGGTACAGTAAGAGGGGAGAGGGAAAGGTAGATGAGGAGGTGAGGTATGGGGTGAGGGTGGAAGGTGAAAATCCAAGTGAACATGAAATGAAAACACTATGACAAGTATCATGTTAAGTTGTATAACACTGTGTGTCACTAGGTATATGATGTGACGGAGCTGTGTGTCCGTGTGTGCTGGGAGTGCAGTGCTCTGCTGCGGAAGCTGCACCTCTTCAAGCAGCAAGTGAAGCAGTCGTACAGCAAGCTGATGCTGTGTGCACAGGTGATGATAAGGATTACATAGTACTCAAATTCTAAGTAGTTGTTGTTTTCTTTCATCATTTTTAGCGACTGATAATTAAGTTATAATACGCACATGAATTCGAAAAGACATTGGTGCGTGCGTGGTGGTGCTTTAACTTGCGACCTTTGACTAGGTACTCCAACGGTCATACCACTCGGCTATCAGTGCTTATCACCTAACGCCCCTAAACTCTTATTTACAGAATAATACGAAACCGAGACCAGAAAGTCCGCGGCTACGAGTACTACAGGTGCACAACTTCAGCTACCCTCAAATGGAGATAAAATTGGAGTTAGATGACACACAGTCCTACATAGAAGACCGGCTGGACTGTATCAAGTCAGAAGACACTCACTGTGAGCCGGAGACCTTTGTGAAGGACCTGGTGGAGCCCAAGAGGAGAAAGAAAGACACCAAGAAGATTGAGAAGGTGAGGTTTTTGTGTATCTATCACTAGCTTTAGCCCGCGGCTTCGCCCGCGTTAACCCTTAGAGGGTTGATTTAAAAAAAAAGTAGCCTATATAGCCCTTTCTTGGGTCTTAAACTTTATTTAACGTTAACTCTTAGAGGGTTGAATTTAGAAAAAAGTAGCCTACGTCCTTTCTCGGGTCTTAAACTGTCTACATGCCAATTTTCGTCGAAATCCGTCCAGCGGTTTAGTGGAGAAGACGTAACAGACGAACAGACAGAGTTACTTTCACACTTGCAATATAAGTATGCATTGTTTAAAAAAAAATCATTGGTCTAGTGGTCGGTACCGTGACTGCTGGCCATGAGCCCCTGGGTTCGAATCCCGAGTCGGAAAAAGTTGGTCTGGGTTTTTCCATTAGGTAATTCTCAGTAGCAGTGCAGTTGATGTCCAGCTCGCCCCCTATTACATTGGGACCTATAACATAACTGGCAGAACGTGAAAATCACACCTGCATTCCCCGAAAGGGTAGGCAGAGGTGTCAAGTACACTTTTCGCCAGTTCAGTTTTTCGTATTATATGGTGTAACATATTATGTTAATTCAATATTTATAACCTAACTAGCGGACCCAACAGATGTCAATGTCGTTGCCCAGAAACCAGCGCCACCTACCGGGTCCAATTGTGTTTTCAAACCATCCAGGAACCCATTGAAATATACAAACAACATTTCATCCAAATCCATCCAGGTCCACCCGTTTTAGAATGAGTTAGGTAACAAACACATGTACGGAAGAATTATATGTATTAAGATATTTTCACAGACAATAAAAGAAAAAGCAAAAAGAAATGTAACAAAGAAAGTGAAGTCTCCGAGTAAAACGAAGAAGAGTCCAGTTGAAAAGAAGATTAAAGTCAAGATCAAACCGAGGCAGACCTCGCCCCCTTCTGACGATGAACTAGACGCAGAAGACACGTTAAACCACTTTTACGACGAGAAGAGTGATACAGAAGTGCAGAAGAAGAAGAATTCTGTCAAAGATGATAATTTAAAAGAAGAGGTAAGTTTTTATTGTGACTGTTTTATGTGTATGCTGGCTGTGTATGATAGAAGAATTTTTCTGTTCTACGCACGTGTTTATTCGGAATTCTTATCGAGCCGGAACCGTTTTCAGTAATACAGGCGATGTGTGCGCGAAGGGCTCGTAGCTACGAGGCTAGTCCAGCAGATTAGTCGATCTGCGGGGTTAAGCCGTGCTCGCTGCGGTCAGTCTTGTGATGGGTTTCTACATGTCGAGACCCGTGCTTCGGAAGGCACGTTAAGCTGTGTCCTGCGCCTGATCTCTACCCGGTCGTGTCTCACCGTCCTGGACTATGAGAGTGAGGGAATAGGGAGTGCACCTGTGTTCGCGCATACTTGTGAACTATAATATCTGCGTAGTTGGCTAGTCTCAGATGAGACAGGCCGTGACCGACATTCGGTCAGGAGGACATTATTAGGGACAGATAGTATAGTTGTGCCTTTGATACAGACTTCAAGACTGAACGGGGCTGACACGAGCGTGTTGCCCGAGCAGCTGCCAGAGAGGCCGCACTGTGCGGAGTGCGGTAAGAACTTCAGCTCGCGGAAGACGTATCGGTATCACCTCAAGTAAGTAGGCTACACTTGACTATATGTGGTTCACGGAATTGGCTACAATTGACAATATGCCACTGACTGGGTAGACTGCAACTGACAAAATGTGACTGATAAGATAGACTACAACTGACAATATGTCACTGACAGGGTAGACTACAGCTGTCAATATGTGAAGTGACGGAGCTGGCTACAACTGACAATATGTGAAGTGACAATATGTTTTCTTTAGTCTGGCTCCGGTATAGTCAACTTGCTGCGCTATAGGCTAGCGCAGCTTGTTGACTATACTGTTAATCCACGGTGTCACCTACCTCCATGCCAAATTTTATCAAAATTGGTCCAGCCATTTGAGCGTAAAGAGGTTATAAACATACATACACACACAAACACTAGAGCCTTTATTATATTATTGTGATGAAAAGTCTTGCCGTGTGTTATCCAGCCTAGAATTGACCACCCTCTTTCCTCCCGTGAGTGTCGTAAGAGGTGACTAAGGAAAAATCCAGAAGATGGGCAGCAGTTTCTTCTGTAACTTGACCACCAACACTGCGATCCCCAAGCCGCTTGCCAAGCGTGGGGATTATGGCAACCCCCCCCCCCCCCCCCCTTTGAAGGAATAAAGGGGAGGCCTTCGTTCAACAGTGGACGTCTTCCGGCTGATGATGATGTAAAGTCATGTGTAGTCAATGTTAGTTATAGTTAAGGTCATATATAGTCAATTGTAGTCAGGGTCAGGTAATATGAACGTTCCCCTTCCCCAGCGTGCTCCACAAGGGTCAGAACCGCTACCCGTGCCCCCGCTGTGGGAAGGTCTACCAGTGGAAGTCCAACCTCGGCCGACATCTGAGGAGCCATAAGGTAAGGTTCACTCTAAACTTTTGTGCGTGTTAACCATATTATCCATTTATTATTAATAAGTAAAGTAAAAAAATATATATATATATATTAATAAGTAATAAGAAAAAAATAAAGAAAAATAACATTTAACTTTTCTAAATAAAGATAAAGATCATATTGTAACCTACATATAGGATGCAGTCTAGATCCTTATAATTTACTATATATGCCGGTTTTATTCACGTGTAGAATTGGGATTGTCTGACTAGTATAGGACTTAAACGGAACCTGTATTTATGATGATGATGCGCACGCGACGAAGGTGTGGAGACCACGAATTTTATCTTTATTTAAAAATGATAAGTTTTATTTTTCTTTATTTCCTTCCTTATGTATTATTCCTTCTTTCTTTCCTCTAAAAGTTTTATTTCTTACCTTCCAATGTATTTACATCCCCCCTTCTAACATCGTGCCTCCCAGGCGCGCGACTCGGGCGAGCTGTACTGCGAGACGTGCGACAAGCGCTTCGCGTCCGTGGCCACCTACCGCCAGCACCTGCGGGTGTCGCGCCGACACGTGCCCGAGAGCGACTTCAGGTACGCTTAGACAATGTTACACGTGCTTTTTTATGAAAATCACGTCGCCCCGCACTAGTTTTGTCTCCTGTCTCGTGGGTGCGTTTCATAAACATGAAATATCACATACACAAACACACAGACTCGGGACACGCGTCTGTTTGTTTCCTTTAGACACCAATAAACAGGATAAATTGATAAAAAAAATTAATTACGATACAGGAAAAAAAGTTTTTAATATAATTTAATAAGCTTGTGACCACGGCCGATGCAACTCGGTCGATACGTCAAGCCAAAATTAAAAACTTGTGTTCGCGTTAATTCCCGTGTTGTAATTTAATTTTAATTAAATTATGACATAATTTAAAATTAGTAGGTAGGTATAAATTGATAGGGAAATAAACACATTATAAAAATACATATAAAAAAAAACATTTTTGTAAAATAAAAAAAATAAATAAATTACCTTCCTTTGTGTCGCGCAGTCGGGTAACTTTTTTTCTTCTTTTTTTAAAAAAATGTTTTTTTTATATTTTTTTTTCTAAATTGATAAAGGAAATTTGAAAAATGTTGGACACGAGCGGGATTCGAACCCGCGACCTTCGCCGATCCGTGGCGCTGCTCTAACCAACTGAGCCAACAGCTATAAATCACTGAAACGATAATACCAACCCAAATTTATATGCTCTTTTGGTGCCATTAAAAAATTTCAAGCTTATCGTTTCAGTGATTTATAGCTGTAAAGGTATAACACTGAGTTGGTAATCATAGATTCCAACAGATAATACCTGACGTCACCCTTAAGACGTAAATACTAAAAAAGGGAACTTGAAATTCGATGGTTGCGAGCAGCGACACGGTGGCTCAGTTGGTTAGAGCAGCGCCACGGTTCGGCGAAGGTCGCGGGATCAAGTCCCGCTCGTGTCCATCATTTTTCAAATTTCCTTTATCAATTTAGATTCAAGCTTAGCATGGGCAACATGCTAAAATGGCACTAAAAGTCATATTTTTTTTACTAGATTTTCCCATGCAATTAGTTGTCGTTCATTGTGGCGTTCTAAGGGGGTGGCCTTTGTCCAGCAGTGGACGTCTTCCGGCTGATGATGATGAGATGATGAATTAGTTTCATGTGCAACGAGTGCGGCAAGAAGTTCGTGAACAAGACTCGACTCCGGGACCACATCGACTGGGAGCACCTGAAGAAGATCAAGTTCCGGTGCCAGCTGTGCCACAAGCCCTTCAAGTGCCACACGTCCCTGTACGTGCACATGCAGAACGTGCACAGGAACAAGGAGAAGAAGGACAACCTGTGCCATGTGTGTGGCAAGTCTTATCAGGTGAGCTGGAAATGGAAAGAAAGAAAGATATTTTTTTTGTCTTTTACAGAAGAATAATAAAAGAAAATAATTCAAAAGGTCGTATTAAGCATGTGCGGCAAGTCTTATCAGGTTAGCATATAAAGGAAAGAAGGAAAGATTTTTTTTTAATTTAATTTACGTTATAAAAATAAAAGGAAAAATTTCCAAAGTTCGCATTAAGTATAACATAGCATCACGCCCCGAAGGATAGGCAGTGGTGTGTAGCTACACCCACATGTCTCCAGTTATGTTATAGATCCCAATGTAATAGGGGGCGAGCTGGACATCAACCGGGCAGACCAGACTCCGTGCTGCTACTGAGAATTACGTAACAGAAAAACTTGATAACACTGCCCAACCCGGGATTCGAACCCAGAACTGCATGCTCAGCAATCGCGCTCAGCGACCACTACTAGACCAACGAGGCAGTACTACGTATTATCAAAAAAAATATTATGATCTACTATCTATGCCCCGCGGTGTTACCCGCGACAATTTTCGCGATAAAATGTAGCCTGATTTAATCCAGGGTGTCAGCTACCTCCATACCAAATTTGATCAAAATCGGTCTAGCCATTTGAGCGTAAACAGGTGACAAACATACAAACTTTATAATATTAGTGTGATCATTGTCCCGTATCAGAATGCAGCTAAGCTGAAGTACCACATAGTGGCGATGCACACGAGTGAGACGCCCTACCAGTGCCAGCAGTGCAGCGCGGCCTTCGGCTGGTACTCCTCGCTGTACCGGCACGTCAGGGAGGTGCACTATAAGGTACCACTCCGCACATACCAGTTCTATAAATTTTCTAGTGGTACTTTAAGTACCGCCATATGTAAACAGCTTTTACGGTTGTACTATAAGTACCACAACAAACGCATTAGTGGCACTATATAGTACCACAAATAAACATGTTTTATAGTGGTACTATAAGTACCACCACATATACATATTAGTGCACAATTTTTCTGTAAGAGGCACTTTAAGCCAGCTGCCTCCATACCAAATTTTAGCTAAATCGGTCCAGCCGTTTGATCGTGAAGAGGTAACAAACATACAAACACACTCACAAATATTCGCGTTTAAAATTTTAGAGTGATTTATTTTTTGCAGATGAAGGTGCAACCGAAAAAGTCTAAGAAAACCAAGAAACCGGATCTGTTGCCTTCCATACCGCCACAGTTAGTTCTAACACAGATGCAGCAGGCTGGACAGACTTAACTAAGATACTTAAACTGCAGTTAAAATAACCCCAGCCTGTAACTCTCTTACAGGAATACTGATAGCCGAGTGGTATGACCGTTGGACTGCCAAGTCAAACCCCGGCACGCACCAATGACTTTTCGAATTCATGTGCGTACTATAAATTAGTTATCAGTTGCTAAAAACGGTGAAGGAAAACATCGTGAGGAAACCGGCACACCTGAGAGATTGTTCAACGGTGTGTAAAGCCATGTCAGAGGCCTACAGGCGGTTTAAACTCTGACATCAGGTTGTTCATCAATCATACGATAAGAAGACAGGCTGGTTTTTTTACTTTGAACCTATGTCTTAGCAAATCGACTGATTTTTATATTTTATTTCAATCATGTTAGTTATTTAAGTTATTACAGAATTTTTTATTAAATAATCCTAACCTTTTAAGCGCCAGTCTTGTATAGAAGACAAAAATTTAGTGCCCTCCACGCTACAATTTTATTAGAAGACAATATCTAATCGTAACATTTTTCATTGTTTGTTATTACATTACACAAATGTTACGATTTGATATTGTCTCCTGGTAGAGTTATGGCGTGAAGGGCGCGGTATAGTTTGTCTTCTATACAAGACAGTAGCTCTCAAAGGGTAAATTTGTAATTAACAATCAAATCAAATTAAAATCGCGTAATTTTTTTTTTCCTGTATTAGATCGTTGGTCTAGTGGTCGCAATTCGAGGCTGCTGAGAGTGAGGTCAAAGGTTCGATGCCCAGATTACACCACTAAACCAACGAGACAACTAATGGTTAATACACAGTTTATAGCTAATTGTTAATTACTGGTTGTTTTAACTGTGATCTTAATAGTTAATCATTATATTGGTTAAAACTAGAGATCGGATTATATGCTTTTACATATTAAACCCATTCTTAGCAAATATTGCATTTATTTTTATATAAAATCTGGATTCGAACCCGCAACCCTTAGCGCAGGAGTCCAATCGCTTAGCTACTGCGCCAATCAGTGCATCAATTCGTATAATATAAAAAAAAACGTCGCTCCACATGTATCGTGTGTGCGTTTCACAAACATGAAATATCACATACACAAACACCCAGACTCGGGACAAATATCTGCGGATCACATAATTTTTTTGTCCTATCATCATCATCATCAGCCTAGCTTAGTCCACTGCTGGACATAGGTCTCTCCTATGGCACGCCACTGCGCCTATGCGGGAATCGAACCCGCAACCCCTACTTAGCCACTGCGCCAATCAGGTCGTTTTCGGCGATAATCTTTTCCTGAACTCTTGAAGCAATATTTGTTTTTTTACGTTAATATCATTTTGAATAATCGGAAATTAAATTGTTGACCGATAATTTAAAAAATATATATTATCGTCTATGTAGTTAAATTCTGAAATCGATTCATCTACATATCGAGCACCGATAGCCGAGTGGTAGTGGTGGTGGTGGTGGTAGCAAATTCAAACCCGGGCACGCACCAATGTATTTTCGAATTCATGTGCGTATTATAAATTAGTTATCAGTTGCTAAAAACGGTGAAGGAAAACATCGTGAGGAAACCGGCACACCTGAGAGATTGTTCAACGGTGTGTAAAGCCATGTCAGAGGCCTACAGGCGGCTTAAACTCTGACACCAGGTTGTTCATCAACCATACGATAAGAAGAATCGATTCATCAACATCAGCCGGAAGACGTCCACTGCTGGACAAAGGCTTCCCCCTTAGAACGCCACAATGAACGACAACTTGCCGTTTGCATCGAAATCGATTATCTAATATTAAATAATTTATAAATAGCCGCTTTTGAAATATAAAAATGCACTAAAATTTGTATCATTTAATGTTGCATATTTTGCAAATCTTCATGCATACATCAAGCTTATTACATACATAAAGTAACGCCTGTTTCCCAGAGGGGTAGGCAGAGACCACGGATTTCCATTTGCTACGATCCTGACATACTTCTTTCGCCTCATTCACTCGCATCACATTCCTCATACACGCTCGTCGGTTAAGGGTACTCCTCACTTGACCCTTTTGTAGAACATCTCCGATCTGGTCCAAGTATGATCACCGTAGTGGGGCTCGTAGCTATGTGGCTACCGCGCAGATCAGTCGATTTGCGAGGTTAAGCCGTGTTCGCCGCGGTCAGTCTTGTGATGGGTGACCGTTTTCACATGTCGAGACCCCTCCGGGCTTCGGAAGGCACGTTAAGCTGTATCCTGCGCCTGATCTCTCTCCGGTCGTGTCTCACCGTCCTGGACTATGAGAGTGAGGGAATAGGGAGTGCACCTGTGTCTGCGCGCATACTTGTGCACTATAATATCTCCTGCGTAGTTGGCTAGTCTCAGGTGGGAGAGGCCGCCGGGACCGACCTTCGCCGACATACGGTCAGGAGGATATTATTATTATGTTCGCCGAGGTCTTTCCCTTACCGATACTCCACTAACATTCGCCTCATATATGACTTAAGCTTAGTCAGTTGCATACAATCCGATCTCCATAAAATGAGTCAAACAAACCTGCTCACAGTGTATTCAAGCGATTCTGAACTCTATTCCGCATACACAAGAATGGTGGTAACAGTGAAAACCGTATTTGCAGTAACAACTGTTTACTGCATTCTGTGTCTTATAACCTATGCAATAGAGTCAGATTCGCTTGAACGAAGTGTAAGTATCGTCCTAAATAATGGTATAGTCCCCGTCACGTAAGAAGAACGCTGAGCGACTGTCAGCGACTGTCTGCACTCGGATACAGTCGCTTCCTATGGTCCTAGGATATTGTGGGTTATAATTAAGTGTGATTGTGTTATTGTAGAATCATTATAGGTACTTTACTAGTTACGTAACACTTTGGAATAGACTGGAGTTCAATAGATTAAGTTAACGGTCAGAGTTCTTTTTACATGACGGGAACTTATCAAAGGTTGTATAAATGAATAAAAATATATCTGTATACAAAAATATTTAGTTTTATTTGTTTTCTTAATTATTATTAGACCTATCGTTCATACTATATAAAATGTATTCCCCGAAAAGGTAGGCAGAGGTGTATAGTACACCCTCATTCCACCAGTTATGTTATAGGTCCCAATGTAATAGGGGACGAGCTGGACATCAACCGGACAGACCAGACTCCGAGCTGCTACTGAGAATTACCTAATTAAAAACCTAGCAACACTGTCCGACCCGGGATTCGAACCCAGTACCTCATGCTCAGCAGTCGTGCTTAGCGACCACTAAACCAACCCTTAGCGCAGCAGTCCAATCGCTGAGCCACTGCGCCAATCGTCAATGTTCGTATAATATCATAATTTAATTTAATACACTATTTTAATTCCTCAAAACCTGCTTAGCTTATAACATACTAAAAAGAAATGGTATAAACACTAAAATTGTAGAGATTTTCATGGTAACCCCACTACTAGAACACTGCAACCATTTTTCGCCTAAACTTATGCCTTTTGCATACATTCCGTATCTTTGATAAAATAGTTTCCAAAGAGACATCTGTTGTTTATAAGGAGAGCCCTCGATGAGTTTCAAGTCTTTATCAATTTGTAGGTATACATTAGACTCAGTGAACGGCAACCATTTTAGCGGGAGAATGGGTTTTGTCGACGGTGTGGGGTTCCTGGAAATAAGAGCGTATTCTAAACTAACCGCCGCACTCAGAGACGTTAATGATTACCTAAACTAGTAAGGAAAGAAAACCTTTAATAAAAACTAAAAAAATAAAATAATTTATGGATTCGAGTGGAACTCAAACCCGCGACCTTCGCCGATCCGTGTCGCTGCTCAGTTGATAAGAGATGCGCTTGCATCGGCAGAAGGCGCGGGTTCGAGTTTAGAGTATTTTTTCGATGTTGTTTTAAGAATTTTTGAGATGTGATTTTTCGTTTTCAGCTAAGTTTTATTGGCTCTAGTTTTAAGTAACACATACGGGGGTAGACAGAAGTGTATAGTACACCCACATTTCACCAGCTATGTTGTAGGTCCAAATGTAAAAGGGGGCCTATTGCCATAAACCGGGCCAAACTCCTCTACGTCACTGAGAATTACTGAAAAACCAACCCGATACCCGTCGCGGGAATCGAACTAATAAGTCTATAGAGCTCAAGTCGCTCTTACAACCACAGAACCAGTATACTCACCCGTATTTCGCGAAATTCGTCCACATTACTGTCATCCTGTCGATAACAAGTTTGTCAGCGTCACTCATATTGTGAAACATTGTCATATCAAAGATATATCCTAATTCATCAGCGTGCGTCGACCCAACAGCTGTGACATTTTCCCGCGCCTTCATATAGTTCCTCCCACCATTATAAGCAAACAAATACCTATAAACAGTCGCATTTCTACCCACATAATACTGTAAAGCCCTTTTCATTGGATAATTAAAGACATAATTTGATGTAAAGTCGATGACGCCATCTTTTCCTGTGTAAAAATTTTCGATGACGTTTACGCCGTCGTCGGCCATCTTGTGAAAGCCTTGTTTTAAAGCTGATTCAAAGTCGTAATTCTCAAATGTATTTTCATCGTTAGCATAGAAATATAACGCTTCTCTAGCTGTTCCTCCTATCATAATTTTAATATTACTTATATCTACTGTCGGAGTTTTCTTAACAAAATCGTTATCGATGCAAATTTTAAACGCGACATTACGCGTCATATTTAAAATGTCGTGAGAGTGAATGCGAGATATTGTCTTCATTAAATCTTTTACGTTAGTTTTAATATCCACACCAACTTCCTTTGCAAGTGTTTGTAGAAATCCAATGTTCTCGTCTTCATATAAAGTCGGTGCTACCGCGTTTCCGCTTTGCATAATAACTTTATTAAACAACTTTCCTTCATTGAACAATAGATGATAATCTGTGGATATAGAGCCAGCACTGTGTCCGAATAGGGTGACATTCTCATCATCGCCACCGAAGTTCCTTATATTGTTCTTTACCCATTGTAACGCTAAATTTTGATCTTTCAATGCCTGGTTCGTATACTCCGTGTTGGGAATACAAAGACAACCGTATGGTCCCAGTCGATAGTGAACGGTAATCAAAATAACATCGTGTTTCACGAGAAACGTTGGTAAGTACGTGGCTAGGCGGCTATCGCCCATTAAAAACTGACCGCCATGGATAAACACCATTACTGGGAGGTTTTGATCCTGCTTGATGTTGTTTGGCGTGTAAATGTTAAGTTGTAGACAATGTATGGTGCCTGTAGGAACCCCTTCGACGAATTGTGTGCATATTGGCATGTCGTTGAAGGCTTTGAATGGTGTTTTGAAGGCAGGATGAGGTGTCGCCGGCTGGAAAGAGTAAAACAGAATTATATAGATACAAGTGGTCATACATCAAGACGATGATGATGAAGTGGTCTAATAGTCTTACTGTACTTGCTGTTACTAGACTTGGTGGGTAGTTTCTTCTAGCTATAGCACTAGGAGGTAGTGACGGGCGAGGGTTTAGGGGCTGTCTTGAACTCTTGATGTAAATTGTCGATTAAAAAGAACTTTTTTAAGTCTTTTGAATAATTTTTTATCATTATTTTAATGTCTGTAAGTAAATATCGGAACACAGGAGCACACGGTTCCCTCATACTCTATCGAGATAAGACACGTCCGGAGAGAGATCAGGCGCAAGACAGACGGAGCAACAAGCTTTCTGGGACATGGAGGGATAGACCGTAGCCACGACGCGCGACGTGGCAGTGTCTAAAACTGTAAACACTGCCGAAAATATGCGACCGAAGTTCGGCGTGATTACGACTGCAAAGCTATTTGAGTTACTTACGACACATTTGCCGAAATTACGTCGCGTTATAGCGTACAGCCAGTTAGAATTGCACATATAGCCGAGTGGTATGACCGCTGGACTGCCAAGTCAAAGGTCGCAATTTCAAACACCGGCACGCACCAATGTCTTTTCGAATTCATGTGCGCACTATACATTAGTTATCAGTTGCTAAAAACGGTGAAGGAAAACATCGTGAGGAAACCGGCACACCTAAGAGATTTTTCAACGGTGTGTAAAGCCATGTCAGAAGCTTACAGGCGGTTTAAACTCTGACACCAGGTTGTTCATCAACCATACGATAAGAACAAGCGTACTGCCGAACTTCAGTCAGGTATAAGTAAGCCAAACAGAAATCGGGCGCAACTGAAATTCTGTCGGAACGTAAAATCAGACACAGAGCTTTGGTCGCGTATTTTCTGCATAGTGTGTTTAGACACTTGGGTTGTTTATTTTTAATTAAAATCACTATCTTCCAGTCTAAGGTTCATAATTGTTTTTTGCTGTTTTAATGTGTTAATAAAACAACAAAAATACATAGGTAAATGATTATTCATATAGGTACTTTAAAAAACAGATTGACGACAAAATTTTCCCTGCAGACGTGAACGAAGTCACGGGCTACATCGTCCGTATAGGTATATATATTTTTTAATACTAAATAGGTGTGTGCTTGCCCACAATTCGCCGGATGGTAAGCGATATTATGGCCTACGATGGAGCGCGCCCGCCTAATAAAAACCGGTTCACTCTCGTCTTGAAAACCGCTAATTAATCGTACGTTTCTATCTAAATCGTAATCTAAACGGTACGTTTGACTTATTAACTAGTATATGATATTTTAAAACGAGGTCAATTGTCTATAATGATATGTAAAGGAACCCCAATGAGTCACGTCTTATGATAATCAAGAAAATATATAATAACACACGTTGTTACAAACAATCCTATTTATAGTCCAGTCAAACGACTTTGACATCTATTACGTACGCATAAGAAAGCATATAAGTAATACTGCCTATAATTTTTCTGGATGTTAATACTATTAAGAATTTAACGACCTGATTAGCATCTACAGTGGCTAAGCGATTGGACTGCTACGCTTGGCTGCGACTGGCGTTTGATTGGGTTGTGGGTTCGACTCTCGCACGCGTCAATAAATTGTGTAACATATTTTGATTAGCTTTAGATAAGCCTGGCCGGATTATAATAACGACATATATGCACCTACATCACGCCTGTATCTCACAAAGGGGTAGGCAGAGGTGTGTAGAACACAAATATTTCGCCATTTATGTTATAGTCCGCCAACTGGGCACAAATCCAGACTCCGTGGTGCTACTGAGCATTCATCATCATCATCAGCCGGAAGACGTCCACTGTTGAACAAAGGCCTACCCCTTAGGACACCAAACTAAGAATTACTTATCGGAAAAACCCTTGTGGAGGAAGGGATGTGGAGTTCCTCCAACGAAAAGGTAGATCTTCCAACCAGGCGGTGGTATGCCTGGTGGGCCGCGGCGCCCCACTTCTCAACTCGGGGCGGCTGTATTTATAGCTAGCGCATGTGATTACTTCGCTAGCGCGATGCAGGAATGTCATCATGATTCGTCCTTCGACGGGTAGATGTCGCTACACCCTGTAACACTGCCCTACTACGGGACATCACGCTCAATAGGCGCTTAGCGATCACTAGACCAAAAAGATATGTTCCAGTTATCAAATTAAATTGATTATTTTGTAAAAGGACTGCTGAGCAGAGGTCCTGGGTTCAAATCCCAAGTCGGGCAAAGTGTTACTGAGTTTTCCATTAGTTAATTCCCAGTAGCAGCACGGAGTCTGGATTTGTGCCCGGTTGATGGCAATAGGCTCGCCCCCTATTACATTGGGAGTTGGGACTTACAACATAACTGGCGAAGTGTGGGTGTACTATATGTTCACCTCTGCCTACCCACTTCGGGGAATACAGGCGTGATGTTATGTTTTGTAAAAGAAAATCTGTGATACTAGGTACCTGCTTCACGGTCTCAGAAACTTTAGGTAGGTAAGTAGGAATAAATTAAAAAAACTTACCCCAAAAGGATTATCCTCGTCCACCTTTCCATATGGGATTCCTAAAAACATGGAGAAATGTTCTTCATTCTTCCCTATTATTTCTCCAACACTAGTATTCACTGAGACTTCAGCCAACACACAGTTTATAAATATTAACAAACATAATTGTATAAAATACATTTTTAATACAATCTGCATTAACGAGAATATCACTCAATTTTTTAGAAGAAAACAATGTTCTGAAATTGAAAATGCGCGGGATGATTATGAAATTTTATAACCTCAAATTGAAATTAGGTATATTATTTGCATGTTGTTCACAAAATCATGTAACTTATTAATATCATTTTACACTTAAACCAATCAATTTAAAAATATGACACGTTTGGTAATATTCGTAAGAATTTTGAGTAAAATTTCTGTCAGAGATTTCTAAAATTTTCAGCGAATTTAATTATAGTAATAAACTTGTTAGCTTTACAATCACTACAACAGAACACAATTAAATAATTAAGTAATCTGCTGTTTATTTACGACGTCAGTTACCTACCTACCTGCTTATCTTACACAAATATTTATACACCTTGTGATAATGTTAGGGGTCCGTATACCGTAAACGCGCGCTATTTTAATTTTTACGTTTTATGAGCGCCACGGTCTTGTATAGAAGACAAATGTTTTCGTGCCCTCCACGCCACGACTTTAATAGAAGACAATATCTAATCGTAACATTTATTACGATTATTGTTTGTTAAAAAACACAAATGTGACAATTAAGTAGATATTGTCTTCTAATAAAGTTATGGCGTGGAGGGCACGAAAACATTTGTCTTCTATACAAGACCGTGGCGTTCAAAGGGTAATAAATATTAATTTTAAAACCGTGTTGTTTCAGTTAGGTCAAACTCAACACTGCAGTTTCAACGTGCTAATAAGTTTATAAGTAGGCACCCAATCATATATCAGTGTTTTCCCTCCTATTATATAATTGTCAGTAGGTACCTTACTTACGTAAATCTAACCATTTTTGTTCTACGGTTCTTCCCCTACTCAAAACTAAATATTTCTAACTCTCTGCTTAGTCGGCGATGCTGCAGTTTATTTATCTGTAAGTACCTTATTATAACTATGACTGCCTCGTTGGTCTAGTGGTCGCTAAGCGCGACTGCTGAGCAAGAGGTCCTGGGTTCAAATCCCGGGTCGGGCAAAATGTTACTGAGTTTTCCATTAGTTAATTCTTAGTAGCAGCACGGAGTCTGGATTTGTGCCCGGTTGATGGCAATAGGCTCGCCCCCTATTACATTGGGACTTACAACATAACTGGCGAAATGTGGGTGTACTATATGTTCACCTCTGCCTACCCCTTCGGGGAATACAGGCGTGATGTTATGTATGTATGTATGTACCTAATTATAATTAATAAGTATAGCAAGATAGCATCACATATGGATTCCTAGAAGACATAGAAGTAGGTATTATACAACTCAGAATACAGTACAAACCAGAATCCGTGACCGCGCACAATTTTGAAGCAACACCAACTATTCCAGAATGGAGTAGATGCTTAATTGGACGATTTGACATTTAGTTCACATAGAACGCGCGCATCGTTTGAAGGTTTTACACGCTGCGTTTAATTCGATTATCCTGAGTAATAGAGAAGTGCAAAACTGCCGTCGGAATTATATAAAAACATGTTAGGATTACATTTAATTTGTATCTACACATGGACACAGTAGGCGGAAAGAAAAATGGCTGCACGCGGGGCTTGTGTTACACAAATCCTACTTTAATATACGCTAAGCTAGAGGGCTATGCAAAGACGTACCTATAATAATGTCTTCCTGACCGAATTTCGGTCACGGCGGCCTGTATCATTTGAGACTAGCCATCTGCGCAGGAGATATTATAGTGCACAAGTATGCGCGCTAACACAGGTGCACTCCCTATTCCCTCACTCTCATAGTCCAGGACGGTGAGACACGACCGGAGAGAGATCAGGCGCAGGACCAACGACTTAACGTGCCTTCCGAAGCACGATTGACGTACCTATAATAGGTACTTGTAGCGACACCCACATGTCTCCAGTTATGTTATAGGTCCCAATGTAATAGGGGGCGAGCTGGACATCAACCGGGCAGACCAGACTTAAGATCTTTAAGTTAAATTTAATCGTTTATCCAAGGTAAAAACTGTGTAATTCCGTTATTATTTTTCAACGGTAAACTCAAGCTGTGTTTTTCTTTGAACATAATTAATTGATAACATTTTAACTATAGTTAGGTAATTTTAACTAACCTTTCAAAGATTACGGTAGGTTATCATATTATTTCAATAAATATTTGACGCCTGACAGAGTTTTTTTTATAAAATATAATAGATAGGTGGACCGACGTCTGTCAGAGTTGCTGCAACCGGTGGATGCTAATGGCAAGTTGTCGTTCATTGTGGCGTTCTAAGGGGAAGGCCTCTTTGTCCAGCAGTGGACGTCTTCCGGGTGATGATGATGAGTAATTTAACATAAAATCACATCAGGCCTGTCTTCCCCGATGTAGACAGAGGTGTATAGCACCACATGTCGCAAGTTATGTTATAGGTCCCAATGTAATAGGCGAGCTGGACATCAACTGGGCAGACCAGGCTCCGTGCTGCTACTGAGGATTACCTAATGGAAAAACCCAGTGTAGCGACATCTACCCGTCGAAGGACGAATGACGATGACATTCCTGCATCGCGCTAGTGAAGTAAACACACGCGCTAGCTATAAATACAGCCGCCCCGAGTTGAGAAGTGGGACGCCGCGGCCCACCAGGCATACCACCGCCTGGTTGGAAGATCTTCCTTTTCGTTGGAGGAAATCCACATCCCTTCCTACACTCTCCATCTCCTTCCACCAGTTACCCTTTGCCTTACCGGGGAACCTAGAACGTCACGCCTAGCAGTCGTACTTAGCGAGACCAACGAGGCAGTCTTGTATCACATTGCGGCCTACCAATAGTATCTGAATTGTAATATTGGACGACATAGGTGCAATGGCTAAGCAATTACCACCGAATTCAGAGAAAGTTAACGATTACGTAAACTTTCCGACACTACCGACACCATCATTCTAACTAGTTTATAAAAAAATGACGTGTATAAGTGTTTTTTTTAAAACCTATTTGCTGAAATAAAATCATTTATCACTTGGTAAGGGTTATCTTTGTCAAATTTGTATTGTTTAAGTAATCATTAACGTCTCTCAGTGCGGCGGTAAGACTGCTGCGCTAAGGGTCGCGGGTTCGAACCCGCATGGGACAAAAATTTGTGTGATCCGCAGATGTTTGTCCCGAGTCTGGGTGTTTGTGTATGTGATGTTTCATGTTTGTGACACGCACCCACGATACAGGAGAAGTTACTTGTTATTTTTTATAAAAACACATACACAAACGCCCAGACTCGGGGCAATCAAATGTGGATCGCACAAATTTTTGCCCCCTGCGGGAATCGCATCCGCAACCCTTAGCACAGCAGTCTAATCGCTTAGCCACTGTGTCAATCAGGTCATCCTACAACTAGTGTGGGGCGAGGATTTTTGAACTTAAAAAAAACTTTTAATAGATATTTAAATAAAACAAAATCATCGTATTTACAAGTATATTTATTAAACTACTTAAATTACAACTTAAAAAGACACAGAATTCAAAATAGAGGCAATTCAGACTAGAAATTCTGAGACACTAGAATATTGGTGATGGAAAACATCGTGAGGAAAACAAGTTGTCGTTCATTGTGGCGTTCTAAGGGGGGGCCCTTTGTCCAGCAGTGGACGTCTTCCGGCTGATGATGATGATGAGCTACCGTAAAAACAGGCACGGTAACGGTAACAACCGACATGAAATTATATTATTTGTTAATGTGGGCATTGTGTAGGTTTTGCTTTTTTACCCATTTTTCTTTCACGTGTCTGACGGTTTGAGTATTTCAAGCGGCCTACCCAAATGTCCTTCAGATGGTACGAGACGGGGCGTCTGTGAGGACAGGTCGACTGAAACTCGCCGTGGTTCTTTCCTAAAAAGACCTCTTCTCAGACCCCCTACACTGTTCTCACATAAATTATTGAACTTGTCTGGACTTTAAAAGAGACCTTGACCCCTGAGTTTGTTTCGGTATTTCTTCTCAGAGGTAGTAAGTTAGAAAATGCCGACGCCATCATTCTAATTAGTTTACAAAAAAATGACGTGTAGTGTTTTTTGAAACTTATTTGCAGAAATAAAATCATTTGTCGGTACTTCAAAGGTTCGAGTCCCACTCGTGTATAAATTACCTTATCTTGAGTTCCTTACCTTGCATGGCCTTAAGGGCTTTATTATACTAGCGGTTTGGAAGCGGCTGCGGGGCGGAGCGCACGCGCAGCGAATGCGTCGCGAACACGCCGCGGCTGCGCAGCGAGGACGTCGCGGACGCGTGGCAAATACGTTACGTTTTCGTCGCGTGTTTGTAGCAAATTATCGCCGTACAATACACTCAATAACAAAATGGAGTCTGACGAGGAAACACTGCTGTTGGCTTTATTACTTTGAAGACGCCGGAGACGAAAACGAAAGCATCAACGAAATCGCTACAACAAACGTGTCCGTAATGAATTCGCTGCGCATGCGCGGCGTGTTCGTTGTGTGTCCGTAACGAATTCGCTGCGCATGCGCGGCGTGTTCGTTGTGTGTCCGTAACGAATTCGCTGCGCATGCGCGGCGTGTTCGTTGTGTGTCCGTAACGAATTCGCTGCGCATGCGCGGCGTGTTCGTTGTGTGTCCGTAACGAATTCGCTGCGCATGCGCGGCGTGTTCGTTGTGTGTCCGTAACGAATTCGTTGCGCGCCCGCTCCGCTTTAAGGACGTTCGCAATTCGCTAGTAAAAGGCCCTAAAGAACTAACTCCATCTATCTGTCTTCTCCATCATACATATCTCTTACAATTCTCAACAATTCATTCAAATTCTTCCCCGTCTTCGCCGAAATACCGACAACATCCATGTTCTTCCTCACTTCTTCATACACTTTTCTTCCTTCGTCTAAATCTATTTTGTTTATGACAACGCATGACTTCCTTTCCGCAAAGTTGGTGTTATATTGTTTTAGTTCGTATGTTAGAATGTCGTACTGCTTCATAGGGTCCTGGGTTGCATCCAGGAGATAAATTAATCCTCTGCACCTTTCAGCATGCTGCAGGAACTGTATACCTGAGGATATGATGTTCATGAGGGGAATATTGCCCAGGATAACGATATTAAAAACGTTTTTAAAATCAACTGTAAAAGCTTTGGGATTTTTTTAAATTCTTACCTAATCCATGATTTTTGTGAGACCCGGGAATCAAACCCGGGAGATCCGCTATGGCTACTTGTTCATAATCGTCAAAGGGCACCATACCTTAAATAAAATATGCTCACTCAATATCACACTAATATTATAAATGCGAAAGTTTGTGAGTGTGTTTGTATGTTTGTTACCTCTTCACGCTCAAACGGCTGGACCGATTTAGCTAAAATTTGGTGTGGAGGTAGCTGACACCTTGGATTAACACATAGGTTTTTCATCCCGAAAAAATATAGCGGGTAACACTGTGAGGCGCAGCTAGATTTACTAATAAAAACGACTGTCATATCACCATAGTTGTCGTGTTTCTTTATTTTTTTTGTTACTAGCTTTTGCCCGCGGCTTCGCTCGTGTTAATTTAGATTATTGGTTAGTATTATATATAGAATTTATAGCTGTTGCCCGCGGCTTCCCGCGTTTACCCCTATTTAAACTCCTTAGAGTGTTGAATTTAAATAAAAAAAGTAGCCTATATCCTTTCTCGGGTCTTAAACTTTCTGCATGCCAAATTTCATCAAAATCCGTCCAGCGGTTTAAACGTAAAGACGTAACATACAGACAGACAGAGTGACGATCACATTTATAACATTAGTAAGTATAGATTATAAGTATTTTTTACTTAATTAAATTTTTTTAATGTCCGTCGTTGTTTTAACCCCCGACGGAAAAAGAGGGGTGTTATAAGTTTGACCGCTATGTGTGTCTGTCTGTCTGTCTGTGGCACCGTAGCTCGGAAACGGGTGAACCGATTTGGACGCGGTTTTTTTTAAGTATAATCAAATACACTCTTCATTTGATGGAGTTTGAGATTAATTTTTTGTTGCAAATCTGGCTGTTGACTTGTTAAATCTGTGAGTGTCATGATTTATGCAATGTCCGTATTATAACTATTTAGATATTTAGTTATTGCTCTAAACTTAGCGGTACCCCGCCACGACATTGTCTTAAATAGGTGTTACTGGGAATTGATGGCTCAATGATAGGTATTATTTTTGACTTTTTAAATGATCGCTTTACTTTTTTGCGTTGAGGGTTTTTTAATTTAATCTTGTACTTACCTATATGTGGTCTGAGTGTTGTGAAGGGGTAGGGAGCGACCGTAGGCCGAGCCCTAGTCAAGGCCCTAAGCAGAGTGCTTTTACCTGCAATACATACATAAGAATCACCACTGATAACCGAGTGCTATGACTGTTGGACTGCCAAGTCAACGGTCGCTAGCATACCCCGGCACGCACCAATGTCTTTTCGAATTCATGTGCGTATTATAAATTAGTTATCAGTCGCTAAAAACGGTGAAGGAAAACATCGTGAGGAAACCGGCACACCTGAGAGATTGTTCAACGGTGTGTAAAGCCATGTCAGAGGCCTACAGGCGGTTTAAACTCTGACACCAGGTTGTTCATCAACCATACGATAAGAAGAAGATATTATTACATCACGCAGAGGTGTGTAATACACCCACATGTCTCCAGTTATGTTATAGGTCCCAATGTAATAGGGGGCGAGCTGGACATCAACCGGGCAGACCAGACTCCGTGCTACTACTGAGTAATAGAATGGAAAAACCTGTGGTCTAGTGGTCAGTGCAACTGCTGAGCATGACTACTTGGGTTCAATTCTCGGGTCGGGCAAAGTGTTACCGGGTTTATCCATTAGGTAATTCTCAGTAGCAGCACGGATTGATTTGTGTCCGGTTGATGTCCAGCTCGCCCCCTATTACATTGGGACCTATAACATATCTGGCGAAATCTGGGTGTACTGCACACCTCTGCCTACCCCTTTGTACCCCACAGGCGTGATGTATACATACCTGCATTAGGGAATCCAATCAAGCCAACGTGGGCCATGGACCTGACCTCCAGTGTGTACACAATGGTCTCCCCCGTAGCGCCCAACTCGGCCACGCTTGGTGCCTGGTAATACAATTAATGTATCATCATCATCAGCCTATCTTAGTCCACTGCTGGACATAGGCCTCTCCTATGGCACGCTACTGAGCCTGATATTCGGCCTTCGGTTAATATATACTATAATTTATTTAAAAGACTAACCTTAATTTCTTACCGGTTCTTCTCCATACAAATGAGTGTTTTGGAACCGTGCAACAAGCATCTTTGCGTTACATAAGCGCCATTTAAATACTCAAATACAATAATGATTTTTGTGCCGTGTGGTATTCGGCCAAGAATTGACCACCCCCTTTCCTCCAGTGGGTGTCGTAAGAGGCGACTAAGGGAACATCCAGAAGATGGGCAGCAGCGTCTTCTGTAACTTGACCACCAACACTGCGATCCCCAAGCCGCTTGCCAAGCGTGGGGATTATGGCAACCCCTCCCTCTTAAAAGGGGATGCCTATGTTCAACAGTTGACGTCTTTTGGCTGATGATGATGATATAATTTTAGCATGTTGCCCATGCTATGTTTACATTCAAAGTCATAAAGGAAATTTGGAAAATAATGGACACTAGGTAAACTAAATACATAAATCAATCAATTGTTGGTTCCATTTTTTAATTGGTGTGTAGGTATCTTGATTTTTGTATATCAATGCGTCACAGGTTTCTATTTCCATACAAAATCGGTAGAGGAATAGCGTTTTAACAGCGTAAAAAGTCAATTGATTGATGGTGTAAAGTACCCTACTGCTTAATATAATCATTCCTACTGACCTGTTCGGTGTCGGTGAGGAAGAATTTGTTCCCCCTGCCGCCCGCGCCCCCCCGCGCCGCCACGAACATCACCCCCTCTGTGCTCAGGTCCCCCACCACCTGTCCCGTGGCGTCGCGGACTATAGTGCCTGGGACATTAAATAATTACAGACCAGATTATTTACCTATTGTGTACTCCTGACCTAGTCAAATGAGAATCGAAGTTGAAAATTGTCTAAGTTACTGCTTATAACAGCTATCTGCCTGTGAAAGTAAATAAATAAGTAAAATAAATCAAGCTGTTTCGGAGATTAGATGGAACAAACAGATAGACAAAAAATATTAAATTTCATTTTTGTTATAATTATTGTATAATACTTTAATGAATTTAGTAAAAAACTGTTTTTTTGATATTACAAACAGACTACCATGTTATTTATTATCATCAGCCGGAAAACGTCCACTTTTAAACAAAGACCTCCCACATACAAGAAGTTTGTCATAATTTCAAAATTTCCCTTAGTAGCTACAACACCCACGGGACGAAACAGGGAGGTGCTATTCTGACCCAGCACTTAACGGGCAATGTTATTTATGTGTATAGATTATTATTGTGCCGAGTGGTATCTCACCTAGAATAGACCACCCTGTCTTCCCGTGTGTGTCGTAAGAGGCGACTAAGGGAAAATCCAGAAGATTGGCAGCAGTGTCTTTTGTAACTTTACCAATACTGCGATCTCAAACCTTGCCAAGCGTGGGGATTTAGCAACCCTCCCAATAAGGGGTAGGCCTGTGTTCAATAGTGGATGTCTTCAGGCTGATGATGAGATTTTTATTTCCTCACCAATAGGCACGGGTACTATGATATGCTGTGCGTTCTTCCCGTTGCAGTCCTTGTTGAACCCTCTCTCTCCATGTTTCGCCTGAATCACCGACTTGCAGTGGTTCAGACTCTTACTTGAGTGGGATGCCTGTGAATATTAACATCACACCTATAGTCCCCAAGAGGGTAGGTAAAGGTGTATAGTACGCCCACAAACCACCAGTTAATAATACTAGTTATAATAATAACATTTGTGAGTGCTATCTATATACTAGCTTTTGCTCGCGACTTTTTCTGCCAGGAATAGTTATTTTAAAGTAAAGTGTTGACAACCTGATTGGCGCAGTGGCTAAGCGATTGGACAGGTGCGCGGGTTGCGGGTTCGATTCTCGCACCGGGCAAAAATTTGTGTGAACCGCAGATGTTTGTCCCTAGTCTGGGTTTTTGTGTATGTGATATTTGTGAAACGCACCCACAACACAGAAGAAATTCCTAGTAAATGATAAATGATTTTATTTTTGCAAATAGGTCTTAAAAACACTTTTACTAACTACCTCTGAGAAGAAACACCGAAACAAACTCAGGGTGGCTTTAGTAACTTTTTTTTAAACACAGAAAATAATACGGTGTACACTTAAACTATTTAATAGTCTAAGGATGTACAATTAAGCATATTCCACCGATCTATCTATAATCCTCTACCAAATCGCTTAGCTCGATTGGTCTGATTTCAAATAGCTAAAAAACATAATCAGACCTGGAAAATGACATGGCCGCCATTCCCACCGTCTCCGCCGTCAGGCCCCGCGTGATCCTTGCACCACACACTTAAGAAAGATATGCAGCCGTCGCCACCGGACCCTCCGACTGCTCTCACTCTAAACGAATCGACATAATACTGTACAGTGTTGCGTGTAGACTTCGCCTTGAGACTACGCAGCGGTTTCGGCACGTATTCGGAACTTAATCGAGTTATTTGTACTTGTGAAGTCAATTTTAACGATTTAAATAAATTTATTAGTCTCATTTTTCTCTTTTTTAGGTTATGTTCATGTTATGAAACTTTTTTGACAGTTCTTTCAGACAGTGACAGATTTGTCGAACGAGTTTGACGTTTTGATTTTTATTTATTGATAATAATGTTTAATTGGAATACTAGTGGTTTGAGCACTTAATTTTGTAGGTAGATGCATGTAGATGTCAATAAGAGAATTGCGAAACTTTTGTAACGCTATAATTTTTCAATTACGATATGTTGATCGCTCCATCCACAGAACTCAGCTCTTTAATATAAGAAGAATCTACACAATGCCTTCACGCTTAGCAGTTCTTTAGGGTGCTAGTACAATACCTCAAGCAGTGACGATACTTACGTCTGTCACCCTGAACAGTCAACCTCGCCTCGCTACCATTCCTGTTTCTGACCGATCTTTATACTATGATCAGCCGTTTCTATATGACAAATGGCTCATGCTGATACGAATAATACATAACTGATATAGCCTCTCGTTATCTAGAAAGTAATGCTACTCCCAAACCTGCATAACTTTACACCTATATTTCCCAAAGGGGTAGGCAGAGGTGAACATAATTATAGTACACCCACATTTCACCAGTTATGTTATAGGTCCCAATGTGGGGGCGAGCCTATTGCCATTAACCGGGCACAAATCCAGACTCCGTGGAGCAGAATTACCCAATAGAATAATCCAGTAAAATTTTGCCCAACCCGGGTTGCGAATCCAGGACGTCATGATCAGCAGTCGCGCTTAGCGTCCACTTGACCAACGAGGCAGTTAAACTTTTAACTAACTACTTAATATTAATTAACGTGATCACCACTTCAGTTTATTAATAAGTACCTTTATGATAATGATTATAACTATGATATCATTTGAATACTTCAAAATTACGTTTCAGATTTATACCACAGATTACTAAATAGTTACTACGTAATTTATACCGATAACTGTCGATTGGTGAAGAGGCTACAAATGATAAAAACATTGATATTTAGTAACATCACGGTAGACCTGAGTATATACTATGTGATACATAAATAAATAACGTTAAGTTTTACAAAAATCCGAGTCCTGTGATAGTAATATTGACAGTAAGTATTTTAGACCAAAAAAAGTGTTCGCGTTTCCTGCATACTACAGATGCTTAAAGCATTTAACCAACTATATGCTCTAAGTACAGATGTTATTTTATCGTATTTACTCTCGGCTTTGTGCTCGTTGCTATGGAGATAATAAACGTTTTAGATAGTAAGTTGAAAACGTAACAACTCTTGGTAGACACACTGCATCGTTTACATAATAAATTGAAATAAAACTAAATGTCTTAAGTTTACCTTGACTTTATAAAAAAATAACATCCTACTACTGTCCCACAGCCCACTGCAGAGCAAAGGAAAATTCTTGTATAGTGAAGGATCTAGCATTGATCACCACGCTAGCTTACTGCGAGTAGTCTAATTAACATACCCCAAATTGGCATAATATCTTGAAATAAGAAACAATTGAGTCTTATCAATTAGTTAAGTGTTTCGACTCAGCAAGACGATTGTATTCTATTAATAAAATGACATGATATTAACTATGCTCCGTGGTTTCACCCATAATATTAAGGCTAAAAACGAAGAGTTGCCGTTACGAAATACCTTATCACATTTAAGAAAACGTTTTTACTTACCTACTCAACGAATACAACGTTGAGGATATCGTACTATAGGAATTACGCTGCAAATGTGCATTATTTAAACCTAAAATGTAATAAGGTCTTCCTGACCGAATGTCCGTCACGGCGGCCTATCTCAGCTGAGACTAGCTACAGGAGATATGAGTGCACAAGTATGAACACAGGTGCACTCCCTATTCCCTCCCACTCATAGTCCAGGACGGTGAGACACGTCCGGAAGAGACCAGGCAAGATACATGACGCTACGTGCTTTCCGAAGTACGAAACGCAAGCTACTGATGTATTTTATATTGGCGTTACTAAACTACCTGCATATTGCTATCAACATGTTTATAGCTGCCCATACTTTACATTACTAGAATCAGCTCGCGACTTCGTCTGAGTGAAAATGGTTTTCGTGTCTTTTCCAGGATCAAGATATCCAATATCCACACCAAAGATCCATTCCAATATTGTCGAAAGAATTTTCGAAATCAGATGGACGGTTTCGGCGATTACTAAGAACATACAAACAAACAAACTCTACCTCTTTATAATATTAGTATTGGAGCATCAAATGACGAAGCACTGTCTTCAAACTTGAAGTGTCTAACTTCAACGCAACTCCGCATAAAAGGGAACTCTTCATATTCTTCAATCATTCATCATGAAGTCGGTTGTGCTGTTCGCTTGTGTCCTGACCCTGGTGGCGGCGGAGGAGGTTGCTCTTAGGTACCACGAGCGAGTGGGGATACCCCAGGCAACCAGGATCAAGCAACAGGAGGCTCTGAGGATCTCTGGAGGGTACAGCTCCTACCTTGGAGAGCATCCGTTTCTGGTAAGACAAAACGTTTATATATTTTATGTCTTTGCCCGACCCTCGAATGAAACCCAGGATCTTATGCTTAGCAGTCAGAAATTGCGCTGTGCGGAGACTGAGACCAACAAGACAGTCTTAATTTTATTGTAATTTTAATATTTTTTTTACGGTTTTTTTCTGTTCTCCCAGTCTCATTCTGGTACCTTATAACCTTTCCCATCTCTAAGTTTTTATATAACATACATATAGACAGGTTTCCAGACGTTTTTTTTTTACCTTTTCACGCCTAAACTACTGAACCGATCATTGTGAGAAGCGCGCTCTTCGTGTAAAATAAAATACCTATTATTTCAGGCAGGCTTGCTGCTCACACTAACGACTGGGCGAACTTCGGTGTGTGGAGGAAGTTTACTAAGTCACAACAGAGTAGTGACGTCAGCACAATGCTGGTTCGACGGATACTCTCAAGCAAAACGAGTTCTGGTACGTAGGTCCGCTTGTCTACCACAATTCTTAATTCTTTATTGTCCATTTGTTATATAGAAACGGCTGATAATAGTGTAGAGATTGGTCAGATACAGGAATGGTAGCGAGGTTGACTGTCCTGGGAAACAGACGTAAGTATCGTCACTGTTGGATGTTCTCTACTTGCACCCCAAACAACTGCTAAGCGTGAAAGCATTATGTAAATATGATGCAGTACAGAGGCGAGGTTCTTCTTTTATACACATATTTTACTTTTTTGCCATCGACACGCTAAGAAGAAGAGGCGAGCTTAACTCAAAATTGAGTTTTCTTTCCACAAGTTGTTGATTCACGCGTATTTTACTTACTCTCGGAAACGTTTATTTTTATGGCTCAGATATTGCGTTAACTCTTGATTCTAGAGATAACACGATGAACTAAAATCCTTAGTGTGAGTTGCACCAACAACTTTGACGTGGTTAGCGTTAAGTATGGCCGCTTGTATGAGAACTTGACGTTGACGAACGCACTTAACGATAACAGACGATTGGTGCAACCCACCCTTAGTGTACAAACGTTCTTTGCAGTTTTCTCGGTCCAAATATCGTCAATTATTATGAATAATATAATGACAGTAGTCAGCTAAGTCGTTTGTAACAAATAGTAGGTTCCACCTTTTTTTAAATCATGTAAATATAACAATGAAAATTTACTCCTTACGACAGCTATTTGCCAGTGAAAGTCCTATCAGAATTGGATTAGCCGTTTCGGAGATTAGCCGGAACAAACAGACAGCCAATTTAAAATTGTATTTTTGTTAATACTTTTATTAGCATTTAGTAAAAAGCTGCTATTTTGATATTTCAGACACCTCAGTTTTATTAATTATAGTACCTTTTAATTTTTTTCACAGGTAGTGTTAGGTTCTATACGGTTATTCAGCGGTGGGTACCGACAGGTGGCAAGCACCATATATGTCCATCCAAACTATAACGCCTGGACCTTAGCCAATGATATCGCTATGTTGAAGATTCCCTATGCATCCTATACTAGTAAGTATACTAGAACTCGTAGCTAATCTAAGAAGTTGAGCAGTACTCGCCGCGATCAGTCTTGTGGCGGGTGACTGTTTTCACATGTTAAGACCTCTCCGTGATTCGGAAGGCACGTTAAGCTGTGTCCTGCGTCTGATCTCTCTCCGGTCGTGTCTCACCGTCCTGGACTATGAGAGTGAGGGCATAGGGAGTGCACCTGTGTCTGTGCGCATACTTGTGCACTATAATATCTGCTGCGTAGTTGGCTAGTCTCAGATGTGTTACGTAGTCGCTAACTCGCTAGTCGCTACACCTTCATAGGAGTAAAAAAGGAGTATAATGATTTTTTATCAGGATTCATGTATATATGTGTTTCTTTATTCCATCATAACTTCTGCATGCCTGTACCGATTTATATATCAAAAAAAGTTTTATTTTATATCACCACGGTTTCTTTATTTAAGTAAGTAGAGATCTTTTTTTAAGATTTATTTTCTTTCAGGTTATATCAAGCCCATAGATCTGCCGTACGGCTTGAACCGGACATTCGAAGGCATATCCGCTGAGGCCATAGGATTCGGAAAAACCAGTGATTGTAAGCATTTCCACCAGCTATTATTTTACTTGCAATTTTGTTCGTTTTTAGATCATATCTTGCAAGATCGTTGGTCTAGTGGTCGCTGAGCGCAACTGCTGAGCATGAGGTCCCGCCATGGGTTTGAATTTCAGGTCGGGCAAAGTATTATTGGGTTATTCTTTTAAGTTATTCTCATTAGCAGCTCGGAGTGGTGTTGTCACTAATTTAAGTATGAACCACCTTCAAAAATGGGTCCTGTATTTGACCCGTATGCGTGTATGTTTGTATGTCGACGATTTTCTCAAAAATTACTGACCCAATTTGCATGGGGATTTCGTTATTTATTTATAATAGTGGTTTTGGTTACTTGTGAATAAATACACATAATTTTCTTTATTTCTTTTTATTTTCAGCGTCAGTTGTGTCTACGAACCAGTATCTGCATGATGTGTTCATTCAAGTTATCAGCAACGCGGAATGTGTTAGGTCTTACGGGTCCATGGTGACCCGTGACGTCATGTGCACCAGCGGGGCGAGGAAAACGGGACCATGCGGGGGAGACGCCGGGGGATCTCTGATCTATAGATATTATACACGTACCTCCCACTTGTTGGTAAGTAACATCATATTATTATAAAATCGAAAGTTTGTGAGTTTGTTTGTATGTTTGTTACTTCTTCAAGCTCAAACGGCTGGAGCGATTTTGCTAAAATTTGATATGGAGGTAGCTGACACTCTGGATTAACATATAGGCTTCCTTTTATCCTGAAAAATGTAGCGGGTAACACCGCGGGGCGCAGCTAGTGACATAAAATACAGTACAGTAACACCCAAATTTGACGACGAGTGCTGAGTGAGGTCCTGGGTTCGAATCCCAGGTTGGGCAAAATGTTATTAGGCAGTAGCAGCACGGAGTCTAGACAATGGCTATCAGTGGTTGGAAATGGGTGGGCGATCGAACTCAGTGGCGTACCATAGAAGAGGCTTATGTCCAGCAGTAGATGGAGGTAGGCTGATGATGATGATGAAATGGGAGAGCGGGCCTTGTAGCGTACCTTGGGCAGGCCTACGTCCAGCAGTAGATTGTCATAGGCTGAGGTCATGTGAATTGCAATGCGCCCGGACCTATAACTTCACTGGTGAAGTGGACGTACTATACACTTTTGCCATACAGGCGTGAGGTTATGTTTAACAAATTATATTCTCGTCGTTGCAGATTGGCGTGACATCGTTCGGTTCAAACAGCGGGTGCCAGGCTGGTCACCCATCCGGATATACGCGCGTCACTTCCCATATTAACTGGATCAAAAGCTTCTTGTAAATAAGCATGAAAGTAATATTAAACCTGAAAAGGGTTTGTGAAACTGTAAACACAAACTAAATAGGGCAAAAATTAACAAAATTATTTATTGATTCATTTCAGCCATGATCGACCCTAATCAGGGCAGAGGCCATAATTATTAAGAGGCTTTAATAATAATATAAAAATATTGTTAGACCATAGGATGATGACGTCAATGTCCTATAGTTGCATAGTAAATTACGCATCGCCCTTTGCATTAAGCGTTTTGCGCGAGAAGGATAGAATGCCTCTTTCATGAACTTACAAACGTTGTAAATCTTTCATTGATGATTTTGTAAAAATATTAGTAATAAACATAAAAACGATACAAATAATTGGCTTTAAATTATTGTTTCACAAAGCAAGGTAAGTAAACCCAATATATACCCAGTATTATTATTTATCCAAGCACAAAATATTAAATGGAAATGGGCCGGACTTGTAGCTCGACTCAAAGACAGATGGACTAAAACAGTGACATCATGGCAGGGGCCACCTGGCAAACGTCACAAAGGAAGACCATACGTGCGCTGGGAGGATGATATTAAGAAAATAGCTGGACCAAAATGGATACAAACAGCCCAAGACCGAGAGAGTTGGAAATCCTTGGAAGAGGCCTTCACCTGAGAGGGGTTCCTAACTAAAAAGCTTAATCAAATAATAATAATTAAAGACGAATTATACATAAGCGAATAATGTTTAACTTAAAAATAGTTTAACTTTTGATTAACATAAGTGTAAAAATAATTAATAGGAAATAAAAGGCTTTTTTATTTTATTTATTTATACCCAGTATTGAAATCTTGGATAAAGGGAACAGCGAATGATTTGTACTTCACAATGTTAATCTGTGAGCCTAAATTATTTACACATGTTCATCATTAGTTTTAATCATAGGTTTTAATGTATGTAGTTTAATATATTAGTACATTGATTTATTTTTGTAATAATAAAAACACCTGTTGGCAGTGATGTGTCAGAAAATATACACATCACTGCCTGTTGGGTAATGAAAAAAAAAGATATAAATCTACATTTCTTAAAAGCCAAGGTGTCAGTTATAACATTAACTTTTATCTGTCAAACACGTCGTAAAAAAAGTAAACAAGTACTAATCTGTCGTCGAGACGTCGCGACAATTAATTAATAACAAAATGTTATTTTTACAATCCATCGTATGTTTATAAACAAATAAAATGGATGATAACGGAAACCCGGAACAGTTCACCGCTATCTGCGAAGGCTGTTTGAGTACAGACAGGAATTTAACCGAGATTATCGAAGTTGATATTAAGAAAGTTTTTTACGAAATTCTTAACGAAACTGTAAGATTTTTCAGTATTTTAGCTTATTTTTATGCTTTTATCATGCTTATATCCTAGCGTAGAGCGTCGGGAAGGCTCAAGGACCTTTTTAAATCTAAGATGGCGCTCAATCAACTGTTTATCCTTGAAATCGTTTAAGTCGGCCTATTTCGTAAAAATTGTCGCAATGGTATTCGTGAGGTCACTGGACAGGTGGAACTTAAGCAGTCACTATATTAGTGTGTAACAGGTGTAGGTGACACCTACATGGACGAATACTGGACAAACCTCTATAAATATCAAGTAAAATAGTAATAGCACTGCGGGGTAAAGGCCTCTGAACCCTTCTTCTACTGCTCCCTGTCGGCCGCCACTTGACGCCAGGCTTCTAGGTAGTAGTCTACCTCGTCACACCATCTTTTTCTCTGCCTGCAAAGTTGTTTGCGGCCATTTAAGACCCACTGTGTGGGTTTAAACACCTAGGTTCTTTATTCAACTGACTCAAAAACTAAATTTGATTTTAGTTTTAAATTATGAGTTGACCACACTATCGCATTAGGTGTAACCTGTAATGATAGGAGTGTTATGAGAAATAATAAATAAAGTTGGTCAAATGGTTGCTAAGCTCTACTGCTGTGCGTGGGATTAGATTCTCGTCTCAAGCAGTGTTATTGGGTATTTCCATTAGTTGTTTCTTAGTCTTAGTAGCAATGGCAATAGGCTCGCCCCCTATTACATTGGGACCTATAACATAGCTGGGGAAATGTGGGTGTACTATACACCTAGGGTTGTCACCTATTCTATAATATATAGTATCAAAAGTAAAAAGAGGAAAACATTTCTAGAATTCATCACAAAACTAGCAGTGATCGTAATAAACAGAAATAAATAACAAATATATAAAATGGCAATAAAGACATACAGGGAATGAAATATGTATCATGTTTTTTAAATTATATTTCTTATTTGTTTCATTTTTTTATAGCCTATGTTACTCGTGATGGTCTAAAGACTTGCAACACTCCATACATCAAAATCGGTTCAGGCATTCAAAAGTTATTGTGGAATAAAGAAACTCACATACATACATGAACTCTGAACAGATTACTCTCCTTTTTTGGGCAATTGTGTAATAATAGGCCTGACTATGTTAGGGGGACTACAAGGACAAAAACTAAAAATATATATATATACTAGGTGAAAGTTTGTATGTTTGTCAATTCTTCACGGTCATACGGCTGGATCAATTTTAATAAAATTTGGTATGGAGGTAGCTGACACCCTGGATTAACACATAGGCTTACATGTACTTACGTTTAGTGTGTCAGAATCGTAGCAAATGGAAATCGGTGGTCTCTGCCTACCCCTCGTGGAAATAGGCGTGACTTTATGTATGTATGTATGTACTTACGTTTAACACGTAGACGAAAAATGGCTACCCTGTATAGGTGTTGCCGTTCATTGTAGCATTCTAAGGGGGAGGCCTTGTTTTTTTTTAAACGTCCCCCACACTAAGATTTCCTCCTGTGTCGTGGGTAGGTTTCACAAACATGAAATATCACACACAAACAGCCTGACTCGGGACAAACAAATGTAGATCACACAAATTTTTGCGAATCGAGCCCGCAACCCTTAGCGCTGGAGTCTAATCGCTTAGCCACTGCGCTAGTTAGGTCGACACTGGAGTGTCTTTGTTCAACAGTGGACGTCTTCCGGCTGATGATTCTTAATTCTTTATTGTACACAAAACATATGATTACATATAACAGTACGAAATATGATGTACAGAGGCGAGCTTAACTCAAAATTGAGTTTTCTTACAGCAAACCTTAGAGTAGTTGATGATGAGGATGATGATGAACCCTGTATACGCCTCTGTCTACTTAATCCAGGTGTGATGTATTTATTCCAGGGTATACACAATAAGCTATCATTATGCTGGGAGTGTAAGGCGAACATCCAGCGGTTCCTATCCTTCAAGAGGCAGGTCAAGGATGCTCATGAGACCCTTATTAGACATATGGTGAGTTTATCATTATTGTTTTACCTCCGCCGTACCGTGGTAAAGTTCTAAACATGAATTCGACGGGTGCGAACAGCCACACTGCCGTGTAGTTTCTGCCGTAGAATTGACCACCCCCTTTCCTCCCGTGGGTGTCTTAAGAGCAACTAAAGGAGATGGGCAGCAGCGTCTTCTGTAACTGGACCACCAATACTGCGTCCCCAACCCAAGCCGCTTGCAAGCGTGGGGTTTTATGGCAACCCCCCCCCCACCTAGGCCGTTGTTCAACAGTGGACGTCTTGGACGATGGCTCAGTTGGTTAGAGCTGTGCCACGGTACGGCTAACGTCGCGGGTTTAAGTCCCGCTCGTGTCCATTTGGAAAATTTTCTTTATAAATTTAAATTCAAGCTTAGCATAGTCAACATACTAAAATTTATTGTTTTCTGTAAAAAAGAAGGTCGCCCCATACTAGGACTTTCTTCTGTATCGTGGGTGCGTTTCACGAACAACCAGACTCGGTACAAACATCTGCGGATCGCACAAATTTTTGTCCCGTGCGGGAATCGGACTTGCACCGACCCCCCCGAGGTCGTCAATTCAGTATTATTATTCTATATCACAGTAGCATCTTAATAAGCTATTGTGTGTATGAGATTTGGAGAATTTGTTGAGTCTATGCGTCGAGACACCTTATCCGGGCACCGATTATCCGGACACCGATTATCCGAACACCGATAATCCAGACACCAACCATCTGGACATCGACTATCGTGAGGCCGATTATACGGACACCCATAATCCAGACACTGACTATCTGGACATCGATTATCGTGAGGCCGATTATCCGAACACCGATAATCCTGACACCGATTATCCGGATACCGATTATCCGGAATACCAATGGTTTTATTGGATTTGGATAATCGGGATTCTACCGTGATTCAATGTGGGGGCGTCTATCACAGTTTAGAGGAGTTTATTCATATCATTGGTAAGAAATGCTTTAGTTAGTGAAAAACCGAACGTCTCAGAGACTTTGTGGAAAATTGGTGCATTTGTAGAAAAATTTATATACAAAAATATACTTCACAAACACACTATGTTTTGCCTTGATAAGCATACAGCTATACAGTATTCAACTTGTTAATACGGTATTTAATTATAAAAGTTTAAGATTAAATACTTAAATAAATATTTAATAAACATAAGATTAAACATTTATCTGCACTGAAAGCCGAGTGGTATGACCGTTGAACTGCCAAGTCAAAGGTCGCAATTTCTAACCACGGCACGCACCAATGTCTTCGAATTTGCGTATTGCAAATTCGTTAGCAGTTGCTAAAACGGTGAGGGAAAACATCGTGAGGAAACCGGCACTCCTGAGAGATTGTTCAACGGTGTGTAAAGCCATGTCAGAGGCCTGCAGGCGGTTTAAACTCTGACACCAGGTTGTTCATCAACCATACGATAAGAAGAAGAATAGAATAAAGAAGTAAGTTGGTGTGATAACATACGGTATCCAAATAAAGACATTGACATTAAATAGAACAGTGTGACGAATGCTTCACCTACAAGAGCCTGGAGAGAGAAAAAAATTAGATAATAGTGCTTCGGACTTCCTCGTTGGTCTAGTGGTCGCTAAGCGCGACTGCTAAGCATGAGGTCCTGGGTTTTAATTCTGGGTTAGGCAACGTGTACTGGGTTTTTCCATTAGGTAATTCTCAGTAGCAGAACGGAGTCTGGTCTGCCCGGTTGATGTCCAGCTCGCCTATTACATTGGGATCTATAACATAACTGGTGGAATGTGGGTGTACTATACACCTCTGCCTACCCTTAGAATACTGGCGTATTGTAATGTTACAAAAAAGGTATAACTCGTGGGGGCTCTACTTACAACCAATCCAAGTAAATAGGGATGTTGACGCGATTATAAATACATTTCTAATCGGTTTTTAATTAATATGAAAGCTGTAAATGCGGCGAAATTAAAAGTATGTTAAAAACTGTAAACCCTAAACTAAATACGGAAAAAAATTACAAAGTTACAAGCATTCCAAATTTAATTGTTAGACAGAGATGGCACTACAGGATAGTGACGTCAGTAGCCTGTAGTTGTATTGTAAATTTCGTATCGCCCATGCATTAAGTTTTTTGCGCGAGAAGGTTACAGAATGTCCCTTCAAATTTAAAAACGCTGTATATCCTTCTTTTTTCGATGGATTTTATTTATTTTTCGGATCTTTTAAACCCTTTTTAACCGACTTCAAAAAAGGAGAAGTTCCCAGTTCGCCGGGATCTTTTTTTACACGACTGCCTAAAAAAAGGAAGTAATTTTTTTTTATGTGTGTTCCCTCTTAACTCAGTCATTTATGAACCGATTTGATTATTTTTTTTATATGATTCCAACGTAATTGTTAATCGTCAATGCTCAATCCTTCTCTATATAAGAAGAGACGTTAGTAGCAGTGGGACAGTTATAGGCTGGTATTATTATTAATGTAGTCGACATCCCTACTGTGTTTCGTCACACTGTAATGGGCTTTTCCTGTCTACAGCGCCCATTGAGTTTGCGTGCTCTTCTGGCGAGTTAAAATGGTCTACTGGCATGGGCGGGCGGTCTACTCGCCAGTTGACATGGTCTACTGGCGTGGGCGGGCGGTCTACTCGCCAGTTGGCATGGTCTACTGGCGTGGGCGGGCGGTCTTCTCGTCAATTAAGATGGTCTACTGGCATGGGCGGGCGGTCTTCTGTGCCGTGATCGAAGGCTGGAACCAACTGGTAGGTCGTTAAAGACGTTAAAACAAAAGGAAACTTGAATTTTAATAATGCAGCCACATCGTAGCTCTGTTGGTAAGAGCTCGGATCGAAAGGTCGCGGTTTGTAACGAGGTTTCATAATATTTCAAGTTTCCTTTGTGATGAAGCTGGTAGGCCGCGTGCTGGATGATGGCGGGCAGCGGGGCGGTGGCGCCGCACGCCGCTCGCCGCGCCGCTGCCACCGAGAACACTTCAATACATCTTAATGTATTTGAACGCGCCGCTCTCCCCGCCTCCGCCCCGCTGCCCGCTGCCATCCAGTTTGATGCCTTAGGTGTTAAGAGCGCCATACATGGAGCGGTAGCTTGTAGAGATCAGTCGTTCGTTCGCACGTGCATGTTGACATCGCAAATCGCAACAAAAACTTATGCAATCTTGAAAATCACGTCTCTTTTGTTCAGTTCCAACAAGAATATGATAGTAGGATTACTCTCCAGTTTAATTCCGACAAAATTGCATAGGGATTTTAAAGTTTCGTACTCTTAAACTTAACACTGGCGCCAAATATTTCTGACAGCCGATTGGCACAGATACCTAAATAAATTAATCAGTGCGTGGTGCGACCATAGGATCTGCAATACTTTGTACGACCATATCCATTTCTACGGAATGTTGCCATATATATATACATTATTTATTTTTTCCCTCTGTACATTTTATATATATAAATGTATTATTTATTTGTTGTATCTATTTGCACCGGTTTGACGTCATATCGTTAGGATCGGCTATCGCTGAAAATCAGCGCTGACACTTTGTCTCGCACGGGGTCGCAGCATTAATACTGAGCGACGGCCGTATTACGTGCGTGGGACGCATATACCCCCTTCATGTTAATTTTTTTCTCGGTATGTTTATATTTTTGTGTTATATGCGTTTTACTCACGTGATTAAAAGTATTTCTTTCTTTCTTTCTTTCTTAATTATTTCAATATTATGTGCCCATTGGGAGGAACTAACTGAGATCAAAAGATTGACAGCGTTTCAATAAAACTGAATCATGTTTCCGTTAAATCAATATTGATTTTGCGTTGGCCTTGAATTAGAATTGAAATTAAATTCGAGATTAAGCTACGAGATCAGAGCGATCGCCGCATGATTGGTGGCCTTTATAATGTTCTTCGGATTGGCGGCCGATGCGACAATAGTCGCACTATTAACATGTATAGCGCCACTTCCGAGGTGTGCGACAGCGGTATATTGTCGCAGAGTCACGTGACTGGTCGCATTGGTCGCACGCGTCGGTCGTGCGATAGGCCGATTAGAATGATTGATTTGATTTGAAGCAATAGCAGATGTATATTTTACCGTGGCCGTATAATATAAGAGTCTATTGCCAATACAGGACCTTAACATAAAACATATACGCCTGTATTTCCCAAGGAGTAGGCAGAGGTGTATAGTATACCTATACCTATACCCACATTTAGCCAGTTATTTATTTATTAACAATTTATGTACACACAAGAAATATTATAAAAAGAAAGAACATATAGATTAAGTAAGATAGTACAAAGGTACTGCTTATTTCATTGAGAAATTTCTTCCAGCAGTCCTGCGAAAGGAGAAATACATTTGAAATGAAGACGACAGTGTGTAGGACAAATAATATTATCAACAGTGCAAAAAATAAAATAAAATAAAGATACATGAATATAATACATACATAAATACAAACTATATCATAGTGAGGAAAGATAGTGATCTTTAACTCTTCTCTTAAAGACAGAGACAGTGTGTGAGTTTCGTATGTCGGTTGGCAGTGAGTTCCATAGTCTAACTGCATGCACGGAGAACGAATACGAAAAGTAATCCGTTTTGTGGGGCAGGAATTTTAGGAGGGTTCTATGGTGGGATCTGCACGGAGCATTAGGAGGTTTCACATAGGAGAAACGCTCACGTAGATAGGAGGGATATTGCGGATTGTGAAGGATATTGAAGAGGAGACATAATATCCGAGTGTTCCGGCGAAGGTGGATAGGGAGCCACTTGAGATCCTTGCGAATTATGTTATAGGTCCCAATGTAACAGAAGGAGAGCCTATTGCCATTAACCGGACACAAATTCAGACTCGGCGCTGCTACTGAAAATTACATAATAGAAAGCCCATTAAAACTTTTCCCGTCTAGATAATCGTACTCAGGTCTATGTCTTGATATATGATCGATGTCTGATTGATTAATAATCGGTTTTCAAAAAAACAGTAGCCTAAGTTGCTCCATAAAACATCAGCTATCTACCAGTGGAAGTCCCGTTAAAATCGGTCCAGCCGTTTCGGAGTCAACGGAACTTCTACTAAAACTTCTAAAGCGTAAGTAATTTTTCAATTGTTTTTTTGCACAATTTTCTTGTTGATTAAAACTAGTCACAATTTATTTGCTGTGTAATAAAATGTTATTTGTTTTATAGATTTACTGGGAGGCGTTGGTCAAGAAATAATTTACCATCAATAGCTCCAAATACGTTGAAATAATGAGTGGCATAAGGTTACCTACTACGCATAATATCCAATGGAAGACTATTATATAAGAGATTATCTATAACCCTCTACTTTGCTCGCGTTTTCTTTTTATCCCCCATGAAAGGGTCATCTAAGGACATCAGTATATACCGCACTGATAGCCGAGTGCTATGACCGTAGGACTGCCAAGTCAAAGGTTGCAGAATCAAACCCCGGCACGCACCAATGTCTTTTCGAATTCATGTGCGTATTATAAATTCGTTGTTATAAACGGTGAGGGAAAATATCGTGAGGGAACCGGCACACCTGAGAGATTGTTCAACGGTGTGTAAAGCCATGTCAGAGGCCTACAGGCCGTTTAAACTCTGACACCAGGTTGTTCATCAACCATACGTTAAGAGCATTGTATAAAATGTAAAAATGGTTAAATTGCCGTTAAAATGTATTAAAAGTTAAATTAATCTCATCCCACATATAGTCAAGACCTTGTGGAGGAAGGGATGTGGGGTTCCTCTAACGAAAAGGAAGATCTTCCAAACAGGTGGTGGTATGCCTGGTGGGCCGCGGCGCCTCACATTTTAACTCGGGGCGGCTGTATTTATAGATAGCGAGTGTGATTACTTCGCTAGCGCGATGCAGGAATGTCCTCGTCATTCGTCCTTCGACTTTCGATTGCAAGTTCCATTATCGATTATGTAAAAATAAAGGAATTCTTCCATTTATCTAATAGCATTAACTTTTAATGTAAAGTCAAAAGGCCATGGAATTTTGTCTATTATAAACAATTAAAACTGTATCAAAATCGGTGAAACCGTTTTGGAGATTAGTCGATTTTTTATTATTAAAATGCTTACGGGTCCGCAGGAATGAAAGAAAAACGCGGGTGAGATCGCGGTGGCATCTATACAAGAATTAAAGATAAAATGTATAAAAAATGGCAATACAATAATTATATACTGAGAAATGACTTTTAATTTTATTTAATTAAAATAATTCATTTTGTTTGGGTTGATTGAAATTACGTTCGTCTGGACTTTAAAAGAGACCTTGACCCCTGAGTTTGTTTCGGTGTTTCTTCTCAGAGGTAGTCAGTTAGGAAATGCCGAAGCCATCTAGTTTCTTGATGATTGAAATCTGACGTGTAAAAGTGTTTTTGAAAACCTATAAACAGAAATAAATCATTTATTCATGAATTATCTTTTTAATGGCAATAGGCTCGACCTATAGATTGGGACCTATTCCATAACTGGCGAAATGTGGGTGTACTATACATCTCTGCCGTTTAGAGAAGATGTGATTTACTCATTGACTGACTGCCTCGTTGGTCTAGAGGTCGCTAAGCGCGACTGCTGACCAAGAGGTCCTGGGTACAAATCCCGGGTCGGGCAAAAGTGTTACTGAGTTTTCCATTGGGTAATTCTCAGTAGCAGCTCGGAGTCTGGATTTGTGCCCGGTTGATGGCAATAGGCTCGCCACCTAATACATTACACTATATGTACACCTCTGCCTACCCCTTCGGGGAATACAGGCGTGATGTTATGTTATGTTTTTTGATTTACTATTTTTTTTTAAAACGTCGCTTCACACTAAGATTTTCTCCTGTATCGTGGGTGCGTTTCACTAACATGAATCATCACATACACAAACACCCAGACTCGGGACAAACATCTGCGGATCGCACAAATCTTTGTCCCGTGCGGGACTCGAAACCGTAAACCCTAGCGCAGCAGTCCAATCGCTTAGCCACTGCGCCAATCAGTTCGTCAAATTTATAAATAATTATATAATATAATATGTTTGTATTTTCAGCTCAACCCCTCTCGATTTCCAAGCCTCTCGAAGCTAGGTATAACCAAAGAGATCATAGAACCAACGCTAATCGACAACAAGACGGTGAAACCAGAGACAAAAGAGTTAGGTTTACACGTGCCTGTCACTTTTATAAAAGTTGAGGAACAGGTGCCGGATGTCGAAGGTAGCTTTGTAGATGGATGCAGCGATGTTGATGATGATAAGGATCTCACAGTAAGTGTTAATCAAGAAGTAATGATTTGGTTTAAATCACACTTATATTAATTAATTTATTTTTAGAATAAACATGATTGTTTTTTATATATATACATACATATACATATATAGATAGATATAGTATAGATTCGTAGTAAAATACTAATAACATATTATATAAGTATAATTATTAAATCTTAACCTATAACTTATTTGGGTACATACATATATGTGTTAGTATAAGTTAGTTAATAAATAAATAAGTCGAAAGTTTGTGAGTGTGTTTGTATGTTTGTTATCTCTTCACGCTCAAACGGCTGGACCGATTTTGCTAAAAATTTGGTGTGGAGGTAGCTGACACCCTGGATTAACATGCAAGTTACTTATAGGCTTTTTATCCCCAAAAACTGTAGCGTGTAACCGCGGGGCGCAGAACGTTTCCCATACATCGTGGGGCTCCAAACTTGAAGAACCTTTACAAGTTACAAATTGGTTTTGTTTGATAACAAAATCAGCTTTAAGCTGCCTTAGTTTCAGTTTGATTGACAGTGGCAGAATTCTTGTATAATTATGTCTAACTATCTACTCCCCGCGGTGTTGTCCGCTACATTTTTTCGGAATAAAAAGCAGCCTGAGTGTTAATCTAGGGTGTCAGCTACCTCCATACCTAATTTTATCAAAACTGGTCCAGCCGTTACAGCGTGGAGAAGTAACATACATACAAACACACTCACAAACTTTTAGCTTCATAATATTAGTGTGATGTGATGGGCGTAGTGCTTTTAAAATTATAACTTTTCGACAGGCAGTATTAAAATCAGGGTATGAAGAACCAAATAAGATAAAATCTAGAAGTAAAAAGAAGATAGATGACTTCAATGATTCGGATGAAGAGCCACTTAAGAAGAAAATAGAGATTGTTAAAGTTAAGAGAGTTAGGAAGAAGAAGGACAATGGTGAGTCTTTAGAAGAATCATATTTGGATAACTAGCTGTGCCCGCGACTCCGTCCGCGTGGACATTCAGAGGCAGCAAAATTATTTTAAAATTGTTTTTAACATCTAAATTGATAAAGGAAATTTGAAAAATGATGGACACGAGCGGGATTCGAACCCGCGACCTTCGCCGATCCGTGGCGCTGCTCTAACCAACTGTGCCACCGTGTCGCTGCTCGCATCCATCAAATTTCAAGTTCCCTTTTAGTATTTACGTCTTAAGGGTGACGTCAGGTATTATCTGTTGGAGTCTATGATTACCAACTCAGTGTTATACCTTTACAGCTATAAATCACTGAAACGATAATACCAACCCAAATTTATATGACTTTTGGTGCCATTTTAGCATGTTGCCCATGCTAAGCTTGAATCTAAATTGATAAAGGAAATTTGAAAAATGATGGACACGAGCGGGATTCGAACCCGCGACCTTCGCCGATCCGTGGCGCTGCTCTAACCAACTGAGCCACCGTGTCGCTGCTCGCATCCATCGAATTTCAAGTTCCCTTTTAATATTTACGTCTTAAGGGTGACGTCAGGTATTATCTGTTGGAATCTATGATTACCAACTCAGTGTTATACCTTTACAGCTATAAATCACTGAAACGATAATACCAACCCAAATTTATATGACTTTTGGTGCCATTTTAGCATGTTGCCCATGCTAAGCTTGAATCTAAATTGATAAAGGAAATTTGAAAAATGATGGACACGAGCGGGATTCGAATTTCGAATTTTTCGAATTTTCCTTTATCAATTTAGATTCAAGCTTAGCATGGGCAACATGCTAAAATGGCACCAAAAGTCATATTGTTTTTAACATATTAGCTAAGTTTGAGCTGATTCTATTTAGTAGCTTTTACGCCAAGCCGTACTGTTTTATTACATATATGTTAAGATTGACGTAACTTTTTTGTTTGTGAACCGATATAAATGAAACAAACATTAAATGATATGGGAAGTTTGCCACAATACATCAGTGAAAATCGCATCGAAATCGGTTTAGTCTTTTCTGAGATTAGCGCGTTCAAACGATCGAACGAACAGATAAACAGACAAAAACTTTAAAAACTATATTTTTGGCTTCGGTGACATAAATACAGAGTGTATAAATTGTTTTTCTTTTTTAATATTGAATGTGACACGGGTCGTCTACGATTTTATTATAATTATGTATAGATATGGATAATATACATCAAATTGTTTATTTAAAAAGTGTTAACGCAACTTGGGAGAGGCCTATGTCCAGCAGTGGATCGCGATAGGCTGAGAGAGAGAGGCTGTTCGGTTGCCTCTCTCTCTCTCAGCCTCATCATCACCAGCCAAAAGACGTCCACTGTTGAACAAAGGCCTCCCCCTTAGAACGCCACAATGAACGACAACTTGCCATTTGCATCCACTGGTTGCAGCAACTCTGACGATGTCGGTCCACCTGTTGGGAGGCTGCCAACGCTGCTATCTTTCAGCCTACTGCGCTCTAATTAAATATTTTTTAAGAAATTTTCCGATTCCTTTTTTTTAATAAAAAAAATGATAAAGATTGTTCAATGACGATTAGCGTAGACGACTGGAGACAAATTGGCGCTGTACACATTAGAAATAAATCAATTAATTTTTGATAATAATGTCTTTATTGTTTTATTTTAGCGACCCCTAAAATAGATAGACGTAAGCACCCTGCACCCAAGAAAGAAAAACCTGCAGGTGTAGTGAAAAACGCCAGGGTTAGCAAGAAGCTGCAGCAGCTCAACGTGGCGCAGGGCCAGCTGGAGATGGTCGTGCTGAGCTGGGACGAGGTGAGTGAGCTAGTGACCTCCAACAGCGCCAGGGTCAGCAAGAAGCTACAGCAGCTCAACGTGGGGCAGGGCCAGCTGGAGATGGTCGTGCTGAGCTGGGACGAGGTGAGTGAGCTAGTGACCTCCAACAACGCCAGGGTCAGCAAGAAGCTGCAGCAGCTCAACGTGGCGCAGGGCCAGCTGGAGATGGTCGTGCTGAGCTGGGACGAGGTGAGTGAGCTAGTGACCTCCAACAGCGCCAGGGTCAGCAAGAAGCTACAGCAGCTCAACGTGGGGCAGGGCCAGCTGGAGATGGTCGTGCTGAGCTGGGACGAGGTGAGTGAGCTAGTGACCTCCAACAACGCCAGGGTCAGCAAGAAGCTGCAGCAGCTCAACGTGGCGCAGGGCCAGCTGGAGATGGTCGTGCTGAGCTGGGACGAGGTGAGTGAGCTAGTGACCTCCAACAGCGCCAGGGTCAGCAAGAAGCTACAGCAGCTCAACGTGGGGCAGGGCCAGCTGGAGATGGTCGTGCTGAGCTGGGACGAGGTGAGTGAGCTAGTGACCTCCAACAACAACAACGCCAGGGTCAGCAAGAAGCTGCAGCAGCTCAACGTGGCGCAGGGCCAGCTGGAGATGGTCGTGCTGAGCTGGGACGAGGTGAGTGAGCTAGTGACCTCCAACAACAACAACGCCAGGGTCAGCAAGAAGCTGCAGCAGCTCAACGTGGCGCAGGGCCAGCTGGAGATGGTCGTGCTGAGCTGGGACGAGGTGAGTGAGCTAGTGACCTCCAACAACGCCAGGGTCAGCAAGAAGCTGCAGCAGCTCAACGTGGCGCAGGGCCAGCTGGAGATGGTCGTGCTGAGCTGGGACGAGGTGAGTGAGCTAGTGACCTCCAACAGCGCCAGGGTCAGCAAGAAGCTACAGCAGCTCAACGTGGGGCAGGGCCAGCTGGAGATGGTCGTGCTGAGCTGGGACGAGGTGAGTGAGCTAGTGACCTCCAACAACGCCAGGGTCAGCAAGAAGCTGCAGCAGCTCAACGTGGCGCAGGGCCAGCTGGAGATGGTCGTGCTGAGCTGGGACGAGGTGAGTGAGCTAGTGACCTCCAACAGCGCCAGGGTCAGCAAGAAGCTACAGCAGCTCAACGTGGGGCAGGGCCAGCTGGAGATGGTCGTGCTGAGCTGGGACGAGGTGAGTGAGCTAGTGACCTCCAACAACGCCAGGGTCAGCAAGAAGCTGCAGCAGCTCAACGTGGGGCAGGGCCAGCTGGAGATGGTCGTGCTGAGCTGGGACGAGGTGAGTGAGCTAGTGACCTCCAACAGCGCCAGGGTCAGCAAGAAGCTACAGCAGCTCAACGTGGGGCAGGGCCAGCTGGAGATGGTCGTGCTGAGCTGGGACGAGGTGAGTGAGCTAGTGACCTCCAACAACAACAACGCCAGGGTCAGCAAGAAGCTGCAGCAGCTCAACGTGGCGCAGGGCCAGCTGGAGATGGTCGTGCTGAGCTGGGACGAGGTGAGTGAGCTAGTGACCTCCAACAACAACAACGCCAGGGTCAGCAAGAAGCTGCAGCAGCTCAACGTGGCGCAGGGCCAGCTGGAGATGGTCGTGCTGAGCTGGGACGAGGTGAGTGAGCTAGTGACCTCCAACAACGCCAGGGTCAGCAAGAAGCTGCAGCAGCTCAACGTGGCGCAGGGCCAGCTGGAGATGGTCGTGCTGAGCTGGGACGAGGTGAGTGAGCTAGTGACCTCCAACAACAACAACGCCAGGGTCAGCAAGAAGCTGCAGCAGCTCAACGTGGGGCAGGGCCAGCTGGAGATGGTCGTGCTGAGCTGGGACGAGGTGAGTGAGCTAGTGACCTCCAACAGCGCCAGGGTCAGCAAGAAGCTGCAGCAGCTCAACGTGGGGCAGGGCCAGCTGGAGATGGTCGTGCTGAGCTGGGACGAGGTGAGTGAGCTAGTGACCTCCAACAACGCCAGGGTCAGCAAGAAGCTGCAGCAGCTCAACGTGGGGCAGGGTCAGCTGGAGATGGTCGTGCTGAGCTGGGACGAGGTGAGTGAGCTAGTGACCTCCAACAACGCCAGGGTCAGCAAGAAGCTGCAGCAGCTCAACGTGGGGCAGGGCCAGCTGGAGATGGTCGTGCTGAGCTGGGACGAGGTGAGTGAGCTAGTGACCTCCAACAGCGCCAGGGTCAGCAAGAAGCTGCAGCAGCTCAACGTGGGGCAGGGCCAGCTGGAGATGGTCGTGCTGAGCTGGGACGAGGTGAGTGAGCTAGTGACCTCCAACAACGCCAGGGTCAGCAAGAAGCTGCAGCAGCTCAACGTGGGGCAGGGCCAGCTGGAGATGGTCGTGCTGAGCTGGGACGAGGTGAGTGAGCTAGTGACCTCCAACAACGCCAGGGTCAGCAAGAAGCTGCAGCAGCTCAACGTGGGGCAGGGCCAGCTGGAGATGGTCGTGCTGAGCTGGGACGAGGTGAGTGAGCTAGTGACCTCCAACAGCGCCAGGGTCAGCAAGAAGCTGCAGCAGCTCAACGTGGGGCAGGGCCAGCTGGAGATGGTCGTGCTGAGCTGGGACGAGGTGAGTGAGCTAGTGACCTCCAACAGCGCCAGGGTCAGCAAGAAGCTGCAGCAGCTCAACGTGGCGCAGGGCCAGCTGGAGATGGTCGTGCTGAGCTGGGACGAGGTGAGTGAGCTAGTGACCTCCAACAGCGCCAGGGTCAGCAAGAAGCTGCAGCAGCTCAACGTGGCGCAGGGCCAGCTGGAGATGGTCGTGCTGAGCTGGGACGAGGTGAGTGAGCTAGTGACCTCCAACAGCGCCAGGGTCAGCAAGAAGCTGCAGCAGCTCAACGTGGCGCAGGGCCAGCTGGAGATGGTCGTGCTGAGCTGGGACGAGGTGAGTGAGCTAGTGACCTCCAACAGCGCCAGGGTCAGCAAGAAGCTGCAGCAGCTCAACGTGGGGCGGGGCCAGCTGGAGATGGTCGTGCTGAGCTGGGAAGAAGTAAGCATGCCGAATTTCGGTCACGGCGGCCAATCCCATCTAAAACTAACCAGCCAACAGCGAAATATTTTAGTGCACAAGTATGCGCGCAGACACAGGTGCACTCCCTATTCCCTCACTCTCATAGTCCAGGACGGTAAGACACGACCGGAGAGAGATCAGGCGCAGGACTAACGGCTTAACGTGCCTTCCGAAGCACGGAGGGGTCTCGATATGTACAAACGGTCACCCATCACAAGACTGACCGCGGCCAGCATGGTGGGGTAGCCACGTAGCTACGAAGTCCTCCAGTCAGTCGACGTTCAAAGTATTGGGACCTATAACATAACGGGCAAAGTGTGAGTATACTGCCTATCTCTGCCTACATACACGCGTGATGTTATGATATTTGATTGCAGGTAGAAGCTGAGCGTCAGAAAGCCCTGTTAAGCGTGGTGTTCACTCGCCACGAGTACCGCTGCCACCACTGTGTACTCGGCTTTAATCACCGGTTTAAATTGGAGAATCATATGAAGAAACATGAGCCGGTGAGTTTAAGTCACATTTTAAAATAATACGCTGTTTGGGCGCCTGAAAATTGTTTATTTGACACCACCAATTAGTTAACATACTTTTTATGAGCTGTCAAAACGCTATCAATCAATCAATCAATTTATTTCAGATAATACAATCCATAATGGTTAGTAAAAAACATACACATCTTACAAACTAGTATTAGTAGGTACATGAATATCATCATATAAAATTAAAATGATTAAATTCAATTAATTTACTATAATACAATAAAATAACAACAATTTACCTATACCTCCAGATTATGACGTCACTGTTTTGCTAACTAAATTCTATTTATTGATTTTAAAGCTACTAATAATCTTATTTTATAGAAATTGTAAAGTAACACGTTGAATGCGGTAAAGCACACAGGATGTGTTTCCAAAATCTTACGCTAGTGCCGCGCACACAATTGTTGTGTTTACATATTTATCGATACGCCACTACGCCAGTACGGCAAAAACACATGTATTCGGTCGGCACTACGCCAGTGCGGATAACATGCTAAAAGTTTTCATATATTCCGCTTATTCATAATAAATTACAATTTAAAACCATGGATTAAATAATACCTGACACTGTCGTTTCCCTCACAGAAAATAGTCACTAGACTTAAACCTGGTTTAAGTAAATACGGGTATTATCCAGGTTTAATAATAAACCTGGTTTAAGTTAATACGGATATTATCCTCGGTTTTGAGGGTTTGAGTTCTATTACCATTTTACTACTACTATTCTATTCTATTTGTTATGATGTATTGCAGTCGGCAGGCAGCATGGTGTGTAATGTGTGTCAAGTGAGATGTCGGGATGCGCATGCGCTCTGTGCACACAGGAGGCGACATAGAGTTAGGTAAGTACCCTTAAATGATGATCATCACCATCATCATCATCATCACCCTTAGATGATGTTCTCTTAGCAAACAGCAGGGCAGCAGGAATATGTCATGGTGGCCTAGTGTTTGACGTACCGGATTTGTATGCACAAGGTAACAGTGTCAATCTTACGCAAGAATCAATGTGACTTTTCATGACATTGTAGCGACATCTACCCGTCGAAGGACGAATGACTAACTACTAACTATAAATACAGCCGCCCCGAGTTGAGAAGTGGGGCACCGCGGCCCACCAGGCATCCAACCAACCACCGCCTGGTTGGAAGATCTTCCTTTTCGTTGGAGGAACTTCACATCCCTTCCTCCACAACATAAATACTTTCTTAGAAATTCTGTGACACTAGAATATTGGTGATGGATCGTGAGGAAAACAAGTTGTCGTTCATTGTGGCGTTCTAAGGGGGAGGTCTTTGTTCAACAGTGGACGTCTTCCGGCTGATGATGATGATTTAAGCTGCCATTTAAGCTCCCTTGTGAAGCGATAACTAGATTGTTAGTAGTAGTGTGTTGTTTGTAATCCAAGATGGCGGTGCTGTGCGTGCGGCGACACGTGGTCCCGCGCGGCCGTGGCGGCCGACCACCACGCGCGTGCGCACGGCGCGCCCCCGCCCACACACACCTGCTCCGTGTGCGGGCACTGCGAGCCGTGAGTGACACGCACACACACACACTCACTTACAACACACTGACACACATACTCACAAGATGGCGGTGCTGTGCGTGCGGCGACACGTGGTCCCGCGCGGCCGTGGCGGCCGACCACCACGCGCGTGCGCACGGCGCGCCCCCGCCCACACACACCTGCTCCGTGTGCGGGCACTGCGAGCCGTGAGTGACACGCACACACACACACTCACTTACAACACACTGACACACATACTCACAAGATGGCGGTGCTGTGCGTGCGGCGACACGTGGTCCCGCGCGGCCGTGGCGGCCGACCACCACGCGCGTGCGCACGGCGCGCCCCCGCCCACACACACCTGCTCCGTGTGCGGGCACTGCGAGCCGTGAGTGACACGCACACACACACACTCACTTACAACACACTGACACACATACTCACAAGATGGCGGTGCTGTGCGTGCGGCGACACGTGGTCCCGCGCGGCCGTGGCGGCCGACCACCACGCGCGTGCGCACGGCGCGCCCCCGCCCACACACACCTGCTCCGTGTGCGGGCACTGCGAGCCGTGAGTGACACGCACACACACACACTCACTTACAACACACTGACACACATACTCACAAGATGGCGGTGCTGTGCGTGCGGCGACACGTGGTCCCGCGCGGCCGTGGCGGCCGACCACCACGCGCGTGCGCACGGCGCGCCCCCGCCCACACACACCTGCTCCGTGTGCGGGCACTGCGAGCCGTGAGTGACACGCACACACACACACTCACTTACAACACACTGACACACATACTCACAAGATGGCGGTGCTGTGCGTGCGGCGACACGTGGTCCCGCGCGGCCGTGGCGGCCGACCACCACGCGCGTGCGCACGGCGCGCCCCCGCCCACACACACCTGCTCCGTGTGCGGGCACTGCGAGCCGTGAGTGACACGCACACACACACACTCACTTACAACACACTGACACACATACTCACAAGATGGCGGTGCTGTGCGTGCGGCGACACGTGGTCCCGCGCGGCCGTGGCGGCCGACCACCACGCGCGTGCGCACGGCGCGCCCCCGCCCACACACACCTGCTCCGTGTGCGGGCACTGCGAGCCGTGAGTGACACGCACACACACACACTCACTTACAACACACTGACACACATACTCACAAGATGGCGGTGCTGTGCGTGCGGCGACACGTGGTCCCGCGCGGCCGTGGCGGCCGACCACCACGCGCGTGCGCACGGCGCGCCCCCGCCCACACACACCTGCTCCGTGTGCGGGCACTGCGAGCCGTGAGTGACACGCACACACACACACTCACTTACAACACACTGACACACATACTCACAAGATGGCGGTGCTGTGCGTGCGGCGACACGTGGTCCCGCGCGGCCGTGGCGGCCGACCACCACGCGCGTGCGCACGGCGCGCCCCCGCCCACACACACCTGCTCCGTGTGCGGGCACTGCGAGCCGTGAGTGACACGCACACACACACACTCACTTACAACACACTGACACACATACTCACAAGATGGCGGTGCTGTGCGTGCGGCGACACGTGGTCCCGCGCGGCCGTGGCGGCCGACCACCACGCGCGTGCGCACGGCGCGCCCCCGCCCACACACACCTGCTCCGTGTGCGGGCACTGCGAGCCGTGAGTGACACGCACACACACACACTCACTTACAACACACTGACACACATACTCACAAGATGGCGGTGCTGTGCGTGCGGCGACACGTGGTCCCGCGCGGCCGTGGCGGCCGACCACCACGCGCGTGCGCACGGCGCGCCCCCGCCCACACACACCTGCTCCGTGTGCGGGCACTGCGAGCCGTGAGTGACACGCACACACACACACTCACTTACAACACACTGACACACATACTCACAAGATGGCGGTGCTGTGCGTGCGGCGACACGTGGTCCCGCGCGGCCGTGGCGGCCGACCACCACGCGCGTGCGCACGGCGCGCCCCCGCCCACACACACCTGCTCCGTGTGCGGGCACTGCGAGCCGTGAGTGACACGCACACACACACACTCACTTACAACACACTGACACACATACTCACAAGATGGCGGTGCTGTGCGTGCGGCGACACGTGGTCCCGCGCGGCCGTGGCGGCCGACCACCACGCGCGTGCGCACGGCGCGCCCCCGCCCACACACACCTGCTCCGTGTGCGGGCACTGCGAGCCGTGAGTGACACGCACACACACACACTCACTTACAACACACTGACACACATACTCACAAGATGGCGGTGCTGTGCGTGCGGCGACACGTGGTCCCGCGCGGCCGTGGCGGCCGACCACCACGCGCGTGCGCACGGCGCGCCCCCGCCCACACACACCTGCTCCGTGTGCGGGCACTGCGAGCCGTGAGTGACACGCACACACACACACTCACTTACAACACACTGACACACATACTCACAAGATGGCGGTGCTGTGCGTGCGGCGACACGTGGTCCCGCGCGGCCGTGGCGGCCGACCACCACGCGCGTGCGCACGGCGCGCCCCCGCCCACACACACCTGCTCCGTGTGCGGGCACTGCGAGCCGTGAGTGACACGCACACACACACACTCACTTACAACACACTGACACACATATTCACAACACACAGACATACACACTCACTTACAACACAAACACAGGCACACAAGCACACTCACTCACAAACAAGAAAAAAACACACACTTACTCACAACACACAGACACACTCACAACACAAACACACATAAACAAATAAAGGCACACACACTCACAGTGCGCCGACACACTCATTCACAACCCAAACACATACATACCGGCGTGCACACACATATACACACACACACACAACTCATAAATGTGTCTGTATGTCGCAGGACCCTGGGCAAGCTCCGCAACCACATAAAGAACCACGCGGAGAGACAGAAGTGTGAGCTGTGCGGGAAGACCTTCAGGGATAGGACCTCGCTCAGGACGCATTTGTTGTGAGTATAACATCTATTGCGGCCAAGGTTAGGTCAGGGGGACTCCGCGCACTAGACTGCCACGACCAGATTAACTCGACTTCGACGACCCAATTGGCGCAGTCGCTAAGCGATTGGACTGCTGCGCTAAGGGTTGCGGGTTCGATTCCCGCACGGGACAAAAATTTGTGCGATCCGCAGATGTTTGTCCCGAGTCTGGGTGTTTGTGTTTGTGATATTTCATGTTTGTGAAACGCACCCACGATACAGGAGAAATTCCTAGTGTGGGACGACGTTTTGCTTAAATAAAAAAAAAAAACTAAGATGACCGTTGCGGCCAACTTAAATAATCAGCCTCCTTACCATGAACTCTTAAAGCAGGACAGTTTACCATGTGGAAGCGAGATGCTGCATTACACAGCACGTAGCGGCGTCTCGCTTCCACATGGTAAACTGCCCTGCTTTAAGAGTTCCTGGTAAGGGGCTGGTCTGATTTGATCTGGTTTTCTGTTTGGTTAGTAGTCTGGTTTGAAAGCACTGATGGCCGAGTGGTATGACCGTTTGACTGCAAAGTCAGAGGTCGCAAGTCCAAACCTTGCACGCACCAATGTCTTTTCGAATTCATGTGCGTACTATAAATTAGTTATCAGTCGCTAAAAACGGTGAAGGAAAACATCGTGAGGAAACCGGCACACCTGAGAGATTGTTCAACGGTGTGTAAAGCCATGTCAGAGGCCTACAGGCGGTTTAAACTCTGACACCAGGTTGTTCATCAACCATACGATGAGAAGAAGACCGTTGCGGCCAAGCGCGCGACGTTCGTATGATCTCTTTAGTTAAGCTGTTGGAGCTGGTCGTGGTCAAATAGTGCGCGAGGTCACTAAATATTTTCGAAATTAACGGACGGGACTCGGTCCCCCATCCACAACCCGACTGCATCAAGTGTAGCTTAACCTTTTGTTTATTTGAGCGTATGTTTTAGTATCCACAAAGGTGAGAAGGAATACTCATGCCCACGCTGCGACAAGAAATTCTTATTCAAAAAGGCGATGGAAGTTCATCTGGTCACACACGATGCGCCGGCGCACCTGTATTGCTATCAGGTGAGGATCTACAAAAGCTAGTATATATAATATAAATGTATATATCTATATCATAATAATATACCGTGTGGTATCCGACCTAGAATTGACCACCCCCTTTCCTCCCGTGGGTGTCGTAAGAGGCGACTAAGGGAACATCCAGAAGATGGGCAGCAGCGTCTTCTGTAACTTGACCACCAACACTGCGATCCCCAAGCCGCTTGCCAAGCGTGGGGTTTATGGCAACCCCTCCCTCTTAAAAGGGGGAGGCCTTCGATCAACAGTGAACGTCTTCCGGCTGATGATAATGATTATTTGACTTAGATGCTACTCGTATTCTCATTTTAGATAACTATATCGTGTAGCTCATTATTTTCTCATATTTTTAAAAAAGCAACTATGAAGTTTCTTACCGGTTCTTCTCCATAGAAACGACTTTTTGGAACCGAGCAACTAGTTTTGACGTTTTGTAAGTGCTCTTTTGTAGCCTACATAAAGTAAAAACATTATGACTATGACTCTACATTATTATTATATTATAACTTTTAATGTAGGTATTATAGATTTAATTTATTTTCCAGTGTGACATGAATTTCAAGAATCGGATGTCGTTCACGCAGCACATGAAATACAGTTTAAAGCATATCGACCCAGCTAAACTCAAGTAAGTCGTTTAGTACGGGTCTATCGCCGTACAGTAGGTCTTCTTCTCATCGTATGGTTGATGAACAACCCGGTGTCAGAGTTTAAACCGCCTGTAGGCCTCTGACATGGCTTTACACACCGTTGAACAATCTCTCAGGTAAACACAAACACACACACACACAGTAGGTAAACGGTCGAGTCAGTATACTACCGCAACTTCAACGTATGCCTCGATCGTTCATACATTATTATAAACGATCGAGCCAAATACAGTACCTCCTATTTTGAAGTCGGTTAAAAGCAAATAATACGGCAAAAAACGGGCACAAATACACAGACTCCGTGCTGCTGCTAAGAATAATCTATTACTAAAACCCAATAACACTGCTTGTCCCGGGATTCGAACCCAGTACTTCATGCTCAGCCGTCGTGCTAACCGACTACTGGACCCGATTGGCGCAGTGGCTAATAAATTCGACTGCTGCGCTAAACCTTGCGGGCTCGATTTCCGCATGGGTCAAAAATTTGTGCGATTCGCTGATATTTGACCCGAGAATGTTTGTGTATGTGATGTTTCATGTTTGTGGAACGCACCCACGATACAGGAGACATTCCTAGAGTGGGGCAAGGTTTCTAAAAAACATATCAAATAACAGGTACGCTTGCCACTTGTGCGACAAGAAGTTCGTGAAGGCGACGCGGCTGGAGGAACACAACCTGGCCGTACATCTAAAGGTCACGCCGATACGCTGCACCGCGCCCGGGTGCGCCTTTGTAAGTATATTTTATACTAATCTATACTGTGTATATTAATATGTACTGTGGATACTAATCTATACTGTGTATACTTATCTATACTTTATGTACTTATCTGTACTATGTATACTTATCTATACTATCTGTACTAATCTATACTTTATGTACTAATCTGTACTATGTATCAAGAATTTTACGGAAATGATTTTATACGAACCGGAGTCGAATGTTTAGAACTTATTTTAAATCTGAATCGGAACCGAACCGCAGTCGAACTTTGATCAGTCGAATTTGTAAAAACACAGTATGAACGGTAATGCAATAAAATCAAAAACGTATGTGAGTGTGACAGAGACAAGTGGAAGAAGGGAAGTAAGGCCTTTGCCCTGCAGTGGGACAATACGGGCTTATAATAATAATAATGTGAGTGTGATACATATGAATCAAGGGGCAGTTACTGCGCACTGGTCCGATTGAACGGTCAAATTGTGACGCGAAATATATCCGGAGAACAAACTCTTCTGCTTATCGTATGATTGATGAACAACCTGGTGTCAGAGTTTAAACCGCCTGTAGGCCTCTGACATGGCTTTACACACCGTTGAACAATCTCTCAGGTGTCACGATGTTTTCCTTCACCGTTTTTAGCAACTGATAACTAATTGATACGCACATGAATTCGATAAGAGTTTGGTGCGTGCCAGGGTTGACTTGCGACCTTTGACTTGGCAGTCCAACGGTCATACCACTCGGCTATCAGTGCTTTTTTATAATTTTACGGTGACACATATGTTGCTGTTGGTATACCAATAAAAAAATAACATCATCCCCCCCAGTCGTGCTCGTCGCGCCCCGTGCTGCGCACCCACCGGCGCATGGTGCATGGCGGCGCGCGCGCACTGCGCAACCATGTGTGTCACACGTGCGGGAAGACATACACCGTGAGTATAACAATCACACCTATACTAGGCAGAGGTGTGTAGTACACCCACACTTCGCCAGTTATGTTATAGGTCCCAATGTAATAGGGGGCGAGCTGGACATCAACCGGGCAAAAATCCAGACTCCGTGCTGCTACTGAGAATTACCTAATGGAAAAACCCAATAACACTGGCCGACTCGGGATTCGAACCGGCCTCATGCAGCAGTCGCGCATAGAGACCACGAGACCAACGAGGCAGATATTTCTCTACGTCTATAAGCCATCTACCACTTTTTGCTCTTTTTTTTCCTCCTTCACTAATCTTCTGTTCTCTTCTCAGACTAAGAAGACTCTAGAAGGCCACCTGCGCTCGCATACGGGTGAACGACCCTTCCAGTGCGGTCAGTGCCCTTCGACCTTTGGTTACGAAGCAGCTTTGTACAACCATAACAAGCTGGTACATCTCAAAGCTAAGGTGAGAATAATTACATGTCTCCCAGTTGTATATCTTCTCCCCTTCAGGTGTATGTTCCTCTCCCCCCGTTTAAGTGCTTACCTTGAGGTATATGTGTCTCCCCCCAGGAGTATGACCCCCACATGTATGGTGCATGTGCCTCCCCCTTAGTGTATGACCCCCAGGTGTATGTGTCTCCACTCAGGTGTATGTCCCCCCCTGCAGGTGTATATCCCCCAACAGGTCTATACCTTCCTCCACGTGTACATCCCCGCCCAGGTGTTTCTACCTCCCCTCAGATGCAGGTCACCACGATTTAAGAACACAAAAAAACTACAATTGACTCAATGTTAATATTGTTCACAGTTGGGTCGCAACCGGCCGGTGCCACCCATCCAAGTTGCGACCGCGCCCACCGACGTAACATAAGTACATCCCTTTTAAACAGTATCCTGGGTAGGCAGACTTCGTGTTGTAAACAAAATAACTATTGAACATTGACACCACCAATCAATTGACATACTGTTTATGAGCTGTCAAAACTCTATTCCTCTATAGATTGTGTATGGCAATAGGAACCTGTGACGTCACTAGTTCGCAAACTCAATTGACTTACTATTTATTGATTTCAAAGCGACTAATATTTTTTTTTTTTAAAACGTCGCTCCACACTAGGAATGTCTCCTGTATCGTGGGTGCGTTTCACAAACATGAAATATCACATACACAAACACCCAGACTCGGGACAAATATTTGCGGAGCGCACAAATTTTCGTCCCGAGTGGGGATCGATCCGCAACTCTTAGCGCAGCAGTCCAATCGCTAAGCAATAATAGCTAATAATCAAAATTAAATGTATCTTAAATGAAAATTAATCAGATTATTAGGGTTAACATCAAGCATTTTTAATGAAGTAGTGTCTTCAAATTATGGGTTCATGGTGTCAACTCCTCAATACTCAATGATACTCATTTAATATTAATGTACATAGACATCTGCCTACCCCTTTAAGAATGTAAGATTACATAACATAAGAGGTGTATAGTACACCCACATGTCGCCAGTTATGTTATAGGCCCCTGATGGGCGCAGTGGCTAAGCGATTGGACTGCTGCGCTAGGGGTTGTGGGTTCGATTCCCGCACGGGACAAAAATTTGTGTGATCCACAGATGTTTGTCCCGAGTCTGGGTGTTTGTGTATGTAATATTTCATGTTTGTGAAACGCACCCACGATACAGGAGAAATTCTTAGTGTGGGGCGACGTTTTATTAAAAAAAAAAAAAAAAAAATGTAATAGGGGGCGAGCTGGACATCAACCGGGCAGACATCACTCCGTGCTGCTACTGAGGATTACCTAATGGTTTAAAAAAACCCAGGTTTATTGGTCGCAGCGTAAGGGCTGCTACATGTGAGGTCTTGCATTCGAATCCCGGGTCTAGCAAAGTTACTGTGCTTTTCCATTAGATAATTCTCAGTAGCAGCACGGAGTCTGGTCTGCCCGGTTGATGTCCAGCTCGCCCCCTATTACATTGGGACCTATAACATAACTGGTGACATGTGGGTGTACTACACACTTCTGCCTACCCCTTCGGGGTATCCAGGCGTGATGTTATTTTAAGTATTTTTTACGGTATTGATCTCTTTAATTATTAGATTAGTTGTGTCGTTACGCTCAACGCTACGTTACGGCTATTTATAGCCTTTAGCCTGTAGTCGGCTACAGGCTAAATTAAGCTTTTAAGTTAGGATAAGCTACATCGTAGTTTTAGAGGCGAAATGCCTAAAAAAGTGGTTTAACCATTAGCAATGTATAAGAGACGATTGTCTATGAATAAGCCGGAAAAGGAAGACCTAGGCTATTATACTCTTATCAGACTAAAAGACCTTAGTAGAAACGAATAGGATAGAATTTTATTTGCCAGATATATGGTATTTTACAGTAGTAATATATTAATCACAAAGTCTCAAAATGGTCTTAAATTGACGAATGGTAATATTATATGGCATTAAAAAGCACTGATAGCCGAGTGGTATGACCGTTGGACTGCCAAGTCAAAGGTCGCAAGTCAAACCCCGGCACGCACCAATGTCTTTTAGAATTCATGTGCGTACTATAAATTAGTTATCAGTTTAAATTGATAAACGAAATTTGAAAAAGATGGACACGAGCAGGACTTGAACATGCAACCTTCCCCAAACCGTGGCGCTGCTCTAACCAACTGAGCTACCGTGTCGCTGCTCCAACCAACTGAGACACCGTGTCGCTGCTCTAACCAACTGAGCTACCGTGTCGCTGCTCGCACCCATCGAATTTCAAGTTCCCTTTTAGTATTTACGTCTTAAGGGTGACGTAATCTTATGTATGTCTATAAAGCATACAAACCATTTAAACTAATCAAATCAATTATTTGCATAGACATATACCGTCTTATCCATAAACGAGGATCATACCAGCATTAACTAAACCCCGTATTAAGTCAGACATCTTTATACTTTGATATGGGAACGACAGAGACAAGTATAATTTAATCCTTGGTTTAAGATATTATTTTTTTATGATAAAGGGGGATAATGTTGCAAGTTAAGATTAAGATTAAGATCGCACCAAGGTTTGCTAGGTAGCTATGGTCTCTGCCTACCCCTCTGGAAAGCAGGCGTGACGTTAAACAAGTTTTCCATAGGTTAAAAATTACACTACTACTAATTTACATCTACATTTTTTTACCGATATAAAAAATCTGGTTATGAATGTATGTTCGTCATTCTCTCAAAAACTACTGATCCGATTTGCATAGTGTTTTGTAATATTATATAAGGTAACTACCAAAAATGCCCAACATTCACCCTCTTACTTAGAAACGATGCTAACATGTGTTTTAAGATAACCACTTATTAAATCTATTGGCATCTCTATTTTCTGACATGCAAACGACAGTGACTGGTATAATTTAACCGATTGTTCAACAATGAAATTTTGTGGAGGAAGGGATGTGGAGTTCCTCCAAAGAAAAGGAAGATCTTCCAACCAGGCGGTGGTATGCCTGGTGGGCCGCGGCGTCCCACTTCTCAACTCGGGCGGCGGTATTTATAGCTAGCGAGGAATGTCATCGTCATTCGTCCTTCGACGAGTAGATGTCGCTACAATTTTTATAAGTAAGGGGGTTAAATGTTTTAGCGGTATACACGGACACAAATGGGTAAAGTGCTAAAATGTATCATGTTTTAGTGTAAGATAAGTACATTTTTATAATAAGCTGAATAGTTACAATACGCGTTTTTAACGTTAGTGCTGCTGAGCATAAGGTCCTGGGTCGGGCAGTGTTGCTGGGTTCTTCCATTAGGTAATTCTCAGTAGCAGCACGGAGTATTTTGTGCCCGGTTGATGTCCAGCTCGCCCCTTTACATTGGGACCTATAACATAACTGGCGGAATGTGGCTGTACTACACACCTCTGCCTACCCCTTCGGGGAATACAGGCGTGATGTTGTCTATGTAAGATAGTTGTATTAGTTACATCACTATTTTAAGTTTATATACTCATAAATATTGTAAGCTGGAACGACACTATTGCCATAGATCTGTTAGACATAGCTTTAATTTTATCACACATTTGAGACCCCCCACATTGTTCGGGGTCCTTAGGGCCCCTTTTAGACCTCACAAAAGGTTCTTCATAACACATTCGTATGGAGGGAGATTCACTTTGTAATGATTTTATTAAATTGTAGGTAACTTACTGCATTTAAAATAATATTGGATTTGAACAAACATATAAACTGTTTATTCTAAAAAAAAATTAACGAAAAAAATTGTTTGCTAAATATTATTTCAAATGGGGTAATTGTAGGTAAACTCGACCCCTCTTAGACCCCCTTTTGGACCCATTTAACACCCCTAAAAGGACCGTTCTTCATAGTTTGTTCATATGGAGAGAGACCCACAGTATGACTTGATAATGTAATTGTAATAAATGTATTTTGATATGTATATGATAATAAAATATTTTGAAATGTACTTGTCGTTTAATTTCTTTAGCAGCTCTTTCCGAGGTCGGGTAATTGATGGGTGACCTTAGCTTTACTCCTGTGCTTCAGACAGCACATTAGCCTTAACTCAGTTGTCTTGAGTAGACCTTAGACAGTCATTACAGGTTGTCAGAAGCCTGAATGACAACCAGTGTTGCTAAGTACCGTGTCACCAGTAACTGTGTTGTGGAGGTCAGATAGACAGGCGCGCCGTGTACAGTACTGGGGTCCAGCTGTGTAGTTATTTAGTATAGTTAGGCTAAGTAGGCAATTTAGTGTTCGACCAACCTGACCACTCTTACTAAGTATCGTGTACAGTACTGGGGTCCAGCTGTGTAGTGAGACTGGGAGCCGACCACATAGTTAGGCTAGATAGGCAGTTTAGTGTTCGATCAACCTGACCACTCTTACTAAGTATCGTGTCACCAGTAACTGTGTTGTGGAGGTCAGATAGACAGGCGCTCCGTGTACAGTACTGGGGTCCAGCTGTGTAGTGAGACTTGGAGCCGACAACATAGGAAAACAGGCAGATTTTGAGGTAAATTTTTTGTGTCTCTTAAAATTAAAAGCCAAATAACTTTGTACATTTTTATTCCAATCATTAACATGATAGAACATTACTAATACATATTTTAAATAATAACTTAGATTAACATAACTGACGCTTACTCTGGTGTTGCCAAGTTATAAACGGATCTTGATCCGTTACGGATTCGGAACGGATCAAAATCTGTTGACTATTTTGTACATTAAAAATTGTAAGTCTCTTTATTTTGGTTTAAAAAGTCAGAGATAGGTATCTACCTCATATATTAGGTCTCTGGCCTTTTAAATTAATTCACGTATTTATTTATTTTCTTACTTATAAAAATATTTGTATGTCTTGCAAGGTAAAACAGTGTTACCGTATTTTTTTCATGTTTTCCTCAAAGTGTAAATTTTTCCCTTTTAACAAATAAACTATTTTGATTTTGGTAGGCATTTAAATATTTTAATTTAATTCTTATGATAACGATTTTTCAATCGCTATCACAGAGATAATTATCTACACTATAAATGAATTACAAGTTTCGAAAAACAACGAAAAAAATATTTTCCTAAAACTAGAATATTTTTATAAGTAGGAATAATAGTCATAATTACAAATATTTTTTCCATAAACAAACCCAAAATACTGAAGTATATAACTTAATTATAAATTAATATAAATAATGTCGAAACTCCAACAAATATTGTTAAATTCAATATTTATATGAATCTCTTACTAAAAACTAAATAAAATCGTTTTACACAATGGCAGCGCGAGCATTTGTTATAATTACCTTCAAATCGATTGTTTTAATCGATACTAAATACAAATCGATTTAACTTCTACCTTGTAATCGATACAATCATATAAATTTTTGTACATTAATCATTGAAAGTTTGATACATGATTTTTTTTAAAATGATTACAGAATACTATTTTGAGCACTGGCAATCTTGATCTAGACGTTTTTATATCTTAAAGGTAGAAACTGTGGGTATAAACAAACTGATCCCACGTACACAACGCACGCGGGACAACGCCCACTTCTGCCCAACGTGTTACATGACAATAAATAATCGGAAACTTCCTTAATTTAATGTTAAAACGAAATCACAAAAAACATTGTCAACGTATAGAAATTTGGGGTGAGAAGGTGAGGTTATGTTAACGATAAATCTTAGTCCTGCCATTGTCAATCAAACTGGCATTAACCGCTAAAATCAGAGACATTTAATGATTACTTAAACTGTCACAAAGTAAAGGTTTTCTTTGTGAAATCTGTGTACCAGTTTAAGTAAGCATTAACGTCTCTAAGTGCGGCGGTTAGGCAGCTTAAAAGCTGATATTGTTTTAAAACAAATGACCCTAATTTTAAACTTGTAAAGTCAAGTTTTGGGCCCCACGATGTATAGAAGATGGGCGTTGTCCTCAAAAGGTTCAGTAACTTTTGATGTCTGTATTGCGTCATCGGCCAAGATTTTATTAATTATAAACTGCAAATGCTCTAGACTAGATTATTTATATAATTAAGCCTTACCATACGCCCCTTCACTGATACTAGTTGCTACCGATATTTCAGTAACCGGTTCACTTTTCTCATCAAAGTAGATAGCTACTTCATTATCCTCTTTTTTAATCGAATTATCTTTTGGGGGGGGGACTATTACTTCATTTTTTGCTGACCCTTCAGTTTTGAGGTCACAAATGGTCCCTTTACTATGTACATGGTTAATATTAGTACCTTGCACCTCTTGGTCTTTCGTATGGTCAATGGGTTCGTACCCTGCGGGTAAAACCAGGCCGTCTTTAAAAGAGTCGAGTTCTAAATTTGTGGCGAAGTTTTTGTAGTTTACGTACGGTAAACCTTGTTGCTGTGGCAAGGTTAGTTGCTGTTGCTGTCCATTTTGTTGCTGGAAACTTTGTTGTTGTGAATTATGTTGCTGTTGTTGGAAATTTTGTTGTTGCTGTGAATTGTGTTGTTGCTGTTGCTGTGAATTGTGTTGCTGCTGCTGCTGTTGTTGGAAATTGTGTTGTTGTTGTGAATTTTGTTGTTGTTGCTGTTGCTGCAAATTGTGTTGCTGCTGCTGCTGTTGATGGAAGTTTTGTTGTTGTTGCTGTTGAAAACTTTGTTGCTGCTGTTGCTGTTGTTGGAAATTGTGTTGTTGTTGTGAATTTTGTTGTTGTTGCTGTAAGCTCTGTTGCTGTTGGAAATTCTGTTGTTGCTGTGAGTTTTGTTGCTGTCCTGGCTTCGAGGGATCCTCGATAGCTTGCAGTATGCTTTGCAACAAGCCCTCTGACAGCAACTGATCGTGAGGTACAGAATTCTTCCCGGCTTGGCCATTCGACGACTGTATTTGCACAGAATAGGACCCTACTTTGCTAGAAGTAGAGCTATCTGTGTTTTGGCTTGTCGATACTATCTTCTGCTGTAATTGCTTCGCTTCTTCGTTCAAGTCTCTGATCCGTTCCGATGTTTTTTGGATCTGATCGCTGACGAACTGCAGCCTCTCATCTCGGATCGCGTGTTTTTCTTTCAACGATTTCCCTTTTTGCGTGTAGATGTCTTTTTCCCTTTTCACGTTGTTACTGACTGGGTGTAACACAGAGTGAGATGCTAGAAGGTCCTTTGTGAACGACTCAGGTATCTTTATCTTGTTTGAAGACTGGTTCAGCGTTGTTCCAAGACTTGATAAGCTGTTCGCGTAACTAGCGGCCAAGTCAGCTGGTATTCTTTCACCGTTTTTAGCCGCTTTTAATATAGCCTCATGGTACGGACAGTGCTTCAAAATAGCCGCTGCATCCAAATTAGAGAGGTTTGCTAACACTGTCCCATCTATAGTCGAGGTTATTGTGTTCGTGTTAGATCCAGAGGTCACATGGTCTCCGACTCCAACGGTTAAGAGAGGGACGGAATAGGAGTCGATAGGAGATCCGTATAGGTTGGATGGTTGTTGGAAAGAGATGGGGCTGCCGGAGTGGGGCAAGCTGTAGAGATTTGTCGGTTCTATTGAGAGGGAAACGCTGTTACCAGTGTGGAAGCCAGAATTACCGGATTGGAAGCCGGAATTGCTAGAATGGAAGCCGGAATTACCGGCCTGGTAGCCGGAATTACCAGAATGGAAGACGGAATTACCGGAATGGAACCCGGAATTCCCGGACTGGAAGCCGGAATTAACGGAATGGGAGCCAGCGTTACCCGTCTGGATATTAACGTCTTTAATGTCTCTAATCGGAGGTGGTAGGTACGACGGTCCTTGGTGATGAACGTGGTCGATTCCATGGGCATCTTTATGATGGGTCGTGAGGGCTATGTGCTCAAATAGACCCTCAGGCACAGACTCCCTGAATTTGATGGGTTGGCGAGGGGTATTACCTCCAGAGTGTCCGCCGCCAGAGTGATACCCGTAGGGAAGGGGTAGCGAGGGGTTGTGACGAGGAGGCGCGCCGTACTGACTCCCTATTGGTACCCCGTAGGTCCCAGAAGGTGCTACTAACCCTTTAGCGCCTTGCTGTCTTAAAGAAGGCGGATAATTTCCATTGGAAAGAGAATCTAGGGGCGGCGCTCCGTAAGTATCAATTGGTTTCTCCGAATGAGAGTTTAGGACAGACAGATCGACAGACGTAGCGCTGTTGTCAGTATAATGAGCTTCGAAAACTGTCTTCGATTGATCGATATCGTTAGAATCACCGCCAACGATTGCGTTCAAGTCAATATTGGCTAACGCATCGTGGTGTACGTTGGCGTAACCGGACGAAATCTGGGCAGATGAGAACTGGTTATTAATAGAGAATTGGTTATTGCCGGATAATTGGTGATTGCCAGTCGGGAAGCTATTGCTGCCGGACGAGAATTGGTTGCCGGAAAACTGGTGATGCTGCTCAATGTTCGGCAAAGGTTGGTCCAAGTTTATTTGATCCAAGTTTATATGTATGTCTTGCGTTGGAGGGCCGTATTGGTCACCAATTTGGTGTATTGGCTTCGATACGCCAGGTATTGGCTTCCAGCCGTCGTAGAGGACGTGCGGGGGCGTTGGGGGGGCCGGAATCCCGGGGTGAGGGGGTTGCGGGTTCGGATCCGGTTGTGGTGGGCCGTAGTGACCAATATTGCCGATATTCTGTAAGATTAGATGATCGTTTGGTCCGATGGGGCCCAAATCGTGGCCTGGGGGCCCATAGGTGTCACTCGGGATCGGGAAGTTTGGTTTCAGGTCCCCAGGTAGAGACACTAGAGGTGTACCGTAAATAGGTGCCGGTAAGTTGAGCCCTAAATCGATGTTATTGTCGAAAGGCGGTAACGGAATCTGCGGTACTTCGGGCAGAGGTAGAGTCGGGCCGTTCCCTGATGGGGGACCGTAGCTAATCTTTGGGGGCCCATACACTGGCTTCGGGGGTCCATAAACAGGTTTGGCGCTAAAATGAGGCTTGTTCAGCGTTATCTTTGGGGGCTTAAACGGGACCCCATAAGTGGGTTTTGGTAGACTTTGTTTTGGAGGTCCATATGTCTTTTTCGGGGGTCCGTAGACAGGCTTCGGAGCGCTTATCTTTGGAGGTCCGTATACTGGCTTGGGGGGTCCATATATTGGCTTAGGGGGTCCGTAAATCGGTTTTGGTCTAGATTGTGGAGGTGGTGGAGGTCCATGGTAGTTCTGGCTGGGGAAAGTGACAGGGGCGGGGGGCCCGTAGGCTCCGGGAGGGGGGGATTGGAACGCAGGGAGGTCAGGGACCCCGTACACTGGCGCGGGGTGCGGCAGATCTGAAACTGAGAGACGGTAATTTTAGTATATGGGGTTCTATATAATGTGCAATTATATAGTAATTTTAAGTTTAAATTAAATGTTCCAATTTTTTTTAAACTATATTTGATCGAAGAAGACGCAGCGTTGGCAGCCTCTCACCAGGTGGACCGACGACATCGTAAGAGTTGCTGCAACCGGTGGATGCTAATGGCAAGATGTCGATCATTGTAGCGTTATAATATATTGATGAACAACCTACTGTCAGAGTTTAAACCGCCTGTAGGCCTCTGACATGGCTTTACACACCGTTGAACAATCTCTTAGGTGTGCCGGTTTCGATGACGTTTTCCTTCACCGTTTTTTAACAACGAATTAATAATACATCGAAATCAAAAAGACATTGGTGCGTGACGGGGTTTGAACTTGCGACCTTTGACTTGGCAGTTCAACGGGCATAACGCTCGGCTTTTAGGCTAGAGTGTATTTACTAACTTGTATTAGGAAGATCTCGAGGCGGGCCGTAAGCGTCAGACGGTAGTGGCTCTCCGTAAGAGTTAGACAACGCTGCTTCTCTTTTCTGAGCTGTGTTTCCTGTAAAGGTAAAAGGATTCATGTAAAAGATGAGTTCTTCTATACTATTATAATATATAAGGAGTTAGAAGCTACGCAGCTACCGCAGAAGAGTATGCAAGGTTGGCAGTGATCTGCCGCGGTTAATCGTAAGATAGGTGACCGTTTTCATATGTCGAGACCCCTTCGCTTCGGAAGGCACGTTAAGCTGTATCCTGCGCCTGATCTCTCTCCGGTCGTGTCTCACCGTCCTGGACTATGAGAGTGAGGGAATAGGGAGTGCACCTGTGTCTGCGCGCATACTTGTACACTATAATATCTCCTGCGTAGTTAGCTAGTCTCAGGTGGGACAGGCCGCCGTGACCGACATACGGTCAGGAGATTAGTATAATACAATTCTATTACTAAAGATACCGTGTATACTGTAATAAATATCTAAGTATTTAATATTAATTAAAAAAAAACAAACGACGTCACCCCTAAGACGTAAATATTAAAAGGGAACTTTAAATTCGATGGGTGCGAGCTGCCACACGATAGCTCAGTTGGCAGAGTAGCGCCACGGTAGCTCAGTTGGCAGAGTAGCGCCACGGTAGCTCAGTTGGCAGAGTAGCGCCACGGTAGCTCAGTTCGCAGAGTAGCGCCACGATAGCTCAGTTGGCAGAGTAGCGCCACGGTACGGTGAAAGTCACGAAAACAAGACTCGCTCGTCCATCATTTTTCAAATTTCATCATCATCATAACATCACGCCTGTATTCCCCGAAGGGGTAGGCAGAAGTGAACATATAGTACACCCACATTTCGCCAGTTATGTTGTAAGTCCCAATGTAATAGGGGGCGAGCTGGCCATCAACCGGGCACAAATCCAGACTCCGTGCTGCTACTGAGAATTACCTAATGAAAAACTCAATAACACTTTGCCCGACCCGGGATTTGAACCCAGGACCTCTTGCTCAGCAGTCGCGCTTAGCGACCACTAGACCAAGGAGGCAGTTTTCAAATTTCCTATATCAATTTAATGCGTACCAGAGTGTGTAGCTTCCGCCACGAGGTCTTGTTCGCTGTCCTTGTTGACGAGCCCGGGCGGCGTCTCCTCGGCCAGCACCGAGGACAACACCAACAACAGTAACACCTGGAATGAGAGGACAAACAGAATAGAATATTCATCTTATCGTATAGTTGATGAACAACCTGGTGTCAGAGTTTAAACCGCCTGTAGGTCTCTGACATGGCTTTACACACCGTTGAACAATCTCTCAGGTGTGCCGGTTTCCTCACGATGTTTCCCTTCACCGTTTTTAGCAACTGATAACTAATTTATAGTGCGCACATGAATTCGAAGAAGGTTTGAACTTGCGAGCTTTGACTTGGCAGTCCAACGATCGTAAGTCCTATTTAGTTCTCAGTGCTCATTATGGAATAGAATAATATTTATCCAATAAGGATAGTGTCATTACATAAAACAAGAAAATAATATAAATAGTATCGAAATAAGGTAAGGTATAACACTCGGGTCATGGGGTCCGAGTGCGCGTCTCTTATTTAGAGACATATCTAAACGGTTGGTCGACTCTTCACGTGACCAAAGGGCTGGTTTGTTTTTCGGCCAAAGAATTAGCATTGCCATTCAACGTGGCAATGCCGCCAGCCTTTTGGGAACCCTGCCAGTCGACAGTGATGAGGAGGAATATTTTGATGCATAATTATTTGATGTTTTTTGTTTGTATATATTTTTAGTTTTAATAATAGAAGTATAGTATAGGAGGTAGTATAAAAACAATCGTGTGTGTATATAAGGTAAGGTTATGTTAGAAATGTGACGACGTGCCCCCGTATCATGAACTCTTAAAGCAGGACAGTTCACGATGTGAAAGCGAGACGCCGCTACGTGCTGTGTAATGCGGCGTCTCGCTTCCACATCGTAAACTGTCCTGCTTTAAGAGTTCATGGTAAGGGAGCTGATTGGCGCGGTGGATAAATGATTGGACTTCGGCTAGAGGTGGCGGGTTCGATTTCCACGCGGGACAAAAAATTGTGTGATCCGCAAAAACATGTAACTGACTACCTCGTTGGTCTAGTGGTCGCTAAGCACGACTGCTGAGCTTAAGGTCTTTGGTTAGATTCCCCGGTCAAGCAGTGTTATTGGGTTTTTCCATTAGGTAATTCGTTGTAGCAGCTCGGAGTTTGTATTTGTGCCCATGTTTTACCGTATTGTTTGCTTTTAACCGACTTCAAAAAAGGAGGTACTATTTTTTTTTATGTCGCCCCATACTAGGAATGTCTCCTGTATCGTGGGTGCGTTTCACAAACATGAAATATTACATACACAAACACCCAGACTCGAGACAAACATCTGTGGATCGCACAAATTATTGTCCCGTGCGGGAATCGAACCCGCAACCCTTAGCGCAGCAGTCCAATCGCTTAGCAGCCGCGCCAATCAGGTCGTCAAACGCACTATTTGACCCGGATATAGTAATATGTTTGATTGTATATGCGTATTTGTATGCCCGCGACTTTCTTAAAAACTACTGAGCCGATTTGGATGAGGTTTTCACTACTTCAGTGTTCATATGAATTCTGCTCATACATAACATAACATCACGCCTGTATTCCACGAAGGGGTAGGCAGAGGTGAACATATAGTACACACATTTCACCAGTTATGTTGTAAGTCCCAATGTAATAGGGGGCGAGCCTATTGCCAATTCTGCTCACATTTTCAGAATATATAGAACAATATTACCGCCGAGCTCAGAAACGTTAATGATTTACCAACTGACACTAAGTAGGTTCTTATTACATTGGGACCTATAACATGACTGGCGAAATGTGGGTGTACTGTACACCTCTGCCTACCCCTTCGGGGAATACAGGCGTAATGTTATGTTATATAACTACTAATAACTTAATTGGTAATTATATTTTTGAGCCGTTTGGGGTCGAAACACTCGGGTCATGGGGTCCGAGTGCGCGTCTCTTATTTAGAGACATATCTAAACGGTTGGTCGACTCTTCACGTGACCAAAGGGCTGGTTTGTTTTTCGGCCAAAGAATTAGCATTGCCATTCAACGTGGCAATGCCGCCAGCCTTTTGGGAACCCTGCCAGTCGACAGTGATGAGGAGGAATATTTTTATTTATTTTTTAGTTTTAATAATATAATAGGTAGTAAATAAAAAATTTTAAATAAAAAATTATAACCTCCTTCAAAAAACTCAAAAGTGAAAAATAATATTTTATCACTTCACTTTACATAAGCGAAGTGGAAGTCGGCGCCAAATCCTATGCGTTCGCTTAGTTTATAGTGTTAGCTTTTAAACTATGAACCACGCACGTATGGCAGCATTCTCATAAGTACTATTTTTCTGAATCGCTTAATGGATGTTGGGATTTGGCACCGACTTCTACTTCGCTTATGTAAAGTGAAGTGATAAAATATTATTTTTCACTTTTGAGTTTTTTGAAGGAGGTTATAATTTTTTATTTAAAATTTTTTATTTCACGATTTTTTGGCTTTAGATTCTGCTAATGTGGTTTTGCTATTTGTATGACCATTTAAGCGATTTAAATTTTGTTTTGTGAAATGGGTATTTAGTGAAATATAATAAACCACACGACGATAGATCGTTGCAGGAAATGAAAAGACTACGAAATCTGTCTTCCGATAATGAAGGTAGATAAGTAAGTCAGTAGTACATAAGTAAGTCATAATAAATCTTTTATTTACGAGGCAAAATTATCCAATGAGTCCTCCCACCCTGGGTGGAGGGACTGTCACACTTGTACTGACAGTCATACTACTGTCATACTCATCCACAGTGTTCCTTCAATAGCCCTTTACGTTCCAGGGTCACGGTTACCCAGGGACAGTATCGCGATCACGGATCAGCTTACGTAATTAGGACGCATGAAATTTGAAGAGTTTTGTTCTTATAACCGAATATCTCATCAGAACAAACATCTAATTATTTTTCAGTATTGCGTTTTTTTTTGTAAAACGTTGTAAGTGACCTTGAACATTTTTTTTTTCGAAATTGTTTTTATAACCTTTGTAGTGAGTACAGGCGTGATATTATGTTGTGTGATGGCGTAAACAATGCTTAGATATGCTATAGCAACAATCGCGGTTAATCTGCTGTTATTTATTGAAGAGTTCCCCCGATTTCTACAAGATCCCATCATCAGGTATTGAAATGGTGACAATGGGACCACACGGGAAGCACCAGCTTTCAAATAAAAAAAGAATCATGAAAATCGGTTCACCCAGTCGCAAGTTATGAGTGAACAAACATAAAAAAAAAAAAAAAAAAAAAATACAGTCGAATTGATAACCTCCTCCTTTTTTTGAAGTCGGTTAAAAAAGAATCGTGTGTATATGTAATGTAAATTGTACTACTGTATAATCAAAATGTTTGGCCAAACCACATAAATTAAAACCGCATAAAACTAAATACAAACATTATAAACCAATCAGAGAACTTTTACTTTCATTACAATGATCACGATCTATAGATCAGTTGTACATATTCATGCGCGCGCGCTTTATAATGTAATCATCACATTGATTATTAGAAATATTTTTGCGATTCAATTATGTAAGTTATTAGAAAGTAATAAGTACCAATTTATGCACGCATGAGTTGTAGAGAAAATTATTTTACATAATAAAGCAGTAAAGTAAAGCTACGCCTGTCGCGGCCGAGAAATAGATGGGTTTTTATCTATCTACTTTTTTTTTTTTTTTAAAACGTCGCCCCACACTAGGAATTTCTCCTGTATCGTAGGTGCGTTTCACAAACATGAAATATCACATAAACAAACACCCAGACTCGGGACAATCAAATGTGGATCGCACTTTTTGTCCCGTGCGGGAATCGAACCCGCAACCCTTAGCGCAGCAGTCTAATCGCTTAGCCTCTGCGCCAATTAGGTCGTCAACGTTACTACCAACCAACTACTGTTTCTGGTCGTTCTAAAGGATATAGCATTCATATTATCCCAGAAAGTGATCGTCACCGTATCAACTCGAGCCGTGCAGTATTCTTCGTATGAAACTCCCTACTGCAAAGCACACTAATCGGAATCGTAACGTAATCGCCTCGCCTCGGGTTGACGCCTGGTTGACGGCGAGGCGAGAGGCGATACGGTAACGTCCTCTTCCCGAGTAGATATGTGTGCTGGGACCTTAATCCAACTTATAAATAACGTTCTCCTGACCGAATCTCTATCAGCTGAGTCTAGCCAACTACGCAGGAGATATTATAGTGCCCAAGTATGCGCGCAGACACAGGTGCACTTACTTTTCCCTCACTCTCATAGTCCAGGACGGTGAGACACGACCGGAGAGAGATCAGGCGCAGGACACAGCTTAACGAGCCTTCCGAGGCACGGAGGGGTCTCGACATGTGAAAACGGTCAGCCATGTGATGGGGCCATCACTACATACCCCTGCCTACCCCTTCGGAGAATATAGGCGTGATGTTATGTAGGGTTTTTATCTTTTATCTTATCCGTTACTTAGAATAAGTGAAATCTAATATAAAATAAAAAAAGATAATTGTTTGTTCCGTCTTCAGCATAATTTCCTGATCAATCTATTTCCCATAGATAACAAGAACCTCTATAATTCGAGTTTATTGAACATTGTATTGTGTCGTAATCATAGACAATGGAGTGCGATAAAAAATGTAGAGCGGTGTAGAGATGGGAAGTAATTTGTTTTATCGATTGGTTAGGGTTGCGATGCGAGTATCGATAAAAATACAGCTTTTTGTAACAACAAACTAGATAGCGTAGTAATAATGCCTGAATTTGACCACCGTAATTACGAATAGAAATTAAGCTTTTTGCACACGATTATGTAAGTCGAATATCGATGTTATAATGTTAATTTGTAAAAACTTGCCTTTAGGCTGTTGGACATGCCTAGTATATTTCATGTTAATTATCAGAAAGAAGCCATGAATTCATACCTAGATAATTATGTTGTTTTTAAACGTACAGTCGTACACACTAGGAATGTCGCCTGTATCGTAGGTGCGTTTCACAAACATGTAATATCACATACACAAACACCCAGACTCGGGACAAATATCTGCGGATCACACAATTTTTTGTTCCGTGCGGGATCCAACCCGCAGCCCTCAGCGCAACAGTCCATTTCTTAGCCACTGTGCACATCATTTCATCGGATTACAATAAAGAATAAGAATATAAAGATAGATATTCGTATTACTATCGACATCGACTATCGATACTGTCCCATCACTATCATTAAACCAGATCGCCTTTGACCGACGTTAGAAACGGAGTATGTCAGTCTAGCTTCCGTGGGATGTGGAAGAGACAACAATCACGGCTATACCCCGAAGGGGTAGGCAGAGGTGTGTAGTACACCCACATGTCTCCAGTTATGTTATAGGTCCCAATGTAATAGGGGGCGAGCTGGACATCAATCGGACAGACCAGACTCCGTGCTGCTACTGAGAACCAAAAGGAAAAACCTAATAATAGTGCCCGACCCGGGAATCGAACCCAGTACCTCACAGAGTATGTTATATTAAATGATTTGTCTTACCACTCTCCGTCGCGATATCTGTAAAAAAGAAACAAATAATTAAATTATAAATTGAAATATATTTTTATAATAATGGCAATCTATCTTTTAAGTATCATCGTCATCATCAGCCGGAAGAAGTCCACTGTCGAACGAAGGCCTCCCTGTTAGTAAGGGGGGGGGGGGGGGTGCCATAATCTCCACGCTTGGAAAGCGGCTTGGGGATCGCAGTATTTGTGGTCAAGTTACAGAAGACGGTGCTGCCCATCTTCTGGATTTTCCCTTAGTCGCCTCTTACGACACCCACGGGAGGAAAGGGGGTGGTCAATTCTAGGCCGGATACCATATCCATACGACGCAAAAAGTATAAGTAGCTACATTAAAAAAAAAAGTGTTTTTTAAATAAAAAAACATGATTTAATTAATTGCATATTATGATAGTATAACAATACCTTAAACAATAATAAAAATATATTTTATATTTTCTGTTTGTCTATTTGTTCCAACTAATCTTCTAAACGGCTAGACCGATTATGACGGGAGTTTCGCGGGCAGACAGCGGATGTTATATTCATATACCAGTACATTCCATACGGGCGAGGTCGCAAGCAATAGCTAGTATATTACCTCGTTAGTACAGGTGTAAAACACATGTATTACAAAATATTTAACAAAAGTAACAACTTTCCATTTCGAAATAGTATTTACATAAAAATATGGATTATTTTGTAACTCAGAGAAAAATGTGACTTGAATTTTGACTGTTTTTGTCTTAGACAACATCACACCTGTATTGGCGTAAGCAGCCCTCTTACCATGAACTCTTAAAGCAGGACAGTTTCACATGTGGAAGCGAGACGCCGCTACGTGCAGTGATGCGGCGTCTCGCTTCCACAACGTAAACTAGGTAAGGGGGCAGAGATGTCTAGTACACCCACATTCCACCAGTATAGTTCACGACACGTAAAACGAACGCTGACCGTTAACTTAATCTTTTGAACTCCAGTCTATTCCAAAGTGTTACGTAACTAGTAAAGTACCTATAATGATTCTACAATAACACAATCACACTTAATTATAACCCACAATATCCTAGGATAGGAAGCGACTATATCCGAGTGCGAACAGTCGCTGACAGTCGCTCAGCGTTCTTCTTACGTGACGGGGACTCAACATTATCAGCCTATCTTAGTCTACAGCTGGACATAGACCTCTCCTATGGCACGGGAGCTATATTTTCCATGAAAAAAAGTAAATAGCGTGAAGTGTTCACCGCGGGTCAGCTGACAGTATTACTGACTACACTGTACCGACAACGACACGTTGTCTGCGTACTATAGATGTTAGTTCACCGCGTCTCAAGGCTTTGTGATCGTTGCCATGGTGATAACAAAGTTTTCATCGTTATAAACGCAACAACTCGAAAGCGGAAGCTATATTTATCACTATAGAATCACTCTACTCTCTATGGTAACATTCCGACCTCTAGTAAAAATCAACTTTCGTCGGACCCATCTGAATGACGCGGGAACCGAACCCGCGCCACCAGTTATAGTGAAAGTAACGCTAGTACTCTTAAAAATGCCGACAGGTTAACTTTTAATGAGTATTGACATAACATCACGCTTGTCTTTACCAGTAGTAGGCAGAGGTGAGATGGTACCAGATTTGTATACGCGATATTGCAGTTTCCAACGCATGCAAGTGTTAAAGTGACTTTTTCAATGTCATAAATACTTTCTTAGATATTCTAAGACACTATACTAACGGTGACGGAAAACATCGTGAGGAAACCTGGATTTAATTATCTGATATCGCCCGCAGTGAGCTAGCGTGGTGATCAATGCTCAATCCTTCTCTATACGAGAAGAGGCCTTTGTAGCAGTGGGACAGTTATAGGCTGGTATTATTGATTATTTAGGCAGCGGTGTAGTACACCCACATGTCTCCAGTTATGTTATAGGTCCCAATGTAATAGGGGGCGAGCTGGACATCAACCGGGCAGACCAGACTCCGTGCTGCTACTGAGAATTACCTAATGGAATAACAAAAAACTTGCCCCCTTGGGACCTATAACATAACTGGCGAAATGTGGGTGTACTATACACCTCTGCCTACCCGTCACCCCTTCAAGAAATACAGGCGTGATGTTATGTCTAATTTATATTGACGCAGTGGCTAAGCAATTAGACTGCTGCGTTAAAGGCTGCGGGTCCGCTTCACGGGACAAAAATTTGTGTGACCCGCAGATGTTTGTCCCGAGTCTGGGTGTTTGTGTATGTGATGTTTCATGTTTGTGAAACGCACCCACGATACAGGAGACATTCCTAGTGTGTGTACGACTGTACGTTTAAAAACAACATAATTATCTAGGTATGAATTCATGGCTTCTTTCTGATAATTAACATGAAAAATACTAGGCATGTCCAACAGCCTAAAGGCAAGTTTTTACAAATTAACATTATAACATCGATATTCGACTTACGTAACAGAAAGGCAAACATGCTTTAAGCTGTATCGAAAGTTGGGTGAAAGCCGGGCTATGACCTGACAGCGACAAAGATCAGACAAGACATCGACCAGTTTTGTGGACACGCACTTGAGTCATCTGTGAGGCTTGCGTATTTTAAACTAGCGGACACACTCGACTTTGTTTTTATTTATTTTTCCGCGCTACCCTAAATATTTTGAAGTTTAAAATAGCCTAAGTAACGTAATCTTATAATATCGGCTGTTACCAGTAAAGTTCCTACCAAAATCGGTGCTGCCGTTTCGGAGATTTGCCGGAACACTTAGACAAACTAATTTGACGACCTGATTGGCGCAGTGGCTAAGCGATTGGACTGCTGCGTTAGGGGTTGCGGGTTCGATTCCCGCACGGGACAAAAATTTGTGCGACCCACAGATGTTTGTCCCGAGTCTGGGTGTTTGTGTATGTGATATTTCATGTTTGTGAAACGCACCCACGATACAGGAGACATTCCTATAGTGGGGCGACGTTTTTATAAAGACTATCACATACAATTTACCATTCATCGTTTTTTGTAATATCCATAATTAATAAAACTATTATAAATAGGAGCTATGTATTATAAAATGACTGCTTCGTTGGTCTAGTGGTCGCTAAGTGCGACAGCAGAGCATTAGGTCCTGGATTCGAGCCGGGTCGGGCAAGTGTTATTGGGTTTTTCCAATAGGTAATGCTGAGTAATTTGTGTCCGGTTGATGTCCAGCTCGCCCCCTATTACATTGGGACCTATAACATAACTGGAGACATGTGGGTGTACTACTATAGGTACATCTCTGCCTACCCCTTCGGGGAATACAGTCGTATTTAACAACATTTATAAACGTTTTAAAAACACGAATAGGCAGTAAACTCAAACATGAATGACATGTCACATCTCCATTTATAATCTTGGACAAAACAAGTTTTACTTTCTACGTGAAAGCCGCGAGGTCGAATGTAAACATCATAACATACAGAGAGATGCGCGCGCGCACGCTGGTATGCCATTACTATTCTGAGTATGATGACCTTCCCTTCATTTCTACTTTTACGATTTTGTTTTTGTTATTTGCATATCTTTATGATTTAATACTAAATGGGTAGGCAGAGTTGTAGTAATATAAAGAGTATTAAAAGTCGTGATGGTCTCGTAGTTAATTCACCGGATTTGTATGCACTGGTTGCAGATTCAAACCCAGGCAAGTATCAATGTGTCTATTTCAATGTCATAAATACTTTCTTAGATCTAAGACACTAGACTAACGGTGACGGAAAACATCGTGAGGAAACCTGGATTTAATTATCAGATGTCGCCCGTAGTGAGCTAGCGTGGTCGTCAATGCTCAATCCTTCTCTATACGAGAAGACCCTAGCGTTAAGGCCGCCATTGTACAGTCAGCATCAAAAGTCGATGACCATATTCAGATTTTCAAAATCACTGTACATTATATCACCCATAAATCGCTCAACAAGATAAGGCGCCAGTATTGAATGAACATCATTAAAGTTCAAAATTAACTGAACACTACTCATCAAAGGTCACTGACCACCATTTTGTCAAAAATTGCTGATCGTTATAATATCCGAAAACATCATTATAACATTCAGTTTTACAAAAGTCACTGAACAATATTAAATGCTTATTTTGGTTATCTAGTGTAATCACGGCAACGTCCAAAAATAACTTAACATCATAAATAACAAAAGTTACTGAACATTACTTTGTTTCGGATACGTAGCGTGTAAACTTATACTATCAAAAGTAGCTGAACTGCAAACTAAAAAAGTGCTCGTTACTATCTTCAGAGTTATAAATCCAATCTTGTCCTATACAAACTAAATCATGTAAAAAAAATTAAATGGATGTAAATTTCGAATTTAACATTCCAAAATAATTCTGTTTGAATTTATACCATCGACATAATCAATGATTTTTTCAGTTCGATTGAATTGTAACCTTATTTGTAAAGCAATAAGACTCATTTCCAAAAATCACGCAGATTCTAATCAAATTCATAACGTCGACTTATACTCGCACTCAGAGACGTTAATGATTACTTAAACTGACACTAAGGAAAGATTTCTCGAACAAAACCTTTACTTAGTAATAGTTTAAATATCATTAAATGTCTCTGAGTGCGGGGGTTAGTTTATGATTTTTATAGTTACGATTGAATTAAAACCTAATCTGTATACATATAAAACTTCAAAATTCAAAATTCACACAAATTCCGTTTTAATTCAATTCTTTGGGAAACATAGTTGTGGGTATTTGAAAAACTGTTTACCCTTGAATGTAAAAAGAATATTTCTACTTAATTATCACTTTGTATCGGATGTAGACCATTGCGGTTGCAATTATTTATCATTTATAAATATTGTATTAGTCATCAATTGCGCTTTAGTGACAAATGAACATTATAAATAAAGATGGCAACATTATAAATATAGATATAAATTCAAACAGAATTATTTTGGAAAGTTAAATTCGAAATTTACATCCATTTAATTTTTTTTACATGATTTAGTTTGTATAGGACAAGATTGGATTTATAACTCTGAAGATAGTAACGAGCACTTTTTTAGTTTGCAGTTCAGCTACTTTTGATAGTATAAGTTTACACGCTACGTATCCGAAACAAAGTAATGTTCAGTAACTTTTGTTATTTATGATGTTAAGTTAATTTTGGACGTTGCCGTGATTACACTAGATAACCAAAATAAGCATTTAATATTGTTCAGTGACTTTTGTAAAACTGAATGTTATGATGTTTTCGGATATTATAACGATCAGCAATTTTTGACAAAATGGTGTTCAGTGACCTTTGATGAGTAGTGTTCAGTTAATTTTGAACTTTAATGATGTTCATTCAATACTGGCGCCTTATCTTGTTGAGCGATTTATGGGTGATATAATGTACAGTGATTTTGAAAATCTGAATATGGTCATCGACTTTTGATGCTGACTGTACTCTCTACTTTAATGATAATGTCAATATGTTATGTGTTAATATGGTGTGCAATAAAGCATATTCTATCTATCTATATTACGAAACTTATTATACTAAAAGACTGCTACTGAGAATTATTACCAAATGGGAAAACCCAGTAACACTTTGCCTGACCCGGAAATTGAAACCGGCTTCAGCAAGCCCGCTTAGCGACGACTAGACCAACGAGGCGGAATCATTATCATCAGTCAGAAGACGTCCACTGCTGGACAAAGGCCTCCCCCTTAGAACGCCACAATGATCGACAACTTGTCATTTGCATCCACCGGTTGCCCGGAATAATAAGGTTGAATTCAGTTTCGATGCGATGCACGTATTGTCGACATGTGAATTCTAAGCAGTTAGATAACATTACCTAAGTAATATAACCTTGACTTCTATGAGGTTAAGCGTTGAGTAATAAGGCTTAGAATTCGATGGGTGACTTTTTGTTATTTTATTTTTTTTGTTTAGAAAGGGCTCGTTACTATTAATTTAAGAAGACCTGATTGGCGCAGTGGCTTAGCGATTGGACTGCTGCGCTAAGGGTGACCGGGTTCGATTCCCGCACGGGACAAAAATGTGTGATCCGCAGATGTTTGTACCAAATCTTGGTGCTTGAGTATGTGATATTTCATGTTTTAACGCACTCACGATACAGGAGAAATTCCTAGTGTGGATTTAAATAAAAAATACACCGTAAGGTTAAGCAGCGCTTGCGGCGGTCAGTTTTTAGATTGGTAACCATTTTTCGCACAAGTGTGTGAAGTGAACAGTTGAACACAGGTGAGAGAATTACCTAATGGAAAAATCCAATAACACTGCCCGAACCCTGAACCTCAGGCTCTATAGTCGCACTTAGCGACCACAACAAAGTCCTCCCCCTTAGTAAGGGTGGAGGGGGGGGTGCCATAATCCCCACGCTTGGCAAGCAGCTTGGGGATCGCAGTGTTGGTGGTCAAGTTACAGAAGACGCTGCTGCCCATCTTCTGGATGTACCCTTACGATACCCACGGAAGGAGTGGGGAGGGTCAATTCTAGTCCGGATACCTCACGGCACTGATTTACAATACCGGTTTCTTAATTCATTTAAATTCGATAAATCTTATCATTTGAAGTGATTAAGTAAGCACGCAGCTTTCATCTCGTACGAAAGTTGTGACAATACGCGCGGTCCGGTTTTGGATGGGTGTGCCGTTACATAACACTCCGTTCTGACCGCACTTTCTAATTGGCGTGTATTACTGTGTCTGCACTGAGAGATATGCGGACTTTAAGAACTATCCTTACTAATTTATTACCGTTCTATGAGACAGCTGCAAACGTTTTTAATAGAAAATGCTAACACATTTGATGATTATTTAAATGATGATCTAAGTTAGGTATGTCGTGGTAGCGTAGTGGTTGACATACCGGATTTGTTTGCACATGGTTGTAGGTTTAAACCCAAGCAAGCTGTAACGTGACTTTTTCAATGTCAGAAATACTTTCTTAGATATTCTAAGACACTAGACTAACGGTGACGGAAAACATCGTGAGGAAACCTGGATTTAATTATCTGACAACGCCCGCAGTGAGCTAGCGTGGTGATCAAGACGACAGTAATTAGGTAAATCTCAGTAGTTGAATCCGTCAATTTGCGAGGTTAAGCCGTGCTCGCCGCGGTCAGTCTTGTTATGGGTGACCGTTTTAACATGTCGAACCCCTCCGTGCTTCGGAAGGCACGTTAAGCCGTTGTTCCTGCGCCCGATCTCTCTCCGGTCGTGTCTCACCGTCCTGGACTATGAGAGTGAGGGAATAGGGAGTGAACCTGTGTTTGCGCGCATACTTGTGCACTATAATATCTCCTGCGTAGTTGGCTAGTCTCAGATGAGACAGGCCGCCGTGACCGACATTCGGTCAGGAGGACATTATAATTCTCATTAGCAACACGGATTTGTGCCCGGTTGATGGCCAGCTGGTCTTTTACAATTGAACCTATAACATATCTGACGAAATGTGTGTACTACACACCTCTGCCTACCCCTTCGGGGAATACAGGCGTAATGTTATGTTAAGTAATAATAACACTTTGTATTTAAACTTTCTGCCTATACCCTCGGGCGACAAGCGTGAATATATCACTCGCCTCTCACTTTAACTGGTAAACGATTATAAAAATACCTTAACATATTCCCACGAATAACGGATGTGGATTTTCTCGGCATAAATAACGGATGTGACGGATGTCGACGGGCAGCCTTGAAGGGTAACGCAATCGTATTATAATGTGTAAGACTAGTTAAGGTGTACCATTGTATGTTAAAATTATAATAAACAGCGGATTTGTGAAATTTCTAGGTTAAATAAACGCTTTTGTCAAAATAAATACATTATTATACATACTTCCAGTCTGACTATGCAGCTGGACACCAGTACCCTACATGAAACGTCATAGCTACGTTGCTACTGCGCAGATCAGTCCATCTGCGAAGTTAAGCAGTCCTCACCGCGGTCAGTCTTGTGATGGGTGACCGTTTCCACATATCGAAACCTCTCCGTGCTTCAGAAGGCATGTTAAGCTGTGTCCTGCGCCCGATATCTCTCCGGTCGTGTCTCACCGTCCTGGAGTATGAGAGTGAGGGAATAGGGAGTGCACCTGTGTCTGCGCGCATACTTGTGCACTATAATATCGCTCTCTGGCTATTTTCAGATGAGATAGGCCGCCGTAACCAGAAATCGGTCAGGAGGACATTACTATTATTACCTGGAGCGTCCTATCTGACCTCCACAATACAGTTACAAGTGACAGGGTATTTAGAAACGTAAGTAGTACAGAAAATAGTAAAAAAATCATAACTCGGAAACTATGAAATATCGGGGACCGTATGGTGGTCGTACCGTGCTGTGTGGTATCCGGCCTAGAATTGACCACCCCCTTTCCTCCCGTGGGTGTCGTAAGAGGCGACTAAGGGAAAAACCGGAAGATGGGCAGCAGCGTCTTCTGTAACTTGACCACCAACACTGCGATCCTCAAGCCGCTTGCCAAGCGTGGAGATTATTGCAACCCCTTCTAAAAGGGGGAGGCGTTCAACAGTGGACGTCTTCCGGCTGATGATGATGATACATGGGAGTAATTCGGGTTACCCCACGACACGAGGGACTTAAATTTATTTCTTGACATTAATGTTTCGGCCACCTTGACGTAACATACTAATATTACGAAGTTAACAGTTTGTGAGTGTGTTTGTATGTTTGTTACCTCTTCACGCTGTAACGGTTGGACCGATTTTACTAAAATTTGGTATGGAGGTAGCTGAAACCCTGGATTAACACATAGGCTACTTTTATCCCGAAAAATGGAGCGGGTAACACCGTGGGGCGCTGCTAGTAGTACGTAAATAAATGTTCAAAGTCTAATGTAGACTAGTGAGATCACTTTCATATGATCTACTTGAAAGAGATGAATATGAATTATAAACGGTCGTCGTTTGAAAGTAAATGAGAATAATCTCGTATGAATGATAAATGATTTCTAATTTTTAACTTTTTTATACTTATGACTAGATTCAGCCTGTGTTATCTCTGCGTGGAATTCTTTTCGCGTTTTTTTCGGGATTAGGGTATACAGATTGTGCCGGTAGTTTCTGGCGCCGTTATTAACCCCCGACGGAAAAAGAGGGGTGTTATAAGTTTGACCGCTATGTTTGTCTGTCTGTGGCACCGTAGCTCTAAAACGGATGAACCGATTCGGATGCAGTTTTTTTCTACTTCCATAGCGCTAGGAAGCGGTGAAGGGCGTCAGACCTTCATAAAGTACCTACTATTTATTATTAACATCACGCCTGTATTCCCAGAAGGGGAAGGCAGAGGTGTTACAGGTCCCAATGTAAAAGGAAGCCGGCATATTGCTACTAACAGGGCACAAATCCAGACTCCGTGGTGTCATTGAAAATTACCAAATGGAAAACACTGTGCCCGACCTGGGATTCGAACCCAGGACCTCATGCAGTCACGCTTAGGATATGTATGTACGGAGTATACTCCGGAACTATCCATCCGATTTCCAAAATTCTTTCACCAATATTTAGAACGGACCTTCAGGGAGAACATAGACTACCTTAATCTCGGAAAAGACTCGAAAAAATCCAAGCAGACGAAGTCGCGGACGGAATATAACTAGTAATGTCCTCCTGACCGAATTTCGGTCACGGCGGCCTGTCTCAGCTAAGACTAGCCATCTGCGCAGGAGATATTATAGTGCACAAGTATGTGCGCAGACACAGGTGCACTCCCTATTCCCTCACTCTCATAGTCCAATGGGACAGTAGACCGACACGATCGGAGAGAGATCAGGCGCAGGACCAACGGCTTAACGTGCCTTCCGAAGCACGGTGGGGTCTCGACATGTGAAAACGGTCACCCATCACAAGACTGACCGTGGCGAGCACGGCTTAACCTCGCAGATCGACCTGATCTGCCGGGTAGCCGCATAGCTACGAGCCCCTAACTAGTATTGTGAAGGCAAAAGTAAATTAGTTTTTCACCTTCCTCACTGAACCGATCATCATGATTGGTACGAGACGGAGCGTCTGTGAGGACAGGTCGACTCAAACTCGCCGTGGTTCTTTCCTAAAAAGACCTCTTCTCAGACCACCTACACTGTTCTCACATAAATTATTGAACTTGTCTGGACTTTAAAAGAGACCTTGACCCCTGAGTTTGTTTCGGTGTTTCTTCTCAGAGGTAGTCAGTTAGGAAATGCCGACGCCATCATTCTAACTAGTTTACAAAAAAATGACGTGTAAAAGTTTTTAAAACCTATTTGCTAAAATAAAATCATTTATCATTTATTTATCATGAAAATTAAAGCAGTAATAGCCGTGTGGTGTGACCGTTAGACTGCCGTCAAAGGTCGCGAGTTCAAACCCACGCACCAATGTATTTTCGAATATGTGCGAACTATAAATTAGTTAAAGAACAATAACTTTCGACTGTAATTCAATTGCTTTCGGCCGCTAGAAGGCCCTGTCTTTCGAATCATCATCATCACTACATAGTATAAAACAAAGTCGCTTTCTCTGTCCCTATATCCCTATGTATGCTTAAATCTTTAAAACTACGCAACGGATTTTGATGCGGTTTTTTTTTAATAGATAGAGTGATTGAAGAGGAAGGTTTATATGTATAATAACAGCCATTAAATAGGGGAGAAGTACTTATAATATATATTTTATACCCGAACCCGGAGCAGGCCGCTAGTAAATTAATAATATTATAATAAAAATAATATCTTAGGACAGCTCACACACGGTCATCTGATCCCAAACTAGGCAGAGCCTGTATTATGGTAACCAGACAACTGATAAACATACTAATATATTTCTAAATACATACATAATATAGATAAATTACACCCAGACACAGAACAAATCATTATGCTCATCACGCAAAGATTTGTCCTGGGTGGGAATGGAACCCATGACCTCCGGTTTAGCAGTCAGGATCACTAACCACGAGACCAACAGGCCAGTCGAATAATATCTAAACAGATTAACGCGAGCAAACCCGCTGATAATAGCTAGTTCTCTTCAACACAAAGTGTCTGGCGAAACATACATCCCATCCCACCCGGCGTCGCTCGGGCGGATTTGAAAGTAAAATGACAGGTGGGAATTAGTCTTAAGCTTAAGTTCATTGACCCGAACGAGAGCAGACCGCGTCAAAGATCAGATTATAGACACAGAAGAGACGGATGTGTGACTAATGTCACTTGATCTTGACGATCTTCGAAGACCGGATTGGCGCAGTAGCTAAGTGCTTGGACTGCTGCGTTAAGTATGCGGGTTCGATTCCCGCACGGGGCAAAAATTTGTGCGACCCGCAGATGTTTGTCCCAAGTCTGGGTATTTGTGTATGTGATATTTCATGTTTTTGAAACGCACCCACGATACAGGAGGAATTACTAGTGTTGGCGAGGTTTCTTAAAAATGAATTCAAAAATTATATTTTATTTTCGTATGTATTTAGAAAAGAACTAGGACTACATGGTCGCTATTTACTAGGTGTGTCCTTTAAATAAAGATTTAAATAAAATAAAAAACACTTTATTTTTAACAAACTCCAAAAGAAAAAGGATTTTGCCGTTACTGGACACAAATCCAAACTCCGAGCTGCTACTGAGAATTACCTAATGGCAAAACCTAACAACACTTTGCCCAGGGAATCAAACTCGGGACCTCATACTCATGCACTTAGCGACATCTAAACCAACTAGGCAGATTTTCCATGAAATTATTCATAGTACCTAAATATTCAAAGATTTGCTAAAAAAAGAACTCAATTCATAGTTTAGCTCGCTTTTTCCACGACATATTTAATTGGATTTAAAAAATTGGGTAGGCCTTTTGTGTGGGACGCAACGTGTGTCGACACCCTTGCGCCATCTCATGTTTCCAGTACATCGGTTTACTCTGGCGCTGCAGCTGCAGCTGCGGAGACTCTCAAGCGGCGGAAGTATAATAACTTAATTGGTAATTATATTTTTGAGCCGTTTGGGGTCGAAACACTCGGGTCATGGGGTCCGAGTGCGCGTCTCTTAATTAGAGACATATCTAAACGGTTGGTCGACTCTTCACGTGACCAAAGGGCTGGTTTGTTTTTCGGCCAAAGAATTAGCATTGCCATTCAACGTGGCAATGCCGCCAGCCTTTTGGGAACCCTGCCAGTCGACAGTGATGAGGAGGAATATTTTGATGCATAAATTTTTGATGTTTTTTGTTTGTATATATTTTTAGTTTTAATAATATAATAGGTAGTATAAAAACAATCGTGTGTATATAATGTAAATTGTTCTAATAAATTTATAATTTTATAAATGTATGTTCTTATTTAGACAATTAAGTAAAGTACCTATTATACACGTCTCGGCATACATACTCTTTGGTCGACATTGCCGCAGTCTCACGAGCCGGCAACACAATGGATCTTCATTTAAATGAATTAAAATCTTAACACTCATAGGAGAATGTTCAAGATATGCACACTATTCTTTGTCAAACCATTTTACATAGGCTATTACCTTGGCCATGGCACAGATAGCCGAGTGGTATGACCGTTGGACTACCAAGCCGAACGTCGCAAGATCAAACCCACGCACCAATGTCTTTTCGAATTCATGTGCGTACTATAAATTAGTTATCAGTTGCTAAAAACGGTGAAGGAGAACATCGTGAGGAAACCGGCACACCTGAGAGATTGTTCAACGGTGTGTAAAGCCATGTCAGAGGCCTACAGGCGGTTTAAACTCTGACACCAGGTGGTTCATCAACCATACGATAAGAAGATGAAGATTTTGGGCATTCAAATATTATCTAATGATAAAGATAGTTAAACAAATCATCACGCCTGTGTTGCCCGACGGTAAAGGTTCCATACTCGCCACTTATGTTATAGGTCCCAATGTAATAGGGGGCGAGCTGGACATCAACCGGACAGACCAGACTCCGTGCTGCTACTGAGAATTACTTTGGAAAAACCGAATTACACTTTGTCAGGGAAATCAGGATGTTATGCTCTGCAGTCCACTAGTCCAACGATGCGGTCGATGTCAATAATCATTTTTTTTTTTTTACAAACCGTCGCCCCACACTAGGAGTTTCTCCTGTATCGTGGGTGCGTTTCACAAACATGAAATATCACATACACAAACACCCAGACTCGGGACAATCATCGGTGGATCACACAAATTTTTGTCCCGTGCGGGAATCGAACCCACAACCCCTAGCGCAGCAGTCCAATCGCTTAGCCACTGCGCCAATCAGGGCGCTTTACTTACTCGAACGTTAGGGATACATTACTTTGTGTTGCTTTACTTTGAGAAAGCCATCGATTAACCCACTCGTCGATCACATTAATAGCAAGTATACAGAGAATATCAATTAGAAAACTGCAGGAAACATTATCGTTTACTTTCAAAGGCAAATTCTATCTTAAAATAACTGTAGATAGAATTATTTTGTACGTGTGTTTGTCAACTACCTCCTAAACGGCTAGACCGATTTGGATTAAATTTTGTGTGTATATTTCAATAGGTTCCTAAGCAAACATTGTAAGGCCGGCACACCTGAGAGATTGTTCAACGGTGTGTAAAGCCATGTCAGAGGCCTACAGGCGGTTTAAACTCTGACACCAGGTTGTTCATCAACCATACGATAAGAATATATTTAATTTGTTTGTTGCTTTCTTCTGGAAGTATATTATATATTTTGTTTTCCTTACTATTTCCTCTTATTTTTGTCTGGCAGTTTGAGTATTTTATACGGACTACGCAAATGTCCTTCAGATGGTACGAGACGGGGCGTCTGTCAGGACAGGTCGACTCGAAACTCGCTGTGGTTCTTTCTTCAAAACACCACATCTCAGACGACCTACACTGATTTATATATACATAAATTTTTTGACTGCCTCTTTGGTCTAGTGGTCGCTAAGCGCGACTGCTGAGCAAGAGGTCCTGGGTTCAAATCCCGGGTCGGGCAAAGTGTTACTGAGTTTTCCATTAGGTAATTCCCAGTAGCAGCACGGAGTCTGGATTTGTGCCCGGTTGATGGCAATAGGCTCGCCCCCTATTACATTGGGACTTACAACATAACTGGCGAAATGTGGGTGTACTATATATTCACCTCTGCCAACCCCTTCGGGGAATACAGGCGTGATGTTATGTTAATGTGTTAATGTATAAATTTATTGTACTTGTCTGGACTTTAAAAGAGACCTTGACCCCTGAGTTTGTTTCGGTATTTCTTCTCAGAGGTAGTCAGTTAGGAAATGCCGACGCCATCTGTGTTTCTTGTAATCCTATTTGCAAAATAAAAATCATTTATCATTTATAAACATTTTCACGGCAATCCGAAGATAACATAACAACTAAACCACTGAACCAATCGATATGAAATTTGATACAGTGATAGCTTGAAGGATCTAGGCTACTGTTAATCCCGGAAATGTCTCAAACAAGATAAAGTCCGGGCGAAAGCTTGTAGTCTATGGATAATAGTTTTGTTACATGAATAAAAGCAATAACGAGTAATAAACATTTTGTCTATGGTAACGAACTTTCTAGAAGCAATATCTATTGCTTGTGTAGTAATCACATCACGCCTTCTCCCTTAAGCGGTAGGCAGAGGTGTATAGTAGTGGTACACTCACATTCGGACTGGCCTGTTGGTCTAGTGGTTAGTGACCCTGACTGCTAAACCGGGGGTCGTGGGTTTAATTCCCACCCATGACAAATCTTTGAATGATGAGCATAATGATTCGTTCTGTGTGTGGGTGTAATTTATCTATGCTATGTATGTATTTAGAAATATATAAGTATGTTTATCAGTTGTCTGGTTACCATAAGGCTCTGCCTAGTTTGGGATCAGATGACCGAGTGTGAGCTGTCCCAAGATATTAATATTAAAATTTCGCCAGTTATATTATAGGTAACAACGAGTAACTATTTTCTACGACTGCGTCATTGGTGTAGTGGTCGCTAAGCACGACTGCTGAGCATGAGGTCCTGGGTTCAAATCCCGGGTGGGGCAGTGATACTGGGTTTTTCCATCAGGTAATCCACTAGCGGAGACAAAAATTGGCCCCGGTTGACGCCGTGTGGCCGGCCTAGAATTGACCACCCCCTTTCCTCCCGTGGGTGTCGTAAGAGGCGACTAAGGGAAAACCCAGAAGATGGGCAGCAGCGTCTTCTGTAACTCAACCCGCTTGCAAGCGTGGGGATTATGCCCCCCCCCCCCCGGTAATTTAACGGGGAGGCCTTTGTTCAACAGTGGACGTCTTCCAGCTGATGATGAGAGATTGAACCCGCAATTCCAAATCCAATCACACTATAGTGCCAATCGTGTATACCATAGACTAGCACGACAACTATTACGTTATGCTCTATGACTACGAGGCCTGCGCACACGCATCACTTTAAATTAATCTTCTATCTAGAGCATGATAAATTACTAGTTTTATTCCACACGCGAACACTGTTGTGCTGATTTTAAGATTCACTTTTTAATTTGTTTTTATCGTCACGCTTGTGTACCGTAAGGGGACATACAGAGGTGTTGCCAGTGTCGAAGATTAAAGGTTTACGGCTACACTCTGAGTTTATTCGAAAAAAAAAACTGTCTGGTTGTCGCCATATTTAATTTTGATTATTCTCATAACTTTAGTGACACTGGCAAGAATAAGACAAATCGGTGGACGCAAGAATCATCAAAACCACGCGGTGCTTTGGTCTCTTGGTTGCTACAAAGGTACACACATAGACGGTTAAACACATTACCCTCTTTTGCGTAGCGCAGTCGGGTAAAAAGTTCTTTATGATCGCAAGAATCAGAGAGCCCCCAAAAACGCTTTAAACGCTTCCTATTGGTATAGATGGGAAGAAGAGACGCAACAAACTCCACAGCAGCATAATCTTAAACACTTTGCACGACCCGGGAATCGAACCCAGGGAGTCTTTCTCGGCGGCACGCTGTGCGACCACTAGTCTTACTAGGCTAGCTGTAAGTATTTAAAATATTATAATAGAAATCCCGGAAAACACAAAAACCCGGAATACTTTCAAAACCCGGAAAACGCGAAGCAAAAACCCGGAAGGCAAAGAAATCCCGGAAATCAATGTATCATAAAAAGATACCACTAAGAGAAAGGCAATAGGAAAAGAAAAAGATAATTCAAGATATATTAATTACTTTAATGTCCGTAATTGGACACGTATCTAATGTGTATCGACTGACGTTGATCAAGGGCTGATGAGCGTAAGATTCTGGGTTCGCTGCCTGGGTCGGGGAAAGTGTTACTGGGTTTTTCCATTAGGTAGTCTGGATTTGTGTCCGGTTGATGGCAATATGTGTTATATCAATGTAATCGGAGGTGACTTGAGGCGAGCCTACTGCCTTTAATCGACATCAGACTCCGTGCTGCTACTGAGAATTACATTAGAGAAAAACCTAATAACACTGCCTGAGGAGAATCGAACGTCAAACCTCACGCTCAGCAGTCGCGCTTGGAAAACACTAGACCATTAAGGAAACCTTTTTTTATGTCGATGTTTTAAAACCATGATTCCCCGTCACGTAAGAAGATCGCTGAGCGACTGTCAGCGACTGTCTGCACTCGGATATAGTCGCTTCCTATGGTCCTAGGATATTGTGGGTTATAATTAAGTGTGATTGTTTTATTGTAGAATCAATAAAGGTACTTTACTAGTTACGTAACACTTTGGAATAGACTGGAGTTCAAAAAAACACGATTGGTTCCGTACCATTATCTATAAAAACGAGCAAAAAAATCACGTTTGTTGTATGGGAGCCCCCTTAAATATTTATTTTATTCAGTTTTTTTCGTATTTGTTTTTACAGCGGCAACAGAAATACATCATCTGTGAAAATTTCAACTGTCTGACTATCACGGTTCATAAGATACAGCCTGGTGACAGTCAGACGGACGGACGGACAGTGGAGTCTTAAGTCGTAGGGGCTCGTAGCTACGTGGCTACCGCGATCAGTCGATTCTGCGAGGTTACCGTTAGCCGTGCTGCGGTCAGTCTTGTGATGGGTGACCGTTTTAACATGTCGAGATCCCTCCGTGCTTCGGAAGGCACGTTAAGCCGTTGGTCCTGCGCCTGATCTCTCTCCGGTCGTGTCTCACCGTCCTGGACTATGAGAGTGAGGGAATAGGGAGTGCACCTGTATCTGCGCGCATACTTGTGCACTATAATATCTCCTGCGTAGTTGGCTAGTCTCAGAGGCGAGGCCGCCGTGTCCGAAATTCGGTAAGGCGAACATTACCCTTTGGGTACGGAACCCTAAAATTTAAGTTAGCGGCCAGCGTTCTTTTTACATGAAGATGGTAACTATTCTAGGTATTGTTCTGAATATACACAAACTCAATGATGCATAACGAAATGGTATATACACTTTCATCTGAACGAAAGTGTCTAAGCTTACAGAACAGCATCTTATTTCTATAGTCTATGGGTATGCAAATAAATGCTAATACCAGAGAAAGTGTCGAGCTTAAGAAAAATATAATATTTATTGTGGTCTCACGGTGTTTTTGTAGGTTGGCAGCATTGGAGACTGCATTTTTATTGGTTGGTACGCTTGTGCGAATGTCAAATTGGTTTTTAAAAACTTCGAATGATCATTATAAGTATTTCTTATTATAAATTTTTAAGTAAGTATTTCTACATGACTCTGTTTAGTTTGTTACATTTACGCTTAAACTATTGAGCCGATTTTAGTGGAATTAGGTGTAGAGGTAGCTTATATTGAGGGAAAGATCATACGAAAAATTCATCCAAATTCCTAGTCCTATTTTCATTTTTTTTTCTTTTTTTTCTTTTATATAAATATCTTTTTTCCATGGTTCCACAAGAACGTATACGTTTAGTCACTTAAAAATCTATACATTAGGTTAACGACTTCTTAAAATATTTACCGACAATGTCAGTGAACAAAAAACTAAGTACAATTAAAATAATATTTATGGAGAGTAATAAAAATGCCTTGTCTTGATAATGGCGGTCGCTTTCAAATAGTAATTACTTGGCTTTAATTAACAGTGCTAGGTAACTTCATGCATATGTATTTAAAAATGAGAGTTAAAAATGCATTTACCGAAAAACTATTTTTCATTTTTTAAAACGTCAAAAAAATATTAAAACTTCGAAAAGAAGTTATAAATGTTTGTAAGAATTCATATAATTGTCGAACTTCGACCATAAATTAATTAGTGTAAAGTATTTATAATACATATTAAATGAATTAAAATGTTTTCTGCACTTTTTCATATAAACTTATTTAATTATGCCAAATCTCACACTGCTGAAGGGGTAGAAAGTTTTCTCTTCACAAAGTAACTATAATTATAAGATTCATAAGTATTTTTCAATGTTAATTATTTTAATTTAAGAAATATAATTAAATAACTCACCATTTTTTCGTATCGACACAAAACCTAAATAAATAAATATCCAAAAACACTAGGAACAGCAAATCACTCCCGCGTTAAAAAAAAAATCACAAACGTCACTGCATTCCGCGCCAAAAGTTGTTTAACTTTTTAATTCATTTTTTTGTCACAAATATTCGGTAATCGGCCGCGAATATTTTTTTGTTAATTAATTTATTTTTATTTCTTTGATACGTCTTTGTATATACAATGAAGGACTCGAACTGAGTTGTGGAGACTTCATCTTAAGAAAGTGGGGTACCATTTCCTATACGCTGCATGCCACTATGCGACTCAGACCTCGTATCGCAGCGTTAAACGGAAAAGCAACTTTATATCTTTGGCTTTAAGTTTAAAATCCAATGTTGCGTTGTTTATGAAGATCTTGCGTTAGAGGTTATGTTACGAGTTCAATATTAGCTTAGAGAATTCGTTAAACAGATGCATAATATTAAAATTAATAGGTAAATTGACTTTGGAGATATTTTTAAGTAGTTTTACGTAACGAACTAATCTAATACGAGTGTTATAAGATATTTTCGCAACCTGTTACTATTTAGAGTGGATTTTTAATTACCTACATAATTTATGCTTGAGATAATCCGTGTTTTAGCAAATGTCGAGCGAATTTTGTTAGTGCATCAAAGAAAGGAACTTGTTAGGGTATTTTCTATTAATTAGTTAATGTTTGGAATAATATTAGGTAGTCGTGAAAATAAAAGATTAGTAATTTACCCCTTTACTAATAAAAATGGTTAATTATTATGTAGATTGCCACGTTGGTGTAGTGGTCGCTTAGCAGGACTGTTGAGCATGAGGTCCAGGGTTCGAATCCCGGGTCGAGCAAAGTGTCGAGGCAGTCGCATTAATCAGGGGATAAACTGGCCTGTAACTAAGATACGATAGAAGATACTCGTAACTTTAACTTGCCGATTAGCGTTAATCAAGAAGTAACTATTCAACACTTTACTTGTAGATGGTGGAACAGGCCCTCAGCATGTCACTCTTACTTTTTCACGACGAGTCATGAACACTATTAAAGTTGAGAGATCCTAGTTATTATTTACGCTAGACCACAACACTGTTATCATTTCTAACCATTTAAGCTTAGATACTAGTGTATTATATGCAATCTTTGCGTGCCGACAGGGGCTATATTATTACACAGAAGCAGGTCATGCAGAAGATGCTCATGTATTGACTGCACTGATAGCCGAGTGGTATGACCGTTGGACTGCCAAGTCAAAGGTCGCAAGTCCAAACCCCGGCACGCACCAATGTCTTTTCGAGTTCATGTGCGTACTATAAATTAGTCAGTTGCTAAAAACGGTGAAGGAAAACATCGTGAGGACACCGGCACACCTGAGGGTTTTTTCAACGGTGTGTGAAGCCATGTCAGAGGCCTACAGGCGGTTTATACTCTGACACCAGGTTGTTCATCAACCATACGATAAGAAGAACAAGGATGGTAGCGAGGTTGACCGTCTAGTGACGGACGGACTTAGGTAGCACTAATGGAGAAGAACGTGCTCTTAGATTTTTTTATTAAACGTCGCTCCGCCTTCGGGATTTCTCCTGTATTGTGGGTGCGTTTCACAAACATGAAATATCACATACACAAACATCCAGACTCGAGACAAACATCTGCGGATCACACAAATTTTTGTCCCATGCAGGAATCAAATCCGAAACCTTAGCGCAGCAGTCCAATAATTATAGTGTCCACTGGGCATTGGTTTATATAATTATTTAATGAAATTCAACTTAAACCAATAAGTATGTGTATACTCATTAAACTCCACTTTTCGGTGGACAAGTGAAAGACGGCGCGTCTTGTCAAACGCTTCTCTTAAATAATGGAGCGACATCATTACGTTACGCCACGCCACTTAAAAGATAAGTGCCGAACTCAGTTTACAACCTTGATAAAACATTATTTATAAATACTTAACTAGCTTTCGCCCGCGACTTTATCCGCGTGGATTTCGAATGCCTCATTTCTTAGCCTTCCTCGATAAATGGGCTATCTAACACTGAAAGAATTTTTCAAATCGGATCAGTAGTTCCTGAGATTAGCGCATTCAAACAAACAAACTCTTCAGCTTTATAATATTAATTAAATTTAGTATAGGCGGGACTGCCTCGTTGGTCTAGTGGTCGCTAAGCGTGACTATCTACTGAGCATAAGGTCCTGGCCTCCTGGGTACGATTTCCAAGTCAGGCAAAGTGTTACTTGGTTTTCACATTAGGTAAAGCGTAGCGGCACTTCTCAGTAGAGGCACAGAGTCTAGATTTATGACCGGTTGGACGCCACCCCTCTATTAATAATGTCCTCCTGACCGAATGTCGGTCACGGCGGCCTATCTCATCTGAGACTAGCCAACTACGCAGGAGACATTATAGTGCACAAGTATGCGCGCAGACACAGGTGCACTCCCTACTCCCTCACTCTTATAATCCGATGGGACGGTAGACCGAAACGACCGGAGAGAGATCGGGCGCAGGACACAGCTTAACGTGCCTTCCAAAGCACGGTGGGGTCTCGACATGTGAAAACGGTCACCCATCACAAGACTGACCGCGGCGAGCACGGCTTAACCTAGCAGATCGACTGATCTGCGGGGTAGCCACATAGTTACGAGCCCCACTAAAACTAGCATACTATTACACAGTCTACACAGCTATGAGCCCCACTAAAACTCGCCCCTTATCACATAACAGGCGAAATATGGGTGCACTACACACCTCTGCCTTCCCCATTTTTGAAACCAGGCGTGTTGTTAAACTGTTTCATCATACACATACCTACAACTAACATCTAAAACGTTTTACTTTCTCAATAACACTTAATTTAATAGCTACCAGTTCAGTGAGCGCCTCTAACAGAACCATTATACCCGTTATTATCTAAACGCACGCAATTCATCAAAATCATGAAAAATAACTGATCTGTGTAGCTTTAACTGTTGTAGAGAGACTCCTAACATAGCTAGGATGTCTTCTTATCGTATGGTTGATGAACAACCTGGTGTCAGAGTTTAAACCGCCTGTAGGCCTCTGACATGGCTTTACACACCGCTGAACAATCTGTCAGGAGTGCCGGTTCCCTCACGATGTTTTCTTTACCGTTTTTAGCACACTCTTATACTTTAATATATCATGTAGCTAGTCTCAAATTGGTCGCCTGTATTGCCCGGAGGAGTAGGCAGAGGTGCCAATATACTCACATTTCGCCATTTATCCCAATGTAATAGGGGGCGAGCTGACCAGCAACTGGGTACAAATCCAGACTCCGTGCTGCTACTGAGAATTACCTAATGGAAAAGCCCAGTAACACTGTCCAACCCGGGACCTCGTGCTCAGCAGTCGCGCTTAGCAACCACAAGACCAACGAGGCAGTAAGGACAACATACTATAAATAAGTTATCAGTTGCTAAAAACGGTGAAGGAAAACATCGTGAGGAAACCGGCACACCTGAGAGATTGTTCAACGGTGTGTAAAGCCATGTCAGAGGCCTACAGGCGGTTTAAACTCTGACACCAGGCTGTACATCAACCATACCATAAGAAGAAGAAAAGACTATTATATTTATAACTGTGTTAGAAATCTTTAACAGCCAATATAAACCTTAGCTAAAGAATAAAAGTGATTGCAAAAAACCCTTTCGATTTCTAACGATGTAATTTAAATAATGATAAACTCAACCACAAGCACGTCATTTGGCGTAACGCAACCTCAAGATACACAAACCAGTCGCCAATTACTTTTGACTTTCCAGTGAGGTATTACGTAAAGTTTAAACTTGCTAAATTCTTTGCCACACCTTGAAACAGGTTGGCGATAATACCCGCTTATATAAGGGATGGCGAGGCAAGTAAAACCGCCACGAGTGCTACCTAAGTATGGATCCCGTCACGTAAAAAGAACGCCGATAACTTGATACTTGATTTTTGGAAATCCAGTCTATTCTAAAGGTGTTACGTAACTAGTAAAGTACCTATAATGATTCTACAATAACACAATCACACTTAATTATAACCCACAATATCCTAGGACCATAGGAAGCGACTATATCCGAGTGCAGACAGTCGCTGACAGTCGCTCAGCGTTCTTCTTACGTGACGGGAACTATACCAAAGTCCGTCCGTCACACGGTCCACCTCGCTACCATCCTTGTTGATGATAATCTGCTGCATCACCTGTTACTATGACAACCAGCTCGTTTATACGAAGATGAAATTATCTAAGTAAGCTGGTTGATCTAATGGCCGCTACACGCGACTGCTAAGCATGCGGTCCTGTATTCGAATCTCGGTTCAGGCATTTTTTGGGATCTCAGTAGCAGCTCGGAGTCTGGTCTGCCCGGTTGATGGCCAGCTCGCCCCCTATTACATTGGGACCTATATAGATGTACAACACACCTCATAAACCCCTTTATTCATAAAAAATCACAATTTTAAACCAAAGATTAAATTACACCTGCCACTATCGCTTGCATATTAAAGAATAGAGATGTCCTAGACTTAATACGGGATTTAGTTAATGCTGTTATGATTAGTGTTGTAAAAAACTCAAGTCTTTTAGTCTTCATTTCGAGACTTGAGTCGATTTTCAAGACTAGGACTCGTTAGTCACATGAGTCCGAGTCCTTTGAGTCTTTTGAGTCCTTTCGAGTCTTTTAAGTTATTTGAGCTAGACTGAGTCATGAACTTGAGTTGTTGTATTTAATACACCTAACCTAACCTAATCAATTGTATCCACCTGAAGACTGACGATTTGCTGAATCAAAATTATAAATATATATAAATATTTTGGGACTTTCTATTTTTACTTTTATTTACTCCAACCAAACTATAGCTATGGATTTAGAGGACTCAGTCATTAGTCTTTTAAAAAGACTCAGTCTTTGAGTTCTTTTTGGCAGGACGCAAGGCTTTTTACAAAAGACTCCAAATTCTGAAGGACTTGAGCTCTAAGTATTATTTATAAGACTCGAGTCTTAAAAAATAGCTCTAGCTTTATTAAATAAGACTCCAAGACTTGAGTCTTTAACAAAACTAGTTATGATCCTCGTTTATGGAGAAGAGGGATAAAGTACAATTTACTTGTTTTTACTTCAAAAGAAAAATGTCGTGAGAAACTCTTGAACTTTGGTCGGTACACTCTCGCCTGCATTGCTCTCTTCAACTCAACTCGTTTCAACCAACGCTACAGGTTGTAACGACATGTAAATGACCTTTGGACTTTCTAGTAAATCAATTTGTATAATACAAACGCGACTGCTGAGCAAGAGGTCCTAGGTTCAAATCCCGGGTCGGGCAAAGTGTTACTGAGTTTTCCATTAGGTAATTCTCAGTAGCAGCACGGAGTCTGGATTTGTGCTCGGTTGATGGCAATAGGCTCGCCCCCTATTACATTGGGACTTACAACATAACTGGCGAAATGTGGGTGTACTATATGTTCACCTCTGCCTACCCCTTCGGAAATACATGTTATGTTATTTGCATAAAGACATGCCTATTTCAAAAATATTAAGATAAACAAGATAAAAAATGTATTTAAATTAGACTCATTGACATAACATCACGCCTGTATTCCCCGAAGGCGTAGACAGAGGTGTGTAGTACACCCACATTCCGTCAGTTATGTTATAGGTCCCAATGTAATAGGGGGCGAGCTGGACATCAACCGGGCAGACCAGACTCCGAGATGCTACTGAGAATTACCTAATGGAAAAACACAATAACACTTCGCTGCCATCAAATGTGCACAAATACAAACTCTATACTGCTATTTGACAATTGCCTAATGGTAAATAAAACCCAGTTACACTTTTCCCGGTCCAGGATTAGATCCCAGAACCTCACGCTCAACAATCACACTTAGCGACCACTAGACACTAGTAATGTATTGCTGATAATCCACTGGTAATGCGGTAGATGATTCACCTTTACAGAATGTTTTCAATGTGATCACCACGTTGTGTCATTGTTTTCTTCTAAATAACTATGGAGTTATGTTCGCCCTGAATTTTAAATAAATATTACGCGACAAAGAGAAATCTTTAGAATGGCATGGTGTGACATATCTTCTTATATAATCTGTGGAGGAATAAACTTACTTAAAAACGCATGGCCTTGGCGTAATAATGAAAAAAAAAATTAATAGATTACTTCTGAAGAATTCTGTTTCTTTAATTCTTTAATAAACACAAAAAATAGTTATTATTTATTTGTAACTATTATCTTACTTAAATCTATCATTACAGGTGCGCTTATCCTAATGCAACAGACAAGTTACAGATCTTTATTGCTTTGAGACCATATTATATTTATATATGAGTAATATTGATATTATCAATTTATATAAAATATGAGATATAATTATTAGATAGTACCTAAATATGTAGATCTATACATTACAATTAGAAAATTAGTGTTAGACCATGTTATATGATTACGATGCAGAAAAATATTTAAATTTTTCTAATTTTGACGTCGACAATGCGCGAACACAGGTGCACTCCCTATTCCCTCACTCTCATAGTCCAGGACGGTGAGACACGACCGGAGAGAGATCAGGCGCAGTACACGCGATGGATTCTCGTATGTAATATGTCAAAAACCGACACCCATCCAAGAACCAACCTCGGTAGGGGTTGCTTAAACCCGCACGTTTATTGATTTTCTCGGAAAATCGTTAAATAGTCGATGGCGCCTAAACCATGTAAGTTATTTATTGATTATGTATAGGTATGCTAAGTTATTCTTCGTATGCAAAATCGTTTTAGCAATTATTACGAAATTTAATATCCATAATAAAATCTAAACTCCAAAAACTCACATTCCAAACCTTCATAACAATAGACTATAGAAAAACAAGAAAATGGCGTCATTCGCGCCAAAATATTGACATCTAAGAGAAAGCAAAGGCACATCCGTATTCTGCCAAGATGGCGGATATTTACAAATAAGTTTGGTATGCGACATACTTATTGTTGGAATGACATATTGTGTGTGAATAATGCCATGATTATTGTTACAAAAAGCTTTGTTGGGTCTTTGTAAGATAATTTGTACGTTGGGACGCTTTTTTCCAAGTATTTAGCTAAAGAGGTTTTTAATGTAGGTACTTGCTAAAGTATGCTTTGTATCTATATTATGTATTTACTAGCTTCCGCCCGCGACTTCGCCCGCGACTATGAATGTTTTATAGCCTTCCTCGATAAATGGGCAATCTAACACTGAAATAATTTTTCAAATCGGACCAGTAGTTCCTGAGATTAGCGCGTTCAAGCAAACAAACAAACTCTTCAGCTTTATAATATTATATTATAGTAATAGATGTGTGGCATAATAAATCGTTGATAAATGGTGTTTTTGTAACTAGTATCTACCTTTTATTTTATCGTCTCCCCGCACTACGAATTTTATCTTGTACCGTGGGTGCGTTTCACAAACATGAAACATCACATACACAAACACCCAGACTCGGGATAAACATTTGGGGACTACACAATATTTTGTCTCGTGCGGGGATCAATCCCGCAGCCCTAAGCAGCAGTTCAATTGCGTAGCCACTGGGGGTGGTCAATTCTAGGCCGGATACCACACGGTATACAGACGTGATGATTTGAATTTGCCACTCCTCTAGGGCCCATTAAACTTATAAATCGTGCATGTTATTCTCGATATCCTTATTAATATCGACCACGCCTTTTGGTTACGAAATTAAATATATGACGAAATTCACTTTCTCTGGCCGATGTAAGAAGAAATTGCTGATATATTATTATTTATAAATATATTAACGAGGCGAGGCTATTATAGCAATATGTACATACTAATATATGTATACATTAAATATACATAAAACAAACTTCCTCTTAAAAAAACCTTTAAATATCTACTAACATCTACTTAAAATAACTTGCAACTAGTAAATTAAAATTACATTACGCCTGTATTTTATTTTATTTTTTTAAACGTCTCGCCGCACTAGCTATTTTTCCTCTATCGTGGGTGCGTTTCACAAACATGAAATATCACATACACAAACACTCAGACTCGGGACAAATATCGGCGGTTCGCACAAATTTTTGCCCCGTTCGGGAATCGAACCCGCAGCAGTCCGTCGCTTAGCCACTGTGCCAATGAGGTCGTCTCTATTCCCCGAAGGAGTAGGCACAGGTGCACATATTTATAATGCACCCACATTTTCCAGTAATAAGTCTTAGGGCCTGTTTCACCATCTACAAGTAAAGTGTTGAATAGTTACTTCTTGATTAACGCTAATCGGCAAGTAGAAGTTACGAGTATCTTCTATCGTATCTTAGTTACAGGCCAGTTTCCCCCTGATTAATGCTACTCAGATATTGTGAAATTCATTAGTCACTTCTTCTTATCGTATGGTTGATGAACAACCTGGTGTCAGAGTTTAAACCGCCTGTAGGCCTCTGACATGGCTTTACACACCGTTGAACAATCTCTCAGGTGTGCCGGTTTCCTCACAATGTTTTCCTTCACCGTTTTAAGCAACTGATAACTAATTTATAGTACGCACATGAATTCGAAAAGACATTGGTGCGTGCCGGGGTTTGGACTTGCGATTTGACTTGGCAGTCCAACGGCCATACCACTCGGCTATCAGTGCTCAAGACTTGACTGAAGACTTAAATTGATGTTAGTTTCTTTCAATTATTTAACATAAGGTTTCTTAATATTTATTTATTTTGGGAAAACAAACAGATGCACATTATGTCTTAATAATATATGAAAATGAATATTACAAATACCTATATATAAATATGTAAATCACAACGTTATCCACATCTTTGTCACAAAAATATTTTAATTTGAATCTAGCTTAAACGAGATAATATGTTAACATATTTATGATGCTGGCTGTACCTAAGTCCGTCCGTCACTAGACGGTCAACCTCGCTACCATCCTTGTTGACTGACCAATCTCTACACCACGGGAAGAGACATGTTTCCTAACACATAGCTCATGGCAATACGAAGAAGAACCCACGAAACTGACTCAGTTAGGTCCCCAATCATCTACAACCGGTTGGTTAAAGGTCGTTGGTGGGGGTGACGCAACACCTGCGCTTGCGCACGCCTCGAGACGCGGATGTCAGCCTCTTATATGTAGTGTAACCGGTGAGATGAACTTTCTCAAACGAGGCCGTAGGGCGCAGCACTTTCACTTGGCTAGTGTGCGCAGGAGTTGATTGGTATGTGGACAGTCTTATTCTAAATTATAAAGTTTGTTATTCTTGTTATATTGTGTGAAGACCTAACTGGCGCAGTAGCGAAGCAATTGAACTGCTTCGCTAAGGGTTGCGGGTAGAATCCCCGCACGGAAAAACTATTTGTGCGAACCGCAGATGTTTGGCCCGAGTCAGGGTGTTTGTGTATGTGATATTTTATGTTTGTGCACGCATGATACAGAAGAAATTCCCATTCCCAGACTCGGGACGAACATTTGCGGATCACACAAAACTTTGTCACGTGCGGGAATCGAACCCGCAACCCTTAGCGCAGCAGTCTAATCACTAAGCCACTGCGCCAATCGGATCGTCTTTCGTATTACAACATTAAATATTGTTTATATAATTATTATTATATTGTCTAATTAAAAATTACAGTTTATCTTTCATTTATTCAATTAGGTGCAAGATATACTGGTACTTCTTTCAACAGTGGACGTCTTCCGGCTGATGATGATTGATCTCCAAGAATCTCAAAGCTGTGGTCACCCTACTTCCTCCGGTCCATTGATTACTTAATATTATTTGTTTCCTAAATATTAGTTACTGGTGTCGCAAGTACATTCCTAAGATATCAGGTATCTTATAACTTACCAACGATGGTGTAATACATCACGCTTGCATTCTTCGAGGTAGGCAGGGATCTTAGCACTCAAATTAATCTTTGTTAAACCGTTGCCACGTTTTATCAAAATTTCTATGAAATTCTTCTTATCGTATGGTTGATGAACAACCTGGTGTCAGAGTTTAAACCGCCTGTAGGCTTCTGACATGGCTTTACACACCGTTGAAACATCTCTCAGGTGTGCCGGTTTCCTCACGATGTTTTCCATCACCGTTTTTCGAAACTGATAACTAATTTATAGTACGCACATATGACTTCAGGTGTAATTTTAGCATGTTGTTTTTAAGCTTGAATCTAAATTGATAAAGGAAATTATGGGCATACTTGACATCACTCTGACGTAAATACTAAAAGGGAACTTGAAATTCGATGGGTGCGAGCAGCGATACGATGGCTCAGTTAGTTAGAGCGCCACGGTACGGCGAAGGTCGCAGATATAAGTCCTGCTCGTGTCCATTTTTCAAATTATCCTTCTACTAGTTATATTTCTATGTGTCACTCGTCAAAGGGATTTGCTCGATTGGTACTGTACTACGAAAATACATACTAAGTATGTTTCCATCTACGTAAGGGTAGAAGAACAGGGAACTCTATGAAGACAACTATCCTAACTAATTTTATATGTAACATAACAATACACATGTATTCTCCGAAGGCAGAGGTGTGTAGTACACCCACATTCCACCAGTTATGTTATAGGTCCCAATGTAATAGGGGGCGAGCTGGACATCAACCGGGCAGACCAGACTCCGAGCTGCTACTGAGAATTACCTAATGGAAAAACCCTGTAACACTTCATACGACCCGGAATTCGAAGCCAATCTATACTTACTAATATTATGTGTATAATGAAACATCACGCTTGTATGCCCCGAAGGGGTAGGCAGAGATGTGTAGTACATTTCGCCAGTTATGTTATAGGTCCCAATGTAATAGGGGGCGAGCTGGACATCAACCGAGCACAAATACAGACTCCTTGCTATTGAGGATTACCTAATTTGAAAACCCAATAAAATTTTGCCGAAACCGGGTATCAAACCCAGGCCAAACTCTCAGCAGTCGCAGTTCTCGACCACTAGACCAACGAGGCAATCATCCTACTTCATGAAAGTATGTGTGTTTATATGTTTTTACGCAATCACGCAAAATATCCTGAACGGAAAAGGAAAACATATGGAACACAGATAGCTAACCTGGATTACACATTTAAGTAGGCTACTTTTAATTACAGAGGATAAACACGGTGCAATTTTCTAAATCGAATCTAGTTTTTTTTTAAATCGGGACAAGCCCACTCGTTCCCATCATTGTATTTCCTGTAAGCTTCAATCAACAAGTATATTATTGATCAAAGCATGTTAGCTCGGATGATAACCATTAAGAATCAAAGCAATGAAGCTCGCGGCGTCCCAGAGAAATGACTCGACTGTATTGGAACCCGCAACGAAATTAATATTATACATATAGACGAAAGCTTGTGAGTATTTTTGTCATTCCTTTACGCTCAAACAGATGGACCGATTTTGCTGAAGTCTGGTATGGAGGTAGCTGTCACCCTGAAATAACATATAGGCTTCATCCCGAAAAAATGCAGCGCGTAACATCGCAGGCCCCGCTGACATTAAATGATTGAATCTAGTTTATTTGTTATCTTGTTATTATTGCAAGTCGTGGTGGCCTAGTGGTTGACATACCGGATTTCTATACACGAGGTTATAGGTTCAAACCCAGGCAAGTATCAATGTGACTTTTTCAATGTCATAAATACTTTCTTAGATATTCTAAGACACCACTGACTGACGGTGACGGAAAACATCGTAAGGAAACCTGGATTTAATTATCTGATATCGCCCGCAGTGAGCTAGCGTGGTGATCAGTGCTCAATCCTTCTCTATACGAGAAGAGGCCTTTGTAGCAGTGGGACAGTTATAGGCTCTTGTTATCACTACATAGTATAAAACAAAGTCGCTTTCTCTGTCCCTATATCCCTATGTATGCTTAAATCTTTAAAACTACGCCACGGATTTTGATGCGGTTTTTTTTAATAGATAAAGTGATTGAAGAGGAAGGTTTATCTTCTATACTTATAATAAAACTGTAGAGAGGTCAATTCTGTACATTGAATATATATTCAAAATTAATATTGGAGGATGACTGGTGATCGATACTGATGCCAAAAATGCAATCAGTAAATTTTTTTTCTGTCTGTCTGTCTGTCTGTCCGTCTGTCTGTCTGTCTGTCTGTCTGTCTGTATGTGCACGCATGGGTCAAAAACTACTGAAGGGATTTTAACCAAACTTAGTACGATTGTAGTCCATACTCCTGGGCAGGTTATAGGCTATATAACATAACGCTAAAACACATAGGAGCTGAGCAGTAATGATAAATTTGAAGCAAGTCGGATGAAAATGCGCTTTCGAGCTCTTATCCTCGAATTCGTTGATCATACACCAAAAGTATGTATTACAAAGATGATGGTCTCCAAAAGATCTACAAAAAAGTCTTCAATAGTATATATCTATCTTTTATAAATTAGCCACAATAACGTGTTTGATCGTTAGGCATTTCTTCAAAGTGTCTCAACACACGACAACCCGGAGCGTGCATGGAGGGTAGTATGACAAGATTTCTATAAGCAGCATTGGTTGCACCCGCTATATGTAATATTATAGTAAGCACATGACTTCGAAAAGACATTAGTGTGTGCCGGGATTTTAACTTGCGACATCTGACTTAACAGTCTAACGGTCATACCACTCGGCTATCAGTGCATTAAGTTCCTTGGAATAAGCGCACTTTAGATTTTAAAAATACAGATACGTAGTTTTTAGATATAAGTTTAAAGTAGGTATTATTAAATAATAATAATAATTAGTTTGTTTAGTTTTTTTTGGACAAACATCTACGGATCACACTTTTTTTGCGGGAATCGAACACACAACCAATCGCTCGCGCTCAAAAAAAATGTGTGTGTGCAGTGTAGCCACTGCGCCAATCAGGTCGTCACGGTTGTCTTTTATCCTTGGCATTTTTTTTTCTACAGTAGTTTCAATGTACAGAAACTCAGAAACGCACAAAACGGATTTATTTATGTTCTCTTCTTCAGTTATATATTATTTTCAATAGACTTTCTGTAACTTCCGTAATTACCGTTAAATTTTTGCGGTATTTTTTTTAATACCGGAAAGTATTCTTAGTTAAATAAGTGGTTTAAAGATTTTTAACCTACTTGAAAAAGCCTGCCTGGTAGGTATTTTTTTCTGTTAAAAGTTCAATTTACTACTGGTCTTTTATCCGAAATACACGCGGACGAAGTCGCGGGCAACAGCTATACATGTAATAAAATATTACGGCATGGCGTAAAAACTACTAAATCGAATTCGCTCAAACTTAGCTAATATATTAAAAACAATTTAAAAATACTTTTGCTGTTTCCGAATTTCCACGCGGACGGAGTCGCGGGCACATCTAGTATGTATAATAACATCCATTAAATAGTGGAGAAATACTTATAATATATATTTTATACCCGTGCGAAGCCGGAGCGGGCCGCTAGTTTTAATCATATTTTCCAGGCCGCCGTCTCCACGGCCGCCCCCGTACTTGTTGCATGCGCCACTGCCCACCCCGCATCGATGCCACCCTTAATTAAGGGGAATATCACAATGCATAAGCGAGCGATTTTAAAACGCTTGGTTTATTCCATGATTGAGAATAAAACTTGCGGCTGACAGAAACATAGAAGGCGCGAGTAACACGGTAAGATCTGCTCCACGGATAAGCGAAGGTCGCGGGTTCGAGTCCCGCTCGTGTCCATCATTTTTAAACGATCGGAAAAATAATTAAACAGCTCAATCCTTCTCTATACGAAAAGAGGCCTTTGTAGCAGTGGGACAGTTATAGGCTGTTATATATTAAGCACAGATAGCCGAGTGGTATGACCACTGCTAAGTCACAGGTCGCAAGTTCAAACCCCGGCGCGCACCAATGTCTTTTCGAATTCATGTGCGGACTATAAATTAGTTATCAGTTGCTAAAAAAACGGTGAAGGAAAACATCGTGAGGAAACCGGCACACCTGAGAGATTGTTTAACGGTGTGTGAAGCCATGTCAGAGGCCTACAGGCGGTTTAAACTCTGACACCAGGTTGTTCATCAACCATACGAGGAGAAGAGGGAAAAAAATATTATAATATCAAAGTACCTCGCTCCGCGTATCACTCTGCTGTCCCCCTTGACCTAGTCATGCGTATCACAAGATATTACGGGAATAACCTCAGTATCGGACTGTGTGTCGGAGAACACGAACCGCTAAACTGTGCTCACCCCGCTTACATAACAGGATTGAAGATATCACTAATCACTGTAAGTACTTACATACATTTTAAGATTGTGTTTTGGGATTTTCCGCTACTGCTGACCATGAGGTCCTGGGTTCGAATCCAGACTCGGGCAAAGTTGTGTTGGGGTTTTGCATTAGCTAATTCTCAGTAGCAGCACGGAGTCTGGTCTGCCCGGTTGATGTCCAGCTCGCCCCCTATTACATTGATACCTATAACATAACTGGTAAAGTGTGGGTGTACTACGCACCTCTGCCTACCCCTTCGGGAAATACAAGTGTGATGTTTAAGTTATGTTTCTTTTGGGCGTTTTATAATGGCAATAGGCTGGTCTTTTTACATTGGGACCTATAACTTTACAGCCTAGACGAGTAGGAACCGCCAGGCGAATAGAAATCTAATAGAATGATAAATGTATGGGGATGACATAATGTTTCGACTATGTTATCGATGATATATGTCAAAAATAATATATATTTCATTCTATTCGATTTGTTTTCAACCTGCGTTTTACCACTTGTCTAAAACCCATGGCTAGATGTAGGTGTGTATAATACACGTCTGCCTATCCCTTGGGAGAATACAGGCTTGAATTTATGTCTGTGGTCGTGTTTTTAAATTGCATTAAAGTTACATAAATTCTTCTTCTTACAGCACTGATAGCCGAGTGGTATAACCGTTGGACTGCCAAGTCAAAGGTCGCAAGTTCAAATCCCGGCACGCACCAATGTCTTTTCGAATTCATGTGCGTACTATAAATTAGTTATCAGTTGCTAAAAACGGTGAAGGAAAACATCGTGAGGAAACCGGCACACCTGAGAGATTGTTCAACGGTGTGTAAAGCCATGTCAGAGGCCTACAGGCGGTTTAAACTCTGACACCAGGTTGTTCATCAAACATACGATAAGAAGATGAAGAAGAAGTTACATAAATTGTATTTTATATGTTCAAAACCCGGATCCTTTTCAAGTTGGACTATCACTTTCTATTTATTAGTTACTAGCTGTTCCTCGCGGTGGTTACCAATATTTTTGTAGTATAAAATGTAGCCTATGTGTTACTCCAAAGTATCAGCTACCTCCATACCAAATTTTTGCAAAATCGGTCCTGCTGTTTGAGCGTGAAGAGATAACAAACATACAAACACACTCACAAACTGTCGCTTTTATAATTGTGACGTACCATTGTACTACCTATATGTATGATGTGCCCATCATTAGTTAATTTACATAGAAATAGCTTGGGCTGCGGTGTAAAGAACCATATTTATTTTTTTCTGCAAAAAACGTCGCCCCACACTAGGAATTTATCCTGTATCGTGGGTGCGTTTCACAAACATTAAATATCACATACACAAACACCCAGACTCTAATTCTTACTGATAAACTGTTAAAAATTTAGCTTTACCATTTGGAGTTAAAAAGCAGTGTTTCGCCTAATACTTAGGCGGGGTTGCTTCAGCTTCACTTGACGCACACGTAAATGTTAAAAATGGGGATCCAAATTTTGTTTTCTTCTAGCAGCTTTAATTGCGAAAATGTTTTGTTTTCTACTTGCGGCCCTAATAACGTTGATAACCGGTTTATTTATGCCATGAAACAACGCTTCATATTTTACGTGCGTTGAACATCTTCTGCAATCGTTATTTTTTTACTCACGTGTGTAACGTTAACAGTCTGTTCAAAGTTTGAAGCAGCCCTTAGTTAATGATACCTATAGTTTACAAACTAATACACATTACAATGAAAGATCTATTTCCGAAGATAGTTAAATCATTTAAAATAATGCCCGTTGATAATGATAAAAATTATGACTGTAGTAAAATTACAACACAACACAAAAAGCAACACATAAAAACAAAAACAGCATTTTATGCCAAATCTTAACACCGATTGCCTATTTTAAAACAAAAACAATGGGTTGGTATAGTTTAAGGAACCCCCATAATTCTAATTGTCGCTGTGTTTACAATCGGCTTACAGCTGAAATGGTTTAAAGTCTATACCTGAACGATAACATTAAGTCTTAGACGCTCATTAAAATTTCGTCTTATTTTATTTATTTAGGTTATTGTGTTTATATCCTAGTTTTTAAATTGATACTCAAGGCATTATATTGAAAATAAAATAACTATGGACTACTATCTCACAGATTCCTTACTTTCATTCTTAAAATTTAAATATTTCTACAAATAACACAGAGATCGGTGCTATTATGAACTATAAACTATCTAGATACATAATAATCATATTATAAAGCCTAATAGGTCGTATGTCGGAGTCAAACGAGGGATAATCTAATACGGAGCGACCTAATTTACGCGCACCATAGCGCCTGACTGAAACGGGTTAGCAAAGTTGTGGTGTCATGCTAGATTTTGCTATTTTATTATGAAAGGTTAACTGAATGTTAACCTTTTCGATGTTATAGACAGATTATTATACTTACCTTTTCGCTGTTATTTGTGTTTATTTAAAATTCTCGTATTTGTAATGACGTGAAGTAATGTAAAACATTACTCAGTCAGGCGTAATCTGTTATTTATACTAAAGTTCAAACAGAATAACAAATATTAAACACGTCAATGCAAAGATATTGTTATATTTTATTGATCTTTTTTCGTGACGGGATTTGGTATGAAAATTGACACATAGATAGTTAATAACCACATAGAAAGCCAAATGGATTACCGTACACTATTATTTATCCCGGAAAAGACACATTGTTTTTCACACGGACAAATTCGGCGAAAGTTAGTGCGCTAATAGAAAAACTATTGCACGGATTTTTACGAAACATCTAAGTATTGTGCGTAAAACAATCACAGCTATGAATAGCGATAACTAAGCTTGGCGGCTTTAATTGCATATTAATACAAAAACGCTAATAAATAGGCTTAAAATACCTAATTATGTCTGAATAAATCCAACCTTCAAAATAAAAGGCTTTGTTAATATTTTATTTTTTCAGCACGATGCATCGCTCCGAGCGTTGGCCGGAAGATGAACCCGAACCTCGCTCCCGGCCTTCTTCTAGAAGGAACTCGGCGACACTCTCCCGCAGAAGCAGCATCAAGAAGGACAAAGAAGTGAAGAAGACTCCTCTGAATAGTGCGCCCTCGTCGGCTTCTTCTACGCCGAAGAAGACTGTGAAACCGCAGAACTTGGATTTCCTTGTGACGGGGAAGCAGATTTTGAAAAGGTATTAAAAAAGTATTTTTTTCGTAGATAGAGTAATAATAATGTCCTCCTGACCGAATTTCGGTCACGGCGGCCTGTCAGCTGAGACTAGCCAACTACACAGGAGATATTATAGTGCACAAGTATGCGCGCAGACACAGGTGCACTCCCTATTCCCTCACTCTCATAGTCCAGGACGGTGAGACACGGCCGGAGAGAGATCAGGCGCAGGACCAACGTGCCCTCCGAAGCACGTGACCGGCACGGTGACCGTTTTCACATGTCGAGACCCCTCTCTCGACTTGTGAAAACGGTCACCCATCACAAGACTGACCACGGCGAGCACGGCTTTACCTCGCAGATCGACTGATCTGCCGGGTAGCCGCATAGCTACGAGCCCCAGATAGAGTACTACTGACTCGTTGGTCTAGTGGTCGCTGAGCGCTGCTGAGCATGAGGTCCTGGGTTCGGGAAAAGTGTTACTGGGTTTTTCCATTAGGTAATTCTCAGTAGCAGCACGGAGTCTGGTCTGTCCGGTTGATGTCCAGCTCGCCCCCTATTACATTGGGACCTATAACATAACTGGCGAAATGTGGGCTTAAAACATATCTCTGCCTTCAGGTGTGATGTTATGTTTTTATTATCTTTTATCAATATATTAACACGTAAAGCAAAAACTTTGCATCCCTGCCTCCTTAAAATGAACTCTTAAAGCGGGACAGCTTACGATGTGAAAGCGAGACGCCGCATTACACTGCACGTAGCGGCGTCTCGCACACCGTAAACTGTCCTGCTTTAAGAGTTCATGGTAAGGAGGCTGTTTACGAAAATTACGCGGACGGAGGAGTATGTTTGTTTATAAGCAGAAAGAGTCCGGAAAGCTAGTATTATCAACATAATTCCCGTCCAATTTTGACCTCGGGGCAACCTCTATTATACCTAGATACTATTATTTACAGCCTCAACTTTTTTTACATCAAAACCACATTGCTGTTACGTTACAATTATATAAAAGCACCTACTAGTATGTAAACATTTTGAATACTAAATGTATAAGACACAAAAATATTGTGTCTAATTTTTTTTTTTAAACGTCTCTCCACTCTATGAATGTCTCCTGTGTCGTGAGTGCATTTCACAGACTTGAAATATTATGCACAAACACCCAGACTCGGGACAAACATCTGCATCATCATCATCAGCCGGAAGACGTCCACTGCTGGACAAAGGCCTCCCAAGGAGGGTTGCCATAATCTCCACGCTTGGCAAGCGGCTTGGGGATCGTATTAGTGGTCAAGTTACAGAAGACGCTGCTGCCCATCTTCTGGGTTTTTTTCCCTTAGTCGCCTTTTACGACGCCCACGGGAGGAAAGGGGGTGGTCAATTCTAGGCCGGATACCACACGGCTCAACACTCACAAACATCTGCGGATCTGACCCGTAACCCTTTAAAGTCCAATCGCTCAGCCATTGCGCCAATCAAGTCGTCAATATACCTAATTGTGACCTTATATTTTTCTTCTTATTTCCAGAAGCGACCGCGCCAACTCCTTACCAGGCACTTACCACAGGCGACAGTCTTCAGAATCCATGTCTGCCAAAGGGAAGAAGACCTTCGACTCCCCGAAGCGTCTCACACATGTGGGACAAGCATCAAGGAGCCAGGAGACGTCGCTAGAAGATGATATGTCCCTGGATCTCTCACAAGTTAGTATTATCACAGGTATTATGTTTAGTTCCCGTCAAGTACAAAGAACGCTGACTGTCAACTAAATGTTAGAATTCCAGTCTATTTCAAAGTGTTACGTAACTAGTAAAGTACCTATAATGATTCTACAATAAAACAATCACACTTAATTATAACCCACAATATCCTAGGACCATAGGAAGCGACTATATCCGAGTGCAAACAGTCGCTGACAGTCGCTCTGCCTACATAAAATAATGTTCTTTTGACGGCCGCCTATCTCAGCTGAGACTAGCTATAGGAGATATGATTGCACAAGTGTGTGTCACAGGTGCACTCCCTATTCCCTCACTCTCATAGTCCAGGACGGTGAGACACGACCGTAGCGAGCTGCTTTCCGAGACATGGAAGCAGTTCTACAAACATGGTACAAACTGATACTTCTCGGCTGAATTCTAGATCTAGGATCAATACATTCCATCGTTGGTCTATTCGTCGCTAAACGACTGCTGAGCACGCTTGGTTTCCCGGGCGAGGCAAATTGTTGAAAGGTCTAGATTTGTGCCCGGTTGATGGTCAAGTAACTGGGTAGTGACTGGGTGGCGAAAACGGGAGAGCCTTGCTGCGTACCCTGGGGGAGGCCTACGTTTATCAGTGGACTGCAATAGGCTGATGTGATGTTGATGGCCAGCTCGACCCCTATTACGTTAGGACCTATAACATAACTGGCGGAATGTGGGTGTACTATCCTCCAATCTCTTCGAGGAATACAGACGTGATGCTTTTTTTTGCCCAGGTCTCAGATTTCGAGGACACAAACTCGAAGTACGGCAGGAAGCCGTTCCAGGCTCTAGCGACCTCCACACCGAAGCCGCAGAGCAAGCCCCGCAGCGCCTCCCTGCAGAGCCAGCTGCACGCCCAGCGGGTGGAGACCCGGCGGACCCTACGCTCCCTGGATAGCACGAAAAACTCCTGCCAAGATAGCTTCAAGACCTCTACTAGCAGTAGTCCGTATAGGTAAGACTAGCTTCTTTTTTGTATCGGCATGAGCCAATAGCCACATGGAATAGGTCATGCAGTGTAGAGATTGGTCAGTCAACAAGGATGGTAGCGAGGTCGACCGTCTAGTGACGGACGTACTTAAGTACACGCAAGTCAAAACCCACGGCACGCACCAATGTCTTTTCGAATTCATTTGCGTACACAAATTTATCAGTTGATAAAAACGGTGTAGGAAAACATCTTGAGGAAACCGGCAAACCTGAGAGATTGTTCAACGGAGTGTAAAGCCATGTCAGAGGCCTACAGGCGGTTTAAACTCTGACACCAGGTTGTTTATCAACCATACGATAAGGAGACTATATCTTTCAGGTACGGTACCGAGCTGGACTATTCGTCAGTGTCTCCGGAGTACTCCGGGCAGTCGTCAGCAGACCTGTCTCCCACCAGAGCCTCGCAACAGCAGGTGTCTCCACGCAGCCAAGACCTTCAAGTGTCAAGGTCAGCAATATTACTGCTGTTTCACGGCATTTAGCTGCCTTCCTATAAAAAATATGTAGAAAGCTATTTTTTTTTTTTTTTTAATAAGGTCTTCCCACAGCTTTTCCATTATCAGCCGGAAGACGTCCTCTGTTGCACAAAGGCCTCCCCCTTAGAACACCACAATGAACTATAACTTGCCACAGTTTATTGCCACAGCGTACATCTATACTTACTTAGTTATCTAAGGTTTACGCACTAGCCAATTACGAGCTAACCAACATTATTCAAAACAAGCTAATAAACACTTTAGAATGCACAATCTATGATTAATTTTTATAATAATCAATTATAATATACACATGTAGAGTGTCGGGCCAGAATAGCATCTCCTCATTTCCTCCCGTGGGTTTCGTAGGAGGCGATTAAGGGAAAATCCAGAAGATGGGCAGCAGCGTCTTCTGTGACTTCACCACTAATACTGCGATCCCCAAGCCGCTAGCCAAGCGTGGGGATTGTGGCAAACTACACTGGGGAAGGCTTTTGTTCAACAGTGGACGTCTTCCAGCTGATGATGATTATGATATAAAGGAAGATATTTTGGTCATAGAGGTAATTTGAAGACATGTTTAAGGTCAGCCCCTTTACCATGAGCTCTTAAAACAGGACAGTTTACGATGAGGAAACGAGGCGCCGCTACTAGCAGTGTAATGCGGCATCTCGCTTCCGCGTCTTAAACTGTCCTGCTAAACGAGTACATGGTAAGGGGGCTGGAACGTGAACGGAACAATGATGAGACTGCACAAGCATATAGCCGCTTGAGTGTGGAAAAAGTGAAAAACAAGTTACATCGCAGTCAGTACCCTAACTAGCCTCTTAGATGAGACAGTGTTCCACAGAACGGTTCCCCTTGCTTGCTTCTTTCACTTTTTAGTTCGTTTTTTGTCAGGGCAGTCACGTTTTTTAATTTGTAATAAAATAATTATATTATTTTATTTGTTTCATTATTTTATGGCCTATGTTACTCGCTATGGTGTAACGAATAACATACTCGCGATAGTGTAAGGATTTTAACGACACTACATTCATCAAAATCGGTTCAGGCATTCAGAAGTTTTGGTGGAATAAAGAAACTCATACATACATGAACCCTAAAAATATTACACTCCTTTTTTGGGCAGTCGTGTAAAAATGACGCATGTATATACATTCTCCAACCTTCTCTGTTCTTCTCCAGCTGCTGCGTCAGTACCTGGGCGGACTGTAGCGACCCCGACACGAAGATTGAGGAGAGATGCTACGACGGCGAGTGGTCTTCCTTCTGGGCGAACTATAATAACTCAGTGGCGAAGGTCCCGATGAAGAGCTATTACGACCAGTGCCCCACCCCGTACAGGACCGAGACCTTCGATCTGGCTGACTTTGGTGAGACTAACCTTGTACACAGCACCACACCCACCACCATCAGCCTATTGCAGTCCACTGCTGGACGTAGGCCTCCCCCAGGGTACGCCACAAGGCCCGCTCTCCCGTTTTCGCCATCCATCCATGTTATAGGTCTCAATGTAATTGAGAGCCTATTGCCATCAACCGGGCACATGGCATGAGCTGCCGAGAATTTAATAAAGCTAATCTAATAACACTTTACTAGACCCAGAATTCGAATTCGAGCAGCCGCACTTAGCGGCCACTAGAACAACAAAGCAGTGAGATATATATTTGTAATATTAATTATTCGCCGTCTTGCTTTCAGAATTCTCAGACGGCTACCGAAAGCGTTCACCAGACAACGTGGAAGTTATAAACAACATAATTCGCAACCAAGGCCTGCATTTAACGCCTCGAGAGACACAGAACATTATCAAATGCGCCCATTTACTAGGTAATGTGCTATCAAAAGCTATTGAGAGATGCTCAAAAACCGAAGATCCAGAACTGCTGACGAAAAAAAAAACTATGACATTAGACTTGAAAGAGACGAACATACCTATGGAGGTTAAAGAGGAAAAGAGATGCGAGACTGTCACCACGCAAACTGACATTTCGTTGCCGAACACGAAAAGCGCGCCAAGAATTTTCGAGAATATTCTTCGACAGCTGTCAAGAAGTTCTATAGATGTGGAGAAAATTGACAAAGGGAAATGCGAGGCGAAAGAAAATAAACTGGAGAAACCAGGAGAATAATTTAACTTGTATGTAACGTGAGTTTCAAAAGTAAATAACGTGAAGTTCTCAACGCGAGTCCACTGACTGTATTATATTCTTTTAATATCAAAATTGCAAACAGACCTCTTCTCAGACCACCTACACTGTTCTCACATAAATTATTTTTACTTGTTTGGACTTTAAAAGAGACATTGACCCCTGAGTTTGTTTCGGTGTTTCTTCTCAGAGGTAGTCAGTTAGGAAATGCCGACGCCATCTATCTAGTTTAAAAAAAATGACGTGTAAAAGTGTTTTTTAAGAAATAGATTAGAAATAATATCATTTATCATCAGCTAATATATAATATTAGCAACACTGTATCAGCCTTCTGAAGTTAGGGTTAGGCCCGTATTCAAAACGGCTTAGGTGGCCTACCCTCCAGTTTAATTCTAATTCAAGGACAATGCATAATTAATATTGATTTTAACAAAATATGATTGAGTTTTATTGAAGAAAAAAAATGCTGTCAATCTTTTGATCTCAGTTAGTTCCTCCCAATGGACACAATATAGAAACAATTTGGCGAGTTACGCGTAAACAGAGTTAAGTTTAAGAGTCCGAAACTTTACAATTTTCCTATCCAATTTGGACGGAATTAAATTGGAGAGTAAGCCCACAGATCAGTCGAACAAATTATAAAATTCTCTGTCTGTTTCTTTTTCACCGTCCTACAAAATCTTAAATCTAGTAGGTACTTACTGCACAAAATCTCGCGGCTAATATCCGAATTCCGATAATTTATAATTTTGCGTGAACTATAAATCAAGACACCTTTGTAACTGATCATAATTATCTATCCACATACAAAAAACTTAGTTCCATTAATTAGTTTTCATCTTCTTCTTGTCGTATGGTTGATGAACAACCTGGTGTCAGAGTTTAAACCGCCTGTAGGCCTCTGACATGGCTTTACACACCGTTGAACAATCTCTCAGGTGTGCCGGTTTCCTCACGATGTTTTCCTTCACCGTTTTTAGCAACTGATAACTAATTTATAGTACGCACATGAATTAAATAAATTAGATAAATTACCACCCGTCCTTTAGTCGCGATTGGTGAAGCGTATCGTGTCGCTGTGAGCGTTATATATTGGTAGTTGTGAATTATATACTTACTGTAACTTGTAAGCTGTTATGTATTGATGTGTTTACTGATCTTAATAGAAATGTATATTGATGTAAAACTGACAGATGTCTAATAAATAATTGAACGTTGATGAGAAATCGTTATTCTATTCCTACTAACTTTATAAATAAACTTTGAAATATGTCGTTTTTTAATAGTTATTAATTTGGTAAATCTTAAAGCAGCACGGAATTTGTATGAGATTGATAATGGTAATAGGTTCGCCCCCTCTTAGGTACATTGGGACTTAATACTAGCGACGTCTGGGTATGTTCTGCCTACCCCTTCGGGGCATACAGGCGCGATGATAAGCTAGTAATCTTCATAGGTAAGTGGTACTGGTAGGTAATGATACAACATTTTTATATATTTCACATAATTTATTAAAAAATATAACTAAAAAATTCACAATTTGTTTTTATATACTACAACATTATACATAATATATTAGTTTATTATAATTTTGAATTTATGGCCTAAAGTTCCTGTTTAAGTGTCAAACGTTCCATTTCAGCACTATTTGGCGCGATATGGCACTCGACTTGCAGGCATAGAGAATCTATTGTCAAAACTTTACTTAAAATTATTATTTACATCTTATTTTTAACTAATAAGCGTATTCCAATTGGTTAAACCTATGTATTAACAACCGTTAGTTAACAGCCATCGTGGCCCATCGCCTGTCACACAATGGACATGATGGTGAATATGTGTTGACGGATCATGGAACTAAATTTTTAATCTATTTTCATGTGGACATTTTAGCTGATTTTCTTTGAAATCATAACTTTTTATATAAAATATTTAGTTAGTGACCACACTAGTCGTAAATACAAAGTATTTTATATAAAAAGATTATTATTTTATCAAAATATAATGTCAGAGATACTTAGTTCAGTGATTTTAAAATCATACTATTGTATTACTGAAATGGTAAGAAATTATTAATACAAAAGTTCAATATCTTATCAAATAATTGAGTTTAAACACAAAACAACCGTATTTTAACGGTAATTCTAGAAAATTCTTTTCATATCACTAATACAGACATATTTCAATAAAATTATAAAACTTGTACACTCTGTCCAAGCGATTCTGACCTCTATAGCATTGGTGACAAGACACCAGACTGCAGTAATCAGTTTTTTTTTTAAATCATCGACCCACGTTAGGAATTTCTCCTGTATCGTGGGTGCGTTTCACAAACATTGAATATCACATACACAAACACCTAGTTGGTATGTAAATTCGATTGCGGTGGTTTTTAGCTGTTTTTAAAGTCAAAATCGCTTGAATAAACGATAAATAGTTTGTTTGCCTTAGGGCCTTTTCACCATCTACAAGTAAAGTGTTGAATAGTTACTTCTTGATTAACGCTCATCGGCAAGTAAAAGTCACGAGTATCTTCTATCGTATCTTAGTTACAGGCCAGTTTATCCCCTGATTAATGCTACTCAGATATTGTGAAATTCGTATGAGTAGTTACGGGTGACCAATTGGCGGTTAGTCTACTTGACACTTTACTTGTCGATAGTAAAACAGGACCTAAAAGTAATTTTATTAGTAATATGAAGAGAATTAAAGTATATAAACTCAATTATTTTATTACGAAAACTATATTTAGATATAATAACTAACATAATTCGAAGCGTACTATATTGCGGTGATCTTGACAAAAAATATTGAAAACACAAATTAAAATTTCGGAATTTGTTTTCTGGAAATATTTTTTACTGTTTATATACGGAAGAAATGTATTAGGGATGTTGACTACAGATAAATAATATATGGGAATTTATTAATTCTAAGAAAGGGTAGAATTAATTGGAAATCTGCGCTATATTACCCTAATTTTACTATAAATTTTATTAATTTTCAGCTTGCATGTTCTATAATAATCCTTTTTCCGATTTTAGTTAATTTCCTACATATTCTTTAATATAGTCTTCATCTTAAAACATTACAGCGTATGGTTTAAAGCTTTATATTGTTGGAACAATATTTTTATATTACAATTAAGTGTTATCACAAGATTATAACTGTCCCACTGCTACAAGCAGACGGGAATTTAGATTATTGTGTTCAAAAATCACGCTTGACTTCCTCGTTGGTCTAGTGGTAAGTAAGCGCGACTGCTGAGCAAGAGGTCCTAGGTTCAAATCCCGGGTCTGGCACAGTGTTACTGAGTTTTCCATTAGGTAATTCCCAGTAGCAGCACGGAGTCTCGATTTGTGCCCGGTTGATGGCAATAGACTCGCCCCCTATTACATTGGGACTTACAACATAACTGGCGAAATGTGGGTGTACTATATGTTCACCTCTACCTACCCCTTCGGGGAATACAGGCGTGATGTTATGTTATGTTACACAAGTTTCAAGTCTAAGCAAGTATGTATCAATGTGACATTTTCCATGTAATACTATCTAAGATATTCTAAGTTACCAGACTGGTGCGGGTAAAAATCGTGAGGAAACCTGGATTTAATTATATGAAATCGCCCGCAGTGAGCTAGCGTGGTGAACAATGCTCGTTCCCTCTGTATGAGAGGTGTTTGCAGCAGTGGGACAGTTACAGGCTGGTAATTCTTACTCTTAAATGTCTTATACTCAATGATAAGGATTACAGAAGGGGAAAATACCGCATTATTCGAGAACAATACAGAAAAATAATTTCGTCTCCATATATAAGTATTGCAATGTCATAACCAACTAATTAAACTAATCTAAAGAGAGGTGGGAATAGTATTTTTTGCTAAAATCTAGATTTTTTGATATTTCAGCGCAATTGTGGGCAAATTAACCAAAAAAAAATCGTCAAAATCAACCTTTTTTGACCTCAAAAGGACCATAACCAACTATAGTTTCCATTTTCGATTGTTAATTGTCAATATACCCACAACTGCACTAAAAATCTATTTGTACTAATAACTTAGAGAATTTTATTAATAATATGGCAACTTTTATATACAATCTTAACAATAAATTCAGATATATTTCTTATTAAAATTCGAAAATAATAATAGAATTAAAATTTTGAAAAAACAAATTTCTTTTTACAACGTCGTAAGAATTATGTAGTTGACACCACCAAGCAATTGACAGACTTTTTAAGAGCTGTCATAACTCTATTCCTCCATAGATTGTGTATGGTGATAGGAACCTGTGACGTCACTAGTTCACAAACTCAATTGACTTACTATTTATTGATTTCAAAGCAGGTAAAATCGGATTTTACAGTTAATTCAAAATGTATAGGGTTTGAAGCGAAAATCAAGCATTATTTTAGAGGATTTTCTTGAAATTATTCGTTAATGGTGTAAACTACAAAATTTTGTATAATAGGATATTTTCTTTAATATTTTTTAGAGATTTAACTAGAGTTTCATGATACTAAGGGAAGTGATTGTGTAGTTTGCGAACGAACTAGTTCGTAAGACCGCTCCCACAGATGAACTACGCGAACTAGTTCTCAGATCTCTATCTTAAGCTCTTTAGTTCGTTTGATGCGCGTCAAAAGTAAAGGTAAAAATATAAAATGTTACAAAAGATCGAACGAAGGAGCGAGCGATCTGCCTTCCTCTGATCCGAGGGAACTGACGAACTAGAAGAGCGAACTAGTTCGTTTAGGAGCGGCGAACTAGACTGAGGGATCTCAGTCGCGAACTACTATGCGCAAGTCTAAAGGGTTCGGAGATTTTATAGATGTCCAGGTTAGGAGTACCGAAGACCGACAAGCGTTTTAAGAATGTGATGAGAAAGAAAGTAAAAGATATGTCAGGAAAGGATAAACTTCGAAAGGCAAGACCCCTTAGACAAATGGTAAAACACTTGACGAATAGAATGATAAATGTATGGGGATGACATCATGTTTCGACTATGTTATCGATGACATGTGTCATCCCCATACATTTTTCAGTCTATTCGTCAAGCATTTTGCCACTTGTCTAAGGAGGAAGATCAGCCAAGTCCTGTGTCTGAACTCTCTCCGTCCGGGCGGCCTACCCTCGAATTTAATTTAAATTCAAGGCCAATGTAAACTGAATATTGATTTAACGGTAACATGATTCCGTTTTATTGAAACGCTGTCCATCTTTTGATCTCAGTTAGTTCCTCCCAATGGACACATAATATTGAAATTTGGCGCCAGTGTTAAGTTTAAGAGTTCGAAACAATTCCAATGCAATTTGGTCGGAATTAAATTCGAGAGTAAGTCCACTGGATTATAAGTGTGAGGGAACAGTGAGTGCACCTGTGTTGACAGACTTGTGTATAGTTCCCGTCACGTAAGAAGAACGCTGAGCGACTGTCAGCGACTGTCTGCACTCGGATATAGTCGCTTCCTATGGTCCTAGGATATTGTGGGTTATAATTAAGTGTGATTGTTTTATTGTAGAATCATTATAGGTACTTTACTAGTTACGTAACACTTTGGAATAGACTGGAGTTCAAAAGATTAAGTTAACGGTCAGAGTTCTTTATACGTGACGGGAACTATACTCACATCTCTTGCTCTCAGCTTATAAGCCGCCGTGACGTCAACTATAGCCTAACTAACATAGCCGGGTCGTTATAACCGGCTATATCTATCTGGCTATAGACCTTTGCGTCCATTGCAGAAGATATGGGAGGTATGCACTTTTTATGTAGGCTAAATAAACTAATTTTCGTGCGACTGGGTCGTCCATCTGGTTTATGGAGGCTAAAAGGCTATATATAGGCTAAAAGGCTATATATAGTCTCAAAAGCTATATATGGGCTCAAAGGCTATATATAGGCTAAACGGCTATATGTGGGCTATAAATAGGCTAAAAGGCTATACAGAGGCTAAGAGGATATATGTAGGCTTAAAGGCTATATGAAGGCTACACAACGGCTTAAAAGGCTAAATCTACAGTAATAGTCTAGAATTTTGTTTGTGCCTGTGTTGTCGGAGCTGGTTCTTGTGCGTGGGGTCCAGCATGGGGGTGTAGCCGGCGGGGGAGCAGAGCAGGGGGTAGCGCTCGTAGAAGCAGCGGTAGCCCTCGTGCAGGAGGTACACCTCGGGGAAGTGGAGCGACGGGTAGCGGTCCTTGTTCTTAGCGCGGTCTGAGGAGCGCAGGAAGCGGGAGCTGCAACAGAAAAGTGTTGATAAGTATTTGTATGTTTAGACTATAATAACGAGTTCAGTTTGCAAGGTTAAGCAACTTTAGCTAAGGTCTGTATTTGGATGGGTGGCCGGTTTGCACCTCCGTGCCTTGTAAGTAATGAATAATATAGAATCAGCTAGGCACCAGTCTCCACAACTTAGATCCTGGGTATATCCTTCATCATCATAAGCCGGAAGACGTCCACTGCTGGACAAAGGCCTCCCCCTTAGAACGCCACAATGAACGACAACTTGCCATATATATCTGTGAAACCGGCACACCTGAGAGATTGTTCAACGGTGTGTAAAGCCATGTCAGAGGCCTACAGGCGGTTTAAACTCTGACACCAGGTTGTTCATCAACCGTACTATAAGAAGCGTATACTCACAGTTTGGGCCCTCTCTCAAGAGAGAACTCGCAGTGGAACACCAGGATACTCCTCTTGTTGGGGTCTTGTGGATGCTGCGGCTTGTTCACCAGCGTGAGGACCTGCGCGGGCGTGTACAGGTTCAGTGCCTGCGCGATGTGCCCGCCTTCAAACTCGTAAGGGTAGCGGCAGTCGATTACCTGTGGGGTGACAAGAAATATATAGACATGTTTACTTCTGTTGAAGATTTTAATGTTTTTAGCATGTTAATGGGTGTACTACGGACAATTTTCAAAGTTTAGGAGACTGGATGTTCGGATCGCGACTCCGCCGCGTCGCCAGTTCGTAAATAAGGGCTCCGTTTGAGTCCGAAACAGACAGACAGACAAAACAATTGCATTTTTGTTATGAGTATCGTGTATACTATAGTATGCATTGAGTAAAAACAAATTATTTTGATGTTACACACAGACACTCCAATTTTATTTAGTGTATTCAATGTAAGGTCTGAAATATACAGCGACGGAGGTCCGAACAGTGTCTCGTAGGTACCTGGTAGTCGGCGACCAGGTGCCGGTAGTCCCCCCTCAGCAGCGCGGCCAGCGTGTCGCAGGAGATGGAGCGCAGGTCGGCGTGCGCGCCGCGCGTCAGCGGGAGGGAGAAGGGCCGCGAGAAGTCGCCGATGAGGTCGGGCTCCGCTGGGGGGGGGACAGGGATACAGCGGATGGCATACTTTAAGGGATATACATACTTTAACTATACGGTAGTTCTCTAGCGACCCTGCCTCCCCGTCATCTGAGGCGCAGAGCATGCAATGTGTGGTTTTAGTGGGTATACCCCTGAGGACCAGCTTTCCTGGTTCATGGGGGGTGTCCCACATAATCCCGTCGCCACCCACCGGCGGGGTACACGTTAAACAAGGCCCTATACCCAACGATCATAATACCACATATTTAAGGCTATGGATAACGATGAATGTAAATGATATACGTAAGATCACAAAAATGCGCAATCAAACCAAATCCAAAGTTTATTACTACCAAAATGCAATAAACCAAACGTGTATTAATATTTATAATTAATATAATTATATAATATAAGTAAGAAATTCATAGTTTTGCGTGAACTATAAATCAAGACACCTTTGTAACTGATCATAATTATCTATCCACATACAAAAAACTTAGTTCCATTAATTAGTTTTCATCTTCTTCTTATCGTATGGTTGATGAACAACCTGGTGTCAGAGTTTAAACCGCCTGTAGGCCTCTGACATGGCTTTACACACCGTTGAACAATCTCTCAGGTGTGCCGGTTTCCTCACGATGTTTTCCTTCACCGTTTTTAGCAACTGATAACTAATTTATAGTACGCGCACATGAATTAAATAAATTAGATAAATTACCACCCGTCCTTTAGTCGCGATTGGTGAAGCGTATCGTGTCGCTGTGAGCGTTATATATTGGTAGTTGTGAATTATATACTTTCTGTAACTTGTAAGCTGTTATGTATTGATGTGTTTACTGATCTTAATAGAAATGTATATTGATGTAAAACTGACAGATGTCTAATTAATAAATGAACGTTGATGAGAAATCGTTATTCTATTCCTACTAACTTTATAAATAAACTTTGAAATATGTAGTTTTTTAATAGTTATTAATTTGGTAAATCTTAAAGAAGCACGGAATTTGCATGAGATTGATAATGGTAATAGGTTCGCCCCCTCTTAGGTACATTGGGTCTTATAATAGCGACGTCTGGGTATGTTCTGCCTACCCCTTCGGGGAATACAGGCGCGATGATAAGCTAGTAATCTTCATAGGTAAGTGGTACTGGTAGGTAATGATAAAACATTTTTATATATTTCACATAATTTATTAAAAAATATAACTAAAAAATTCACAATTTGTTTTTATATACTACAACATTATACATAATATATTAGTTTATTATAATTTTGAATTTATGGCCTAAAGTTCCTGTTTAAGTGTCAAAAGGTACCATTTCAGCACTATTTGGCGCGATATGGCACTCGACTTGCAGGCATAGAGAATCTATTGTCAAAACTTTACTTAAAATTATTATTTACATCTTATTTTTAACTAATAAGCGTATTCCAATTGGTTAAACCTATGTATTAACAACCGTTAGTTAACAGCCATCGTGGCCCATCGCCTGTCACACAATGGACATGATGGTGAATATGTATTGACGGATCATGGAACTAAATTTTTAATCTATTTTCTTCATGTGGACATTTGAGCTGTTTTTCTTTGAAATCATCACTTTTTATATAAAATATTTAGTTAGAGACCACACTAGTCGTAAATACCAAGTATTTTACATAAAAAGATTATTATTTTATCAAAATATAATGTCAGAGATACTTAGTTCAGTGATTTTAAAATCATACTATTGTATTACAGAAATGGTAAGGAATTATTAATACAAAAGTTCAATATTTTATCAAATAATTGAGTTTAAACACAAAACAACCGTATTTTAACGGTAATTCTAGAAAATTCTTTTCATATCACTAACAAGTCATATTTCAATAAAATTATAAACCTTTTTACACTCTGTCCAAGCGATTCTGATCTCTATAGCATTGGTGACAAGACACCAGACTGCAGTAATCAGTTTTTTTTTAAATCATCGACCCACGTTAGGAATTTCTCCTGTATCGTGGGTGCGTTTCACAAACATTGAATATCACATACACAAACACCTAGTTGGTATGTAAATTAGATTGCAGTGGTCATCACGTGATGACGTTTTTAGCTGTTTTTAAAGTCAAAATCGCTTGAATAAACGATAAATAAGTTTGTTTGCCTTAGGGCCTCTTTCACCATCTACAAGTAAAGTGTTGAATAGTTACTTCTTGATTAACGCTAATCGGCAAGTTAAAGTCACGAGTATCTTCTATCGTATCTTAGTTACAGGCCAGTTTATCCCCTGATTAATGCTACTCAGATATTGTGAAATTCGTATGAGTAGTTACGGGTGACCAAGTGGCGGTTAGTCTACTTGACACTTTACTTGTCGATAGTAAAACAGGACCTAAAAGTAATTTTATTAGTAATATGAAAAGAATTAAAGTATATAAACTCAATTATTTTATTACGAAAACTATATTTCTATATAATAACTAACATAATTCGAAGCGTACTATATTGCGGTGATCTTGACAAAAAATATTGAAAACACAACACAAATTAAAATTTCGGAAATTGTTTTCTGGAAATATTTTTTACTGTTTATATACGGAAGAAATGTATTAGGGATGTTGACTATAGATAAAAAATATATGGGAATTTATTAATTCTAAGAAAGGGTAGAATTAATTGGAAATCTGCGCTATATTACTCTAATTTTACTATAAATTTTATTAATTTTCAGCTTGCATGTTCTATAATAATCCTTTTTCCGATTTTAGTTAATTTCCTACATATTCTTTAATATAGTCTTCATCTTAAAACATTACAGCGTATGGTTTAAAGCTTTATATTGTTGGAAACATTATTTTTATATTACAATTAAGTGTTATCACAAGATTATAACTGTCCCACTGCTACAAGCAGACGGGAATTTAGATTATTGTGTTCAAAAATCACGCTAGACTTCCTCGTTGGTCTAGTGGTAAGTAAGCGCGACTGCTGAGCAAGAGGTCCTAGGTTCAAATCCCGGGTCTGGCACAGTGTTACTGAGTTTTCCGTTAGGTAATTCCCAGTAGCAGCACGGAGTTTGGATTCGTGCCCGGTTGATGGCAATAGGCTCGCCCCCTATTACGTTGGGACTTACAACATAACTGGCGAAATGTGGGTGAACTATATGTTTACCTCTGCCTACCCCTTCGGGGAATACAGGCGTGATGTTATGTTACACAAGTTTCAAGTCTAAGCAAGTATGTATCAATGTGACATTTTCCATGTAATACTATCTAAGATATTCTAAGATACCAGACTGGTGCGGGTAAAAATCGTGAGGGAACCTGGATTTAATTATATGAAATCGCCCGCAGTGAGCTAGCGTGGTGAACAATGCTCGTTCCCTCTGTATGAGAGGTGTTTGCAGCAGTGGGACAGTTACAGGCTGGTAATTCTTACTCTTAAATGTCTTATACTCAATGATAAGGATTACAGAAGGGGAAAATACCGCATTATTCGAGAACAATACAGAAAAATAATTTCGTCTCCATATATAAGTATTGCAATGTCATAACCAACTAATAAAACTAATCTTAAGAAAGGTGGGAATAGTATTTTTTGCTAAAATCTAGATTTTTTGATATTTCAGCGCAATTGTGGGCAAATTAACCAAAAAAAAATCGTCATAATCAACCTTTTTGACCTCAAAAGGACCATAACCAACTATAGTTTCCATTTTCGATTGTTAATTGTCAATCTACCCACAATTGCACTAAAAATCTATTTGTACTAATAACTTAGAGAATTTTATTAATAATATGGCAACTTTTATATACAATCTTAACAATAAATTCAGATATATTTCTTATTAAAATTCGAAAATAATAATAGAATTAAAATTTTGAAAAAACAAATTTCTTTTTACAACGTCGTAAGAATTATGTAGTTGACACCACCAAGCAATTGACAGACTTTTTAAGAGCTGTCATAACTCTATTCCTCCATAGATTGTGTATGGTGATAGGAACCTGTGACGTCACTAGTTCACAAACTCAATTGACTTACTATTTATTGATTTCAAAGCAGGTAAAAATCGGATTTTACCAGTTAATTTAAAATGTATAGGGTTATTAGGGCTAAAATAAAGCATTTCTCTAGAGATTTTTTCTTGGAATGGTGTCAACTGCATATTAATTTTGTATAATAGGATATTTTCTTTAATATTTTTTAGAGATTTAACTAGAGTTTCATGATACTAAGGGAAGTGATTGTGTAGTTTGCGAACGAACTAGTTCGTAAGACCGCTCCCACAGATGAAATACGCGAACTAGTTCTCAGATCTCTATCTTAAGCTCTTTAGTTCGTTTGATGCGCGTCAAAAGTAAAGGTAAAAATATAAAATGTTACAAAAGATCGAACGAAGGAGCGAGCGATCTGCCTTCCTCTGATCCGAGGGAACTGACGAACTAGAAGAGCGAACTAGTTCGTTTAGGAGCGGCGAACTAGACTGAGGGATCTCAGTCGCGAACTACTATGCGCAAGTCTAAAGGGTTCGGAGATTTTATAGATGTCCAGGTTAGGAGTACCGAAGACCGACAAGCGTTTTAAGAATGTAATGAGAAAGAAAGTAAAAGATATGTCAGGAAAGGATAAACTTCGAAAGGCAAGACCCCTTAGACAAGTGGTAAAACATTTGACGAATAGAATGATAAATGTATGGGGATGACATCATGTTTCGACTATGTTATCGATGACATGTGTCATCCCCATACATTTTTCATTCTATTCGATTTCTATTCGTCAAGCGTTTTGCCACTTGTCTAAGGAGGAAGATCAGCCAAGTCCTGTGTCTGAACTCTCTCCGTCCGGGCGGCCTACCCTCGAATTTAATTTCAATTCTAATTCAAGGCCAATGTAAATTGAATATTGATTTAACGGTAACATGATTCCGTTTTATTGAAACGCTGTCCATCTTTTGATCTCAGTTAGTTCCTCCCAATGGACACATAATATTGAAATTTGGCGCCAGTGTTAAGTTTAAGAGTCCGAAACAATTCCAATGCAATTTGGTCGGAATTAAATTCGAGAGTAAGTCCACTGGATTATAAGTGTGAGGGAACAGTGAGTGCACCTGTGTTGACAGACTTGTGTATAGTTCCCGTCACGTAAGAAGAACGCTGAGCGACTGTCAGCGACTGTCTGCACTCGGATATAGTCGCTTCCTATGGTCCTAGGATATTGTGGGTTATAATTAAGTGTGATTGTGTTATTGTAGAATCATTATAGGTACTTTACTAGTTACGTAACACTTTGGAATAGACTGGAGTTCAAAAGATTAAGTTAACGGTCAGAGTTCTTTATACGTGACGGGAACTATACTCACATCTCTTGCTCTCAGCTTATAAGCCGCCGTGACGTCAACTATAGCCTCACTAACATAGCCGGGTCGTTATAACCGGCTATATCTATCTGGCTATAGACCTTTGCGTCCATTGCAGAAGATATGGGAGGTATGCACTTTTTATGTAGGCTAAATAAACTAATTTTCGTGCGACTGGGTCGTCCATCTGGTTTATGGAGGCTAAAAGGCTATATATAGGCTAAAAGGCTATATATAGTCTCAAAAGCTATATATGGGCTCAAAGGCTATATATAGGCTAAACGGCTATATGTGGGCTATAAATAGGCTAAAAGGCTATACAGAGGCTAAGAGGATATATGTAGGCTTAAAGGCTATATGAAGGCTACACAACGGCTAAAAAGGCTAAATCTACAGTAATAGTCTAGAATTTTGTTTGTGCCTGTGTTGTCGGAGCTGGTTCTTGTGTGTGGGGTCCAGCATGGGGGTGTAGCCGGCGGGGGAGCAGAGCAGGGGGTAGCGCTCGTAGAAGCAGCGGTAGCCCTCGTGCAGGAGGTACACCTCGGGGAAGTGGAGCGACGGGTAGCGGTCCTTGTTCTTAGCGCGGTCTGAGGAGCGCAGGAAGCGGGAGCTGCAACAGAAAAGTGTTGATAAGTATTTGTATGTTTAGACTATAATAACGAGTTCAGTTTGCAAGGTTAAGCAACTTTAGCTAAGGTCTGTATTTGGATGGGTGGCCGGTTTGCACCTCCGTGCTTTGAAAGTAATGAATAATATAGGATCAGCTAGGCACCAGTCACCACAACTTAGATCCTGGGTATATCCTTCATCATCATCAGCCGGAAGACGTCCACTGCTGGACAAAGGCCTCCCCCTTAGAACGCCACAATGAACGACAACTTGCCATATATATCTGTGAAACCGGCACACCTGAGAGATTGTTCAACGGTGTGTAAAGCCATGTCAGAGGCCTACAGGCGGTTTAAGCTCTGACACCAGGTTGTTCATCAACCGTACTATAAGAAGCGTATACTCACAGTTTGGGCCCTCTCTCAAGAGAGAACTCGCAGTGGAACACCAGGATACTCCTCTTGTTGGGGTCTTGTGGATGCTGCGGCTTGTTCACCAGCGTGAGGACCTGCGCGGGCGTGTACAGGTTCAGTGCCTGCGCGATGTGCCCGCCTTCAAACTCGTAAGGGTAGCGGCAGTCGATTACCTGTGGGGTGACAAGAAATATATAGACATGTTTACTTCTGTTGAAGATTTTAATGTTTTTAGCATGGGTGTACTACGGACAATTTTCAAAGTTTAGGAGACTGGATGTTCGGATCGCGACTCCGCCGCGTCGTCAGTTCGTAAACAAGGGCTCCGTTTGAGTCCGAAACAGACAGACAGACAAAACAATTGCATTTTTGTTATGAGTATCGTGTATACTATAGTATGCATTGAGTAAAAACAAATTATTCTGATGTTACAAACAGACACTCTAATTTTATTTAGTGTATTCAATGTGAGGTCTGAAAAATACAGCGACGGAGGTCCTTGTTTGTACCTGGTAGTCGGCGACCAGGTGCCGGTAGTCCCCCCTCAGCAGCGCGGCCAGCGTGTCGCAGGAGATGGAGCGCAGGTCGGCGTGCGCGCCGCGCGTCAGCGGGAGGGAGAAGGGCCGCGAGAAGTCGCCGATGAGGTCGGGCTCCGCTGGGGGGGGGACAGGGATACAGCGGATGGCATACTTTAAGGGATATACATACTTTAACTATACGGTAGTTCTCTAGCGACCCTGCCTCCCCGTCATCTGAGGCGCAGAGCATGCAATGTGTGGTTTTAGTGGGTATACCCCTGAGGACCAGCTTTCCTGGTTCATGGGGGGTGTCCCACATAATCCCGTCGCCACCCACCGGCGGGGTACACGTTAAACAAGGCCCTATACCCAACGATCATAATACCACATATTTAAGGCTATGGATAACGATGAATGTAAATGATATACGTAAGATCACAAAAATGCGCAATCAAACCAAATCCAAAGTTTATTACTACCAAAATGCAATAAACCAAACGTGTATTAATATTTATAATTAATATAATTATATAATATAAGTAAGAAATTCATAGTTTTGCGTGAACTATAAATCAAGACACCTTTGTAACTGATCATAATTATCTATCCACATACAAAAAACTTAGTTCCATTAATTAGTTTTCATCTTCTTCTTATCGTATGGTTGATGAACAACCTGGTGTCAGAGTTTAAACCGCCTGTAGGCCTCTGACATGGCTTTACACACCGTTGAACAATCTCTCAGGTGTGCCGGTTTCCTCACGATGTTTTCCTTCACCGTTTTTAGCAACTGATAACTAATTTATAGTACGCGCACATGAATTAAATAAATTAGATAAATTACCACCCGTCCTTTAGTCGCGATTGGTGAAGCGTATCGTGTCGCTGTGAGCGTTATATATTGGTAGTTGTGAATTATATACTTTCTGTAACTTGTAAGCTGTTATGTATTGATGTGTTTACTGATCTTAATAGAAATGTATATTGATGTAAAACTGACAGATGTCTAATTAATAAATGAACGTTGATGAGAAATCGTTATTCTATTCCTACTAACTTTATAAATAAACTTTGAAATATGTAGTTTTTTAATAGTTATTAATTTGGTAAATCTTAAAGAAGCACGGAATTTGCATGAGATTGATAATGGTAATAGGTTCGCCCCCTCTTAGGTACATTGGGTCTTATAATAGCGACGTCTGGGTATGTTCTGCCTACCCCTTCGGGGAATACAGGCGCGATGATAAGCTAGTAATCTTCATAGGTAAGTGGTACTGGTAGGTAATGATAAAACATTTTTATATATTTCACATAATTTATTAAAAAATATAACTAAAAAATTCACAATTTGTTTTTATATACTACAACATTATACATAATATATTAGTTTATTATAATTTTGAATTTATGGCCTAAAGTTCCTGTTTAAGTGTCAAAAGGTACCATTTCAGCACTATTTGGCGCGATATGGCACTCGACTTGCAGGCATAGAGAATCTATTGTCAAAACTTTACTTAAAATTATTATTTACATCTTATTTTTAACTAATAAGCGTATTCCAATTGGTTAAACCTATGTATTAACAACCGTTAGTTAACAGCCATCGTGGCCCATCGCCTGTCACACAATGGACATGATGGTGAATATGTATTGACGGATCATGGAACTAAATTTTTAATCTATTTTCTTCATGTGGACATTTGAGCTGTTTTTCTTTGAAATCATCACTTTTTATATAAAATATTTAGTTAGAGACCACACTAGTCGTAAATACCAAGTATTTTACATAAAAAGATTATTATTTTATCAAAATATAATGTCAGAGATACTTAGTTCAGTGATTTTAAAATCATACTATTGTATTACAGAAATGGTAAGGAATTATTAATACAAAAGTTCAATATTTTATCAAATAATTGAGTTTAAACACAAAACAACCGTATTTTAACGGTAATTCTAGAAAATTCTTTTCATATCACTAACAAGTCATATTTCAATAAAATTATAAACCTTTTTACACTCTGTCCAAGCGATTCTGATCTCTATAGCATTGGTGACAAGACACCAGACTGCAGTAATCAGTTTTTTTTTAAATCATCGACCCACGTTAGGAATTTCTCCTGTATCGTGGGTGCGTTTCACAAACATTGAATATCACATACACAAACACCTAGTTGGTATGTAAATTAGATTGCAGTGGTCATCACGTGATGACGTTTTTAGCTGTTTTTAAAGTCAAAATCGCTTGAATAAACGATAAATAAGTTTGTTTGCCTTAGGGCCTCTTTCACCATCTACAAGTAAAGTGTTGAATAGTTACTTCTTGATTAACGCTAATCGGCAAGTTAAAGTCACGAGTATCTTCTATCGTATCTTAGTTACAGGCCAGTTTATCCCCTGATTAATGCTACTCAGATATTGTGAAATTCGTATGAGTAGTTACGGGTGACCAAGTGGCGGTTAGTCTACTTGACACTTTACTTGTCGATAGTAAAACAGGACCTAAAAGTAATTTTATTAGTAATATGAAAAGAATTAAAGTATATAAACTCAATTATTTTATTACGAAAACTATATTTCTATATAATAACTAACATAATTCGAAGCGTACTATATTGCGGTGATCTTGACAAAAAATATTGAAAACACAACACAAATTAAAATTTCGGAAATTGTTTTCTGGAAATATTTTTTACTGTTTATATACGGAAGAAATGTATTAGGGATGTTGACTATAGATAAAAAATATATGGGAATTTATTAATTCTAAGAAAGGGTAGAATTAATTGGAAATCTGCGCTATATTACTCTAATTTTACTATAAATTTTATTAATTTTCAGCTTGCATGTTCTATAATAATCCTTTTTCCGATTTTAGTTAATTTCCTACATATTCTTTAATATAGTCTTCATCTTAAAACATTACAGCGTATGGTTTAAAGCTTTATATTGTTGGAAACATTATTTTTATATTACAATTAAGTGTTATCACAAGATTATAACTGTCCCACTGCTACAAGCAGACGGGAATTTAGATTATTGTGTTCAAAAATCACGCTAGACTTCCTCGTTGGTCTAGTGGTAAGTAAGCGCGACTGCTGAGCAAGAGGTCCTAGGTTCAAATCCCGGGTCTGGCACAGTGTTACTGAGTTTTCCGTTAGGTAATTCCCAGTAGCAGCACGGAGTTTGGATTCGTGCCCGGTTGATGGCAATAGGCTCGCCCCCTATTACGTTGGGACTTACAACATAACTGGCGAAATGTGGGTGAACTATATGTTTACCTCTGCCTACCCCTTCGGGGAATACAGGCGTGATGTTATGTTACACAAGTTTCAAGTCTAAGCAAGTATGTATCAATGTGACATTTTCCATGTAATACTATCTAAGATATTCTAAGATACCAGACGTGTGGGCAAAAATCGTGAGGAAACCTGGATTTAATTATATGAAATCGCCCGCAGTGAGCTAGCCTGGTGATCAATGCTCGTTCCCTCTGTATGAGGGTGTTTGCAGCAGTGGGACAGTTACAGGCTGGTAATTCTTACTCTTAAATGTCTACTCAATGATAAGGATTACAGAAGGGGAAAATACCGCATTATTCTAGAACAATACAGAAAAATAATTTCGTCTCCATATATAAGTATTGCAATGTCATAACCAACTAATAAAACTAATCTAAAGAAAGGTGGGAATAGTATTTTTTGCTAAAATCTAGATTTTTTGATATTTCAGCGCAATTGTGGGCAAATTAACCAAAAATTCGTCAAAATCAACCTTTTTTGACCTCAAAAGGACCATAACCAACTATAGTTTCTTTTTTCGATTGTAAATTGCCAATCTACCCACAATTGCACTAAAAATCTATTTGTACTAATAACTTAGAGAATTTTATTAATAATATGGCAACTTTTATATACAATCTTAACAATAAATTCAGATATATTTCTTATTAAAATTCGAAAATAATAATAGAATTAAAATTTTGAAAAAACAAATTTCTTTTTACAACGTCGTAAGAATTATGTAGTTGACACCACCAAGCAATTGACAGACTTTTTAAGAGCTGTCATAACTCTATTCCTCCATAGATTGTGTATGGTGATAGGAACCTGTGACGTCACTAGTTCACAAACTCAATTGACTTACTATTTATTGATTTCAAAGCAGGTAAAAATTGATTTTACAGTTAATTCAAAATGTATAGGGTTATTAGAGCTAAAATAAAGCATTTCTTCAGAGATTTTTTTCTTGGAATGGTGTCAACTGCCTAATTTTGTATAATAGGATATTTTCTTTAATATTTTTTACAGATTTAACTAGGGTTTCAGGGTTGCTAAGGGAAGTGGTTGTGTAGTTTGCGAACGAACTAGATCGTAACACCGCTCCCACAGATGAACTACGCGAACTAGTTCTCAGATCTCTATCTTAAGCTCTTTAGTTCGTTTGATGCGCGTCAAAAGTAAAGGTAAAAATATAAAATGTTACAAAAGATCGAACGAAGGAGCGAGCGATCTGCCTTCCTCTGATCCGAGGGAACTGACGAACTAGAAGAGCGAACTAGTTCGTTTAGGAGCGGCGAACTAGACTGAGGGATCTCAGTCGCGAACTACTATGCGCAAGTCTAAAGGGTTCGGAGATTTTATAGATGTCCAGGTTAGGAGTACCGAAGACCGACAAGCGTTTTAAGAATGTGATGAGAAAGAAAGTAAAAGATATGTCAGGAAAGGATAAACTTCGAAAGGCAAGACCCCTTAGACAAGTGGCAAAACGCTTGACGAATAGAATGATAAATGTATGGGGATGACATCATGTTTCGACTATGTTATCGATGACATGTGTCATCCCCATACATTTTTCATTCTATTCGATTTCTATTCGTCAAGCGTTTTGCCACTTGTCTAAGGAGGAAGATCAGCCAAGTCCTGTGTCTGAACTCTCTCCGGTCGTGTCTCTCCGTCCGGGCGGCCTACCCTCGAATTTAATTTCAATTCAAGGCCAATGTAAACTGAATATTGATTTAACGGTAACATGATTCCGTTTTATTGAAACGCTGTCCATCTTTTGATCTCAGTTAGTTCCTCCCAATGGACACATAATATTGAAATTTGGCGCCAGTGTTAAGTTTAAGAGTCCGAAACAATTCCAATGCAATTTGGTCGGAATTAAATTGGAGAGTAAGCCCACTGGATTATAAGTGTGAGGGAACAGTGAGTGCACCTGTGTTGACAGACTTGTGTATAGTTCCCGTCACGTAAGAAGAACGCTGAGCGACTGTCAGCGACTGTCTGCACTCGGATATAGTCGCTTCCTATGGTCCTAGGATATTGTGGGTTATAATTAAGTGTGATTGTTTTATTGTAGAATCATTATAGGTACTTTACTAGTTACGTAACACTTTGGAATAGACTGGAGTTCAAAAGATTAAGTTAACGGTCAGAGTTCTTTATACGTGACGGGAACTATACTCACATCTCTTGCTCTCAGCTTATAAGCCGCCGTGACGTCAACTATAGCCTAACTAACATAGCCGGGTCGTTATAACCGGCTATATCTATCTGGCTATAGACCTTTGCGTCCATTGCAGAAGATATGGGAGGTATGCACTTTTTATGTAGGCTAAATAAACTAATTTTCGTGCGACTGGGTCGTCCATCTGGTTTATGGAGGCTAAAAGGCTATATATAGGCTAAAAGGCTATATATAGTCTCAAAAGCTATATATAGTCTCAAAAGCTATATATGGGCTCAAAGGCTATATATAGGCTAAACGGCTATATGTGGGCTATAAATAGGCTAAAAGGCTATACAGAGGCTAAGAGGATATATGTAGGCTTAAAGGCTATATGAAGGCTACACAACGGCTAAAAAGGCTAAATCTACAGTAATAGTCTAGAATTTTGTTTGTGCCTGTGTTGTCGGAGCTGGTTCTTGTGTGTGGGGTCCAGCATGGGGGTGTAGCCGGCGGGGGAGCAGAGCAGGGGGTAGCGCTCGTAGAAGCAGCGGTAGCCCTCGTGCAGGAGGTACACCTCGGGGAAGTGGAGCGACGGGTAGCGGTCCTTGTTCTTAGCGCGGTCTGAGGAGCGCAGGAAGCGGGAGCTGCAACAGAAAAGTGTTGATAAGTATTTATAGTTATAGATACGTAGCTGAGTTTGCAAGGTTAAGCAACTTTAGCTAAGGTCTGTATTTGGATGGGTGGCCGGTTTGCACCTCCGTGCCTTGAAAGTAATGAATAATATAGAATCAGCTAGGCATCAGTCACCACAACTTAGATCCTGGGTTTATCTTTCATCATCATCAGCCGGAAGACGTCCACTGCTGGACAAAGGCCTCCCCCTTAGAACGCCACAATGAACGACAACTTGCCATATATCTTTGGAAACCGGCACACCTGAGAGATTGTTCAACGGTGTGTAAAGCCATGTCAGAGGCCTACAGGCGGTTTAAACTCTGACACCAGGTTGTTCATCAACCGTACTATAAGAAGCGTATACTCACAGTTTGGGCCCTCTCTCAAGAGAGAACTCGCAGTGGAACACCAGGATACTCCTCTTGTTGGGGTCTTGTGGATGCTGCGGCTTGTTCACCAGCGTGAGGACCTGCGCGGGCGTGTACAGGTTCAGTGCCTGCGCGATGTGCCCGCCTTCAAACTCGTAAGGGTAGCGGCAGTCGATTACCTGTGGGGTGACAAGAAATATATAGACATGTTTACTTCTGTTGAAGATTTTAATGTTTTTAGCATGTTAATGGGTGTACTACGGACAATTTTCAAAGTTTAGGAGACTGGATGTTCGGATCGCGACTCCGCCGCGTCGTCAATTCGTAAATAAGGGCTCCGTTTGAGTCCGAAACAGACAGACAGACAAAAAAAAATGCATTTTTGTTATGTGTATCGTGTATACTATAGTATGCATTGAGTAAAAACAAATTATTCTGATGTTACAAACAGACACTCTAATTTTATTTAGTGTATTCAATGTGAGGTCTGAAAAATACAGCGACGGAGGTCCTTGTTTGTACCTGGTAGTCGGCGACCAGGTGCCGGTAGTCCCCCCTCAGCAGCGCGGCCAGCGTGTCGCAGGAGATGGAGCGCAGGTCGGCGTGCGCGCCGCGCGTCAGCGGGAGGGAGAAGGGCCGCGAGAAGTCGCCGATGAGGTCGGGCTCCGCTGGGGGGGGGACAGGGATACAGCGGATGGCATACTTTAAGGGATATACATACTTTAACTATACGGTAGTTCTCTAGCGACCCTGCCTCCCCGTCATCTGAGGCGCAGAGCATGCAATGTGTGGTTTTAGTGGGTATACCCCTGAGGACCAGCTTTCCTGGTTCATGGGGGGTGTCCCACATAATCCCGTCGCCACCCACCGGCGGGGTACACGTTAAACAAGGCCCTATACCCAACGATCATAATACCACATATTTAAGGCTATGGATAACGATGAATGTAAATGATATACGTAAGATCACAAAAATGCGCAATCAAACCAAATCCAAAGTTTATTACTACCAAAATGCAATAAACCAAACGTGTATTAATATTTATAATTAATATAATTATATAATATAAGTAAGAAATTCATAGTTTTGCGTGAACTATAAATCAAGACACCTTTGTAACTGATCATAATTATCTATCCACATACAAAAAACTTAGTTCCATTAATTAGTTTTCATCTTCTTCTTATCGTATGGTTGATGAACAACCTGGTGTCAGAGTTTAAACCGCCTGTAGGCCTCTGACATGGCTTTACACACCGTTGAACAATCTCTCAGGTGTGCCGGTTTCCTCACGATGTTTTCCTTCACCGTTTTTAGCAACTGATAACTAATTTATAGTACGCGCACATGAATTAAATAAATTAGATAAATTACCACCCGTCCTTTAGTCGCGATTGGTGAAGCGTATCGTGTCGCTGTGAGCGTTATATATTGGTAGTTGTGAATTATATACTTTCTGTAACTTGTAAGCTGTTATGTATTGATGTGTTTACTGATCTTAATAGAAATGTATATTGATGTAAAACTGACAGATGTCTAATTAATAAATGAACGTTGATGAGAAATCGTTATTCTATTCCTACTAACTTTATAAATAAACTTTGAAATATGTAGTTTTTTAATAGTTATTAATTTGGTAAATCTTAAAGAAGCACGGAATTTGCATGAGATTGATAATGGTAATAGGTTCGCCCCCTCTTAGGTACATTGGGTCTTATAATAGCGACGTCTGGGTATGTTCTGCCTACCCCTTCGGGGAATACAGGCGCGATGATAAGCTAGTAATCTTCATAGGTAAGTGGTACTGGTAGGTAATGATAAAACATTTTTATATATTTCACATAATTTATTAAAAAATATAACTAAAAAATTCACAATTTGTTTTTATATACTACAACATTATACATAATATATTAGTTTATTATAATTTTGAATTTATGGCCTAAAGTTCCTGTTTAAGTGTCAAAAGGTACCATTTCAGCACTATTTGGCGCGATATGGCACTCGACTTGCAGGCATAGAGAATCTATTGTCAAAACTTTACTTAAAATTATTATTTACATCTTATTTTTAACTAATAAGCGTATTCCAATTGGTTAAACCTATGTATTAACAACCGTTAGTTAACAGCCATCGTGGCCCATCGCCTGTCACACAATGGACATGATGGTGAATATGTATTGACGGATCATGGAACTAAATTTTTAATCTATTTTCTTCATGTGGACATTTGAGCTGTTTTTCTTTGAAATCATCACTTTTTATATAAAATATTTAGTTAGAGACCACACTAGTCGTAAATACCAAGTATTTTACATAAAAAGATTATTATTTTATCAAAATATAATGTCAGAGATACTTAGTTCAGTGATTTTAAAATCATACTATTGTATTACAGAAATGGTAAGGAATTATTAATACAAAAGTTCAATATTTTATCAAATAATTGAGTTTAAACACAAAACAACCGTATTTTAACGGTAATTCTAGAAAATTCTTTTCATATCACTAACAAGTCATATTTCAATAAAATTATAAACCTTTTTACACTCTGTCCAAGCGATTCTGATCTCTATAGCATTGGTGACAAGACACCAGACTGCAGTAATCAGTTTTTTTTTAAATCATCGACCCACGTTAGGAATTTCTCCTGTATCGTGGGTGCGTTTCACAAACATTGAATATCACATACACAAACACCTAGTTGGTATGTAAATTAGATTGCAGTGGTCATCACGTGATGACGTTTTTAGCTGTTTTTAAAGTCAAAATCGCTTGAATAAACGATAAATAAGTTTGTTTGCCTTAGGGCCTCTTTCACCATCTACAAGTAAAGTGTTGAATAGTTACTTCTTGATTAACGCTAATCGGCAAGTTAAAGTCACGAGTATCTTCTATCGTATCTTAGTTACAGGCCAGTTTATCCCCTGATTAATGCTACTCAGATATTGTGAAATTCGTATGAGTAGTTACGGGTGACCAAGTGGCGGTTAGTCTACTTGACACTTTACTTGTCGATAGTAAAACAGGACCTAAAAGTAATTTTATTAGTAATATGAAAAGAATTAAAGTATATAAACTCAATTATTTTATTACGAAAACTATATTTCTATATAATAACTAACATAATTCGAAGCGTACTATATTGCGGTGATCTTGACAAAAAATATTGAAAACACAACACAAATTAAAATTTCGGAAATTGTTTTCTGGAAATATTTTTTACTGTTTATATACGGAAGAAATGTATTAGGGATGTTGACTATAGATAAAAAATATATGGGAATTTATTAATTCTAAGAAAGGGTAGAATTAATTGGAAATCTGCGCTATATTACTCTAATTTTACTATAAATTTTATTAATTTTCAGCTTGCATGTTCTATAATAATCCTTTTTCCGATTTTAGTTAATTTCCTACATATTCTTTAATATAGTCTTCATCTTAAAACATTACAGCGTATGGTTTAAAGCTTTATATTGTTGGAAACATTATTTTTATATTACAATTAAGTGTTATCACAAGATTATAACTGTCCCACTGCTACAAGCAGACGGGAATTTAGATTATTGTGTTCAAAAATCACGCTAGACTTCCTCGTTGGTCTAGTGGTAAGTAAGCGCGACTGCTGAGCAAGAGGTCCTAGGTTCAAATCCCGGGTCTGGCACAGTGTTACTGAGTTTTCCGTTAGGTAATTCCCAGTAGCAGCACGGAGTTTGGATTCGTGCCCGGTTGATGGCAATAGGCTCGCCCCCTATTACGTTGGGACTTACAACATAACTGGCGAAATGTGGGTGAACTATATGTTTACCTCTGCCTACCCCTTCGGGGAATACAGGCGTGATGTTATGTTACACAAGTTTCAAGTCTAAGCAAGTATGTATCAATGTGACATTTTCCATGTAATACTATCTAAGATATTCTAAGATACCAGACTGGTGCGGGTAAAAATCGTGAGGGAACCTGGATTTAATTATATGAAATCGCCCGCAGTGAGCTAGCGTGGTGAACAATGCTCGTTCCCTCTGTATGAGAGGTGTTTGCAGCAGTGGGACAGTTACAGGCTGGTAATTCTTACTCTTAAATGTCTTATACTCAATGATAAGGATTACAGAAGGGGAAAATACCGCATTATTCGAGAACAATACAGAAAAATAATTTCGTCTCCATATATAAGTATTGCAATGTCATAACCAACTAATAAAACTAATCTTAAGAAAGGTGGGAATAGTATTTTTTGCTAAAATCTAGATTTTTTGATATTTCAGCGCAATTGTGGGCAAATTAACCAAAAAAAAATCGTCATAATCAACCTTTTTGACCTCAAAAGGACCATAACCAACTATAGTTTCCATTTTCGATTGTTAATTGTCAATCTACCCACAATTGCACTAAAAATCTATTTGTACTAATAACTTAGAGAATTTTATTAATAATATGGCAACTTTTATATACAATCTTAACAATAAATTCAGATATATTTCTTATTAAAATTCGAAAATAATAATAGAATTAAAATTTTGAAAAAACAAATTTCTTTTTACAACGTCGTAAGAATTATGTAGTTGACACCACCAAGCAATTGACAGACTTTTTAAGAGCTGTCATAACTCTATTCCTCCATAGATTGTGTATGGTGATAGGAACCTGTGACGTCACTAGTTCACAAACTCAATTGACTTACTATTTATTGATTTCAAAGCAGGTAAAAATCGGATTTTACCAGTTAATTTAAAATGTATAGGGTTATTAGGGCTAAAATAAAGCATTTCTCTAGAGATTTTTTCTTGGAATGGTGTCAACTGCATATTAATTTTGTATAATAGGATATTTTCTTTAATATTTTTTAGAGATTTAACTAGAGTTTCATGATACTAAGGGAAGTGATTGTGTAGTTTGCGAACGAACTAGTTCGTAAGACCGCTCCCACAGATGAAATACGCGAACTAGTTCTCAGATCTCTATCTTAAGCTCTTTAGTTCGTTTGATGCGCGTCAAAAGTAAAGGTAAAAATATAAAATGTTACAAAAGATCGAACGAAGGAGCGAGCGATCTGCCTTCCTCTGATCCGAGGGAACTGACGAACTAGAAGAGCGAACTAGTTCGTTTAGGAGCGGCGAACTAGACTGAGGGATCTCAGTCGCGAACTACTATGCGCAAGTCTAAAGGGTTCGGAGATTTTATAGATGTCCAGGTTAGGAGTACCGAAGACCGACAAGCGTTTTAAGAATGTAATGAGAAAGAAAGTAAAAGATATGTCAGGAAAGGATAAACTTCGAAAGGCAAGACCCCTTAGACAAGTGGTAAAACATTTGACGAATAGAATGATAAATGTATGGGGATGACATCATGTTTCGACTATGTTATCGATGACATGTGTCATCCCCATACATTTTTCATTCTATTCGATTTCTATTCGTCAAGCGTTTTGCCACTTGTCTAAGGAGGAAGATCAGCCAAGTCCTGTGTCTGAACTCTCTCCGTCCGGGCGGCCTACCCTCGAATTTAATTTCAATTCTAATTCAAGGCCAATGTAAATTGAATATTGATTTAACGGTAACATGATTCCGTTTTATTGAAACGCTGTCCATCTTTTGATCTCAGTTAGTTCCTCCCAATGGACACATAATATTGAAATTTGGCGCCAGTGTTAAGTTTAAGAGTCCGAAACAATTCCAATGCAATTTGGTCGGAATTAAATTCGAGAGTAAGTCCACTGGATTATAAGTGTGAGGGAACAGTGAGTGCACCTGTGTTGACAGACTTGTGTATAGTTCCCGTCACGTAAGAAGAACGCTGAGCGACTGTCAGCGACTGTCTGCACTCGGATATAGTCGCTTCCTATGGTCCTAGGATATTGTGGGTTATAATTAAGTGTGATTGTGTTATTGTAGAATCATTATAGGTACTTTACTAGTTACGTAACACTTTGGAATAGACTGGAGTTCAAAAGATTAAGTTAACGGTCAGAGTTCTTTATACGTGACGGGAACTATACTCACATCTCTTGCTCTCAGCTTATAAGCCGCCGTGACGTCAACTATAGCCTCACTAACATAGCCGGGTCGTTATAACCGGCTATATCTATCTGGCTATAGACCTTTGCGTCCATTGCAGAAGATATGGGAGGTATGCACTTTTTATGTAGGCTAAATAAACTAATTTTCGTGCGACTGGGTCGTCCATCTGGTTTATGGAGGCTAAAAGGCTATATATAGGCTAAAAGGCTATATATAGTCTCAAAAGCTATATATGGGCTCAAAGGCTATATATAGGCTAAACGGCTATATGTGGGCTATAAATAGGCTAAAAGGCTATACAGAGGCTAAGAGGATATATGTAGGCTTAAAGGCTATATGAAGGCTACACAACGGCTAAAAAGGCTAAATCTACAGTAATAGTCTAGAATTTTGTTTGTGCCTGTGTTGTCGGAGCTGGTTCTTGTGTGTGGGGTCCAGCATGGGGGTGTAGCCGGCGGGGGAGCAGAGCAGGGGGTAGCGCTCGTAGAAGCAGCGGTAGCCCTCGTGCAGGAGGTACACCTCGGGGAAGTGGAGCGACGGGTAGCGGTCCTTGTTCTTAGCGCGGTCTGAGGAGCGCAGGAAGCGGGAGCTGCAACAGAAAAGTGTTGATAAGTATTTGTATGTTTAGACTATAATAACGAGTTCAGTTTGCAAGGTTAAGCAACTTTAGCTAAGGTCTGTATTTGGATGGGTGGCCGGTTTGCACCTCCGTGCTTTGAAAGTAATGAATAATATAGGATCAGCTAGGCACCAGTCACCACAACTTAGATCCTGGGTATATCCTTCATCATCATCAGCCGGAAGACGTCCACTGCTGGACAAAGGCCTCCCCCTTAGAACGCCACAATGAACGACAACTTGCCATATATATCTGTGAAACCGGCACACCTGAGAGATTGTTCAACGGTGTGTAAAGCCATGTCAGAGGCCTACAGGCGGTTTAAGCTCTGACACCAGGTTGTTCATCAACCGTACTATAAGAAGCGTATACTCACAGTTTGGGCCCTCTCTCAAGAGAGAACTCGCAGTGGAACACCAGGATACTCCTCTTGTTGGGGTCTTGTGGATGCTGCGGCTTGTTCACCAGCGTGAGGACCTGCGCGGGCGTGTACAGGTTCAGTGCCTGCGCGATGTGCCCGCCTTCAAACTCGTAAGGGTAGCGGCAGTCGATTACCTGTGGGGTGACAAGAAATATATAGACATGTTTACTTCTGTTGAAGATTTTAATGTTTTTAGCATGTTAATGGGTGTACTACGGACAATTTTCAAAGTTTAGGAGACTGGATGTTCGGATCGCGACTCCGCCGCGTCGTCAATTCGTAAATAAGGGCTCCGTTTGAGTCCGAAACAGACAGACAGACAAAAAAAAATGCATTTTTGTTATGTGTATCGTGTATACTATAGTATGCATTGAGTAAAAACAAATTATTCTGATGTTACAAACAGACACTCTAATTTTATTTAGTGTATTCAATGTGAGGTCTGAAAAATACAGCGACGGAGGTCCTTGTTTGTACCTGGTAGTCGGCGACCAGGTGCCGGTAGTCCCCCCTCAGCAGCGCGGCCAGCGTGTCGCAGGAGATGGAGCGCAGGTCGGCGTGCGCGCCGCGCGTCAGCGGGAGGGAGAAGGGCCGCGAGAAGTCGCCGATGAGGTCGGGCTCCGCTGGGGGGGGGACAGGGATACAGCGGATGGCATACTTTAAGGGATATACATACTTTAACTATACGGTAGTTCTCTAGCGACCCTGCCTCCCCGTCATCTGAGGCGCAGAGCATGCAATGTGTGGTTTTAGTGGGTATACCCCTGAGGACCAGCTTTCCTGGTTCATGGGGGGTGTCCCACATAATCCCGTCGCCACCCACCGGCGGGGTACACGTTAAACAAGGCCCTATACCCAACGATCATAATACCACATATTTAAGGCTATGGATAACGATGAATGTAAATGATATACGTAAGATCACAAAAATGCGCAATCAAACCAAATCCAAAGTTTATTACTACCAAAATGCAATAAACCAAACGTGTATTAATATTTATAATTAATATAATTATATAATATAAGTAAGAAATTCATAGTTTTGCGTGAACTATAAATCAAGACACCTTTGTAACTGATCATAATTATCTATCCACATACAAAAAACTTAGTTCCATTAATTAGTTTTCATCTTCTTCTTATCGTATGGTTGATGAACAACCTGGTGTCAGAGTTTAAACCGCCTGTAGGCCTCTGACATGGCTTTACACACCGTTGAACAATCTCTCAGGTGTGCCGGTTTCCTCACGATGTTTTCCTTCACCGTTTTTAGCAACTGATAACTAATTTATAGTACGCGCACATGAATTAAATAAATTAGATAAATTACCACCCGTCCTTTAGTCGCGATTGGTGAAGCGTATCGTGTCGCTGTGAGCGTTATATATTGGTAGTTGTGAATTATATACTTTCTGTAACTTGTAAGCTGTTATGTATTGATGTGTTTACTGATCTTAATAGAAATGTATATTGATGTAAAACTGACAGATGTCTAATTAATAAATGAACGTTGATGAGAAATCGTTATTCTATTCCTACTAACTTTATAAATAAACTTTGAAATATGTAGTTTTTTAATAGTTATTAATTTGGTAAATCTTAAAGAAGCACGGAATTTGCATGAGATTGATAATGGTAATAGGTTCGCCCCCTCTTAGGTACATTGGGTCTTATAATAGCGACGTCTGGGTATGTTCTGCCTACCCCTTCGGGGAATACAGGCGCGATGATAAGCTAGTAATCTTCATAGGTAAGTGGTACTGGTAGGTAATGATAAAACATTTTTATATATTTCACATAATTTATTAAAAAATATAACTAAAAAATTCACAATTTGTTTTTATATACTACAACATTATACATAATATATTAGTTTATTATAATTTTGAATTTATGGCCTAAAGTTCCTGTTTAAGTGTCAAAAGGTACCATTTCAGCACTATTTGGCGCGATATGGCACTCGACTTGCAGGCATAGAGAATCTATTGTCAAAACTTTACTTAAAATTATTATTTACATCTTATTTTTAACTAATAAGCGTATTCCAATTGGTTAAACCTATGTATTAACAACCGTTAGTTAACAGCCATCGTGGCCCATCGCCTGTCACACAATGGACATGATGGTGAATATGTATTGACGGATCATGGAACTAAATTTTTAATCTATTTTCTTCATGTGGACATTTGAGCTGTTTTTCTTTGAAATCATCACTTTTTATATAAAATATTTAGTTAGAGACCACACTAGTCGTAAATACCAAGTATTTTACATAAAAAGATTATTATTTTATCAAAATATAATGTCAGAGATACTTAGTTCAGTGATTTTAAAATCATACTATTGTATTACAGAAATGGTAAGGAATTATTAATACAAAAGTTCAATATTTTATCAAATAATTGAGTTTAAACACAAAACAACCGTATTTTAACGGTAATTCTAGAAAATTCTTTTCATATCACTAACAAGTCATATTTCAATAAAATTATAAACCTTTTTACACTCTGTCCAAGCGATTCTGATCTCTATAGCATTGGTGACAAGACACCAGACTGCAGTAATCAGTTTTTTTTTAAATCATCGACCCACGTTAGGAATTTCTCCTGTATCGTGGGTGCGTTTCACAAACATTGAATATCACATACACAAACACCTAGTTGGTATGTAAATTAGATTGCAGTGGTCATCACGTGATGACGTTTTTAGCTGTTTTTAAAGTCAAAATCGCTTGAATAAACGATAAATAAGTTTGTTTGCCTTAGGGCCTCTTTCACCATCTACAAGTAAAGTGTTGAATAGTTACTTCTTGATTAACGCTAATCGGCAAGTTAAAGTCACGAGTATCTTCTATCGTATCTTAGTTACAGGCCAGTTTATCCCCTGATTAATGCTACTCAGATATTGTGAAATTCGTATGAGTAGTTACGGGTGACCAAGTGGCGGTTAGTCTACTTGACACTTTACTTGTCGATAGTAAAACAGGACCTAAAAGTAATTTTATTAGTAATATGAAAAGAATTAAAGTATATAAACTCAATTATTTTATTACGAAAACTATATTTCTATATAATAACTAACATAATTCGAAGCGTACTATATTGCGGTGATCTTGACAAAAAATATTGAAAACACAACACAAATTAAAATTTCGGAAATTGTTTTCTGGAAATATTTTTTACTGTTTATATACGGAAGAAATGTATTAGGGATGTTGACTATAGATAAAAAATATATGGGAATTTATTAATTCTAAGAAAGGGTAGAATTAATTGGAAATCTGCGCTATATTACTCTAATTTTACTATAAATTTTATTAATTTTCAGCTTGCATGTTCTATAATAATCCTTTTTCCGATTTTAGTTAATTTCCTACATATTCTTTAATATAGTCTTCATCTTAAAACATTACAGCGTATGGTTTAAAGCTTTATATTGTTGGAAACATTATTTTTATATTACAATTAAGTGTTATCACAAGATTATAACTGTCCCACTGCTACAAGCAGACGGGAATTTAGATTATTGTGTTCAAAAATCACGCTAGACTTCCTCGTTGGTCTAGTGGTAAGTAAGCGCGACTGCTGAGCAAGAGGTCCTAGGTTCAAATCCCGGGTCTGGCACAGTGTTACTGAGTTTTCCGTTAGGTAATTCCCAGTAGCAGCACGGAGTTTGGATTCGTGCCCGGTTGATGGCAATAGGCTCGCCCCCTATTACGTTGGGACTTACAACATAACTGGCGAAATGTGGGTGAACTATATGTTTACCTCTGCCTACCCCTTCGGGGAATACAGGCGTGATGTTATGTTACACAAGTTTCAAGTCTAAGCAAGTATGTATCAATGTGACATTTTCCATGTAATACTATCTAAGATATTCTAAGATACCAGACGTGTGGGCAAAAATCGTGAGGAAACCTGGATTTAATTATATGAAATCGCCCGCAGTGAGCTAGCCTGGTGATCAATGCTCGTTCCCTCTGTATGAGGGTGTTTGCAGCAGTGGGACAGTTACAGGCTGGTAATTCTTACTCTTAAATGTCTACTCAATGATAAGGATTACAGAAGGGGAAAATACCGCATTATTCTAGAACAATACAGAAAAATAATTTCGTCTCCATATATAAGTATTGCAATGTCATAACCAACTAATAAAACTAATCTAAAGAAAGGTGGGAATAGTATTTTTTGCTAAAATCTAGATTTTTTGATATTTCAGCGCAATTGTGGGCAAATTAACCAAAAATTCGTCAAAATCAACCTTTTTTGACCTCAAAAGGACCATAACCAACTATAGTTTCTTTTTTCGATTGTAAATTGCCAATCTACCCACAATTGCACTAAAAATCTATTTGTACTAATAACTTAGAGAATTTTATTAATAATATGGCAACTTTTATATACAATCTTAACAATAAATTCAGATATATTTCTTATTAAAATTCGAAAATAATAATAGAATTAAAATTTTGAAAAAACAAATTTCTTTTTACAACGTCGTAAGAATTATGTAGTTGACACCACCAAGCAATTGACAGACTTTTTAAGAGCTGTCATAACTCTATTCCTCCATAGATTGTGTATGGTGATAGGAACCTGTGACGTCACTAGTTCACAAACTCAATTGACTTACTATTTATTGATTTCAAAGCAGGTAAAAATTGATTTTACAGTTAATTCAAAATGTATAGGGTTATTAGAGCTAAAATAAAGCATTTCTTCAGAGATTTTTTTCTTGGAATGGTGTCAACTGCCTAATTTTGTATAATAGGATATTTTCTTTAATATTTTTTACAGATTTAACTAGGGTTTCAGGGTTGCTAAGGGAAGTGGTTGTGTAGTTTGCGAACGAACTAGATCGTAACACCGCTCCCACAGATGAACTACGCGAACTAGTTCTCAGATCTCTATCTTAAGCTCTTTAGTTCGTTTGATGCGCGTCAAAAGTAAAGGTAAAAATATAAAATGTTACAAAAGATCGAACGAAGGAGCGAGCGATCTGCCTTCCTCTGATCCGAGGGAACTGACGAACTAGAAGAGCGAACTAGTTCGTTTAGGAGCGGCGAACTAGACTGAGGGATCTCAGTCGCGAACTACTATGCGCAAGTCTAAAGGGTTCGGAGATTTTATAGATGTCCAGGTTAGGAGTACCGAAGACCGACAAGCGTTTTAAGAATGTGATGAGAAAGAAAGTAAAAGATATGTCAGGAAAGGATAAACTTCGAAAGGCAAGACCCCTTAGACAAGTGGTAAAACATTTGACGAATAGAATGATAAATGTATGGGGATGACATCATGTTTCGACTATGTTATCGATGACATGTGTCATCCCCATACATTTTTCATTCTATTCGATTTCTATTCGTCAAGCGTTTTGCCACTTGTCTAAGGAGGAAGATCAGCCAAGTCCTGTGTCTGAACTCTCTCCGGTCGTGTCTCTCCGTCCGGGCGGCCTACCCTCGAATTTAATTTCAATTCAAGGCCAATGTAAACTGAATATTGATTTAACGGTAACATGATTCCGTTTTATTGAAACGCTGTCCATCTTTTGATCTCAGTTAGTTCCTCCCAATGGACACATAATATTGAAATTTGGCGCCAGTGTTAAGTTTAAGAGTCCGAAACAATTCCAATGCAATTTGGTCGGAATTAAATTGGAGAGTAAGCCCACTGGATTATAAGTGTGAGGGAACAGTGAGTGCACCTGTGTTGACAGACTTGTGTATAGTTCCCGTCACGTAAGAAGAACGCTGAGCGACTGTCAGCGACTGTCTGCACTCGGATATAGTCGCTTCCTATGGTCCTAGGATATTGTGGGTTATAATTAAGTGTGATTGTTTTATTGTAGAATCATTATAGGTACTTTACTAGTTACGTAACACTTTGGAATAGACTGGAGTTCAAAAGATTAAGTTAACGGTCAGAGTTCTTTATACGTGACGGGAACTATACTCACATCTCTTGCTCTCAGCTTATAAGCCGCCGTGACGTCAACTATAGCCTAACTAACATAGCCGGGTCGTTATAACCGGCTATATCTATCTGGCTATAGACCTTTGCGTCCATTGCAGAAGATATGGGAGGTATGCACTTTTTATGTAGGCTAAATAAACTAATTTTCGTGCGACTGGGTCGTCCATCTGGTTTATGGAGGCTAAAAGGCTATATATAGGCTAAAAGGCTATATATAGTCTCAAAAGCTATATATAGTCTCAAAAGCTATATATGGGCTCAAAGGCTATATATAGGCTAAACGGCTATATGTGGGCTATAAATAGGCTAAAAGGCTATACAGAGGCTAAGAGGATATATGTAGGCTTAAAGGCTATATGAAGGCTACACAACGGCTAAAAAGGCTAAATCTACAGTAATAGTCTAGAATTTTGTTTGTGCCTGTGTTGTCGGAGCTGGTTCTTGTGTGTGGGGTCCAGCATGGGGGTGTAGCCGGCGGGGGAGCAGAGCAGGGGGTAGCGCTCGTAGAAGCAGCGGTAGCCCTCGTGCAGGAGGTACACCTCGGGGAAGTGGAGCGACGGGTAGCGGTCCTTGTTCTTAGCGCGGTCTGAGGAGCGCAGGAAGCGGGAGCTGCAACAGAAAAGTGTTGATAAGTATTTATAGTTATAGATACGTAGCTGAGTTTGCAAGGTTAAGCAACTTTAGCTAAGGTCTGTATTTGGATGGGTGGCCGGTTTGCACCTCCGTGCCTTGAAAGTAATGAATAATATAGAATCAGCTAGGCATCAGTCACCACAACTTAGATCCTGGGTTTATCTTTCATCATCATCAGCCGGAAGACGTCCACTGCTGGACAAAGGCCTCCCCCTTAGAACGCCACAATGAACGACAACTTGCCATATATCTTTGGAAACCGGCACACCTGAGAGATTGTTCAACGGTGTGTAAAGCCATGTCAGAGGCCTACAGGCGGTTTAAACTCTGACACCAGGTTGTTCATCAACCGTACTATAAGAAGCGTATACTCACAGTTTGGGCCCTCTCTCAAGAGAGAACTCGCAGTGGAACACCAGGATACTCCTCTTGTTGGGGTCTTGTGGATGCTGCGGCTTGTTCACCAGCGTGAGGACCTGCGCGGGCGTGTACAGGTTCAGTGCCTGCGCGATGTGCCCGCCTTCAAACTCGTAAGGGTAGCGGCAGTCGATTACCTGTGGGGTGACAAGAAATATATAGACATGTTTACTTCTGTTGAAGATTTTAATGTTTTTAGCATGTTAATGGGTGTACTACGGACAATTTTCAAAGTTTAGGAGACTGGATGTTCGGATCGCGACTCCGCCGCGTCGTCAATTCGTAAATAAGGGCTCCGTTTGAGTCCGAAACAGACAGACAGACAAAAAAAAATGCATTTTTGTTATGTGTATCGTGTATACTATAGTATGCATTGAGTAAAAACAAATTATTCTGATGTTACAAACAGACACTCTAATTTTATTTAGTGTATTCAATGTGAGGTCTGAAAAATACAGCGACGGAGGTCCTTGTTTGTACCTGGTAGTCGGCGACCAGGTGCCGGTAGTCCCCCCTCAGCAGCGCGGCCAGCGTGTCGCAGGAGATGGAGCGCAGGTCGGCGTGCGCGCCGCGCGTCAGCGGGAGGGAGAAGGGCCGCGAGAAGTCGCCGATGAGGTCGGGCTCCGCTGGGGGGGGGACAGGGATACAGCGGATGGCATACTTTAAGGGATATACATACTTTAACTATACGGTAGTTCTCTAGCGACCCTGCCTCCCCGTCATCTGAGGCGCAGAGCATGCAATGTGTGGTTTTAGTGGGTATACCCCTGAGGACCAGCTTTCCTGGTTCATGGGGGGTGTCCCACATAATCCCGTCGCCACCCACCGGCGGGGTACACGTTAAACAAGGCCCTATACCCAACGATCATAATACCACATATTTAAGGCTATGGATAACGATGAATGTAAATGATATACGTAAGATCACAAAAATGCGCAATCAAACCAAATCCAAAGTTTATTACTACCAAAATGCAATAAACCAAACGTGTATTAATATTTATAATTAATATAATTATATAATATAAGTAAGAAATTCATAGTTTTGCGTGAACTATAAATCAAGACACCTTTGTAACTGATCATAATTATCTATCCACATACAAAAAACTTAGTTCCATTAATTAGTTTTCATCTTCTTCTTATCGTATGGTTGATGAACAACCTGGTGTCAGAGTTTAAACCGCCTGTAGGCCTCTGACATGGCTTTACACACCGTTGAACAATCTCTCAGGTGTGCCGGTTTCCTCACGATGTTTTCCTTCACCGTTTTTAGCAACTGATAACTAATTTATAGTACGCGCACATGAATTAAATAAATTAGATAAATTACCACCCGTCCTTTAGTCGCGATTGGTGAAGCGTATCGTGTCGCTGTGAGCGTTATATATTGGTAGTTGTGAATTATATACTTTCTGTAACTTGTAAGCTGTTATGTATTGATGTGTTTACTGATCTTAATAGAAATGTATATTGATGTAAAACTGACAGATGTCTAATTAATAAATGAACGTTGATGAGAAATCGTTATTCTATTCCTACTAACTTTATAAATAAACTTTGAAATATGTAGTTTTTTAATAGTTATTAATTTGGTAAATCTTAAAGAAGCACGGAATTTGCATGAGATTGATAATGGTAATAGGTTCGCCCCCTCTTAGGTACATTGGGTCTTATAATAGCGACGTCTGGGTATGTTCTGCCTACCCCTTCGGGGAATACAGGCGCGATGATAAGCTAGTAATCTTCATAGGTAAGTGGTACTGGTAGGTAATGATAAAACATTTTTATATATTTCACATAATTTATTAAAAAATATAACTAAAAAATTCACAATTTGTTTTTATATACTACAACATTATACATAATATATTAGTTTATTATAATTTTGAATTTATGGCCTAAAGTTCCTGTTTAAGTGTCAAAAGGTACCATTTCAGCACTATTTGGCGCGATATGGCACTCGACTTGCAGGCATAGAGAATCTATTGTCAAAACTTTACTTAAAATTATTATTTACATCTTATTTTTAACTAATAAGCGTATTCCAATTGGTTAAACCTATGTATTAACAACCGTTAGTTAACAGCCATCGTGGCCCATCGCCTGTCACACAATGGACATGATGGTGAATATGTATTGACGGATCATGGAACTAAATTTTTAATCTATTTTCTTCATGTGGACATTTGAGCTGTTTTTCTTTGAAATCATCACTTTTTATATAAAATATTTAGTTAGAGACCACACTAGTCGTAAATACCAAGTATTTTACATAAAAAGATTATTATTTTATCAAAATATAATGTCAGAGATACTTAGTTCAGTGATTTTAAAATCATACTATTGTATTACAGAAATGGTAAGGAATTATTAATACAAAAGTTCAATATTTTATCAAATAATTGAGTTTAAACACAAAACAACCGTATTTTAACGGTAATTCTAGAAAATTCTTTTCATATCACTAACAAGTCATATTTCAATAAAATTATAAACCTTTTTACACTCTGTCCAAGCGATTCTGATCTCTATAGCATTGGTGACAAGACACCAGACTGCAGTAATCAGTTTTTTTTTAAATCATCGACCCACGTTAGGAATTTCTCCTGTATCGTGGGTGCGTTTCACAAACATTGAATATCACATACACAAACACCTAGTTGGTATGTAAATTAGATTGCAGTGGTCATCACGTGATGACGTTTTTAGCTGTTTTTAAAGTCAAAATCGCTTGAATAAACGATAAATAAGTTTGTTTGCCTTAGGGCCTCTTTCACCATCTACAAGTAAAGTGTTGAATAGTTACTTCTTGATTAACGCTAATCGGCAAGTTAAAGTCACGAGTATCTTCTATCGTATCTTAGTTACAGGCCAGTTTATCCCCTGATTAATGCTACTCAGATATTGTGAAATTCGTATGAGTAGTTACGGGTGACCAAGTGGCGGTTAGTCTACTTGACACTTTACTTGTCGATAGTAAAACAGGACCTAAAAGTAATTTTATTAGTAATATGAAAAGAATTAAAGTATATAAACTCAATTATTTTATTACGAAAACTATATTTCTATATAATAACTAACATAATTCGAAGCGTACTATATTGCGGTGATCTTGACAAAAAATATTGAAAACACAACACAAATTAAAATTTCGGAAATTGTTTTCTGGAAATATTTTTTACTGTTTATATACGGAAGAAATGTATTAGGGATGTTGACTATAGATAAAAAATATATGGGAATTTATTAATTCTAAGAAAGGGTAGAATTAATTGGAAATCTGCGCTATATTACTCTAATTTTACTATAAATTTTATTAATTTTCAGCTTGCATGTTCTATAATAATCCTTTTTCCGATTTTAGTTAATTTCCTACATATTCTTTAATATAGTCTTCATCTTAAAACATTACAGCGTATGGTTTAAAGCTTTATATTGTTGGAAACATTATTTTTATATTACAATTAAGTGTTATCACAAGATTATAACTGTCCCACTGCTACAAGCAGACGGGAATTTAGATTATTGTGTTCAAAAATCACGCTAGACTTCCTCGTTGGTCTAGTGGTAAGTAAGCGCGACTGCTGAGCAAGAGGTCCTAGGTTCAAATCCCGGGTCTGGCACAGTGTTACTGAGTTTTCCGTTAGGTAATTCCCAGTAGCAGCACGGAGTTTGGATTCGTGCCCGGTTGATGGCAATAGGCTCGCCCCCTATTACGTTGGGACTTACAACATAACTGGCGAAATGTGGGTGAACTATATGTTTACCTCTGCCTACCCCTTCGGGGAATACAGGCGTGATGTTATGTTACACAAGTTTCAAGTCTAAGCAAGTATGTATCAATGTGACATTTTCCATGTAATACTATCTAAGATATTCTAAGATACCAGACGTGTGGGCAAAAATCGTGAGGAAACCTGGATTTAATTATATGAAATCGCCCGCAGTGAGCTAGCCTGGTGATCAATGCTCGTTCCCTCTGTATGAGGGTGTTTGCAGCAGTGGGACAGTTACAGGCTGGTAATTCTTACTCTTAAATGTCTACTCAATGATAAGGATTACAGAAGGGGAAAATACCGCATTATTCTAGAACAATACAGAAAAATAATTTCGTCTCCATATATAAGTATTGCAATGTCATAACCAACTAATAAAACTAATCTAAAGAAAGGTGGGAATAGTATTTTTTGCTAAAATCTAGATTTTTTGATATTTCAGCGCAATTGTGGGCAAATTAACCAAAAATTCGTCAAAATCAACCTTTTTTGACCTCAAAAGGACCATAACCAACTATAGTTTCTTTTTTCGATTGTAAATTGCCAATCTACCCACAATTGCACTAAAAATCTATTTGTACTAATAACTTAGAGAATTTTATTAATAATATGGCAACTTTTATATACAATCTTAACAATAAATTCAGATATATTTCTTATTAAAATTCGAAAATAATAATAGAATTAAAATTTTGAAAAAACAAATTTCTTTTTACAACGTCGTAAGAATTATGTAGTTGACACCACCAAGCAATTGACAGACTTTTTAAGAGCTGTCATAACTCTATTCCTCCATAGATTGTGTATGGTGATAGGAACCTGTGACGTCACTAGTTCACAAACTCAATTGACTTACTATTTATTGATTTCAAAGCAGGTAAAAATTGATTTTACAGTTAATTCAAAATGTATAGGGTTATTAGAGCTAAAATAAAGCATTTCTTCAGAGATTTTTTTCTTGGAATGGTGTCAACTGCCTAATTTTGTATAATAGGATATTTTCTTTAATATTTTTTACAGATTTAACTAGGGTTTCAGGGTTGCTAAGGGAAGTGGTTGTGTAGTTTGCGAACGAACTAGATCGTAACACCGCTCCCACAGATGAACTACGCGAACTAGTTCTCAGATCTCTATCTTAAGCTCTTTAGTTCGTTTGATGCGCGTCAAAAGTAAAGGTAAAAATATAAAATGTTACAAAAGATCGAACGAAGGAGCGAGCGATCTGCCTTCCTCTGATCCGAGGGAACTGACGAACTAGAAGAGCGAACTAGTTCGTTTAGGAGCGGCGAACTAGACTGAGGGATCTCAGTCGCGAACTACTATGCGCAAGTCTAAAGGGTTCGGAGATTTTATAGATGTCCAGGTTAGGAGTACCGAAGACCGACAAGCGTTTTAAGAATGTGATGAGAAAGAAAGTAAAAGATATGTCAGGAAAGGATAAACTTCGAAAGGCAAGACCCCTTAGACAAGTGGTAAAACATTTGACGAATAGAATGATAAATGTATGGGGATGACATCATGTTTCGACTATGTTATCGATGACATGTGTCATCCCCATACATTTTTCATTCTATTCGATTTCTATTCGTCAAGCGTTTTGCCACTTGTCTAAGGAGGAAGATCAGCCAAGTCCTGTGTCTGAACTCTCTCCGTCCGGGCGGCCTACCCTCGAATTTAATTTCAATTCTAATTCAAGGCCAATGTAAATTGAATATTGATTTAACGGTAACATGATTCCGTTTTATTGAAACGCTGTCCATCTTTTGATCTCAGTTAGTTCCTCCCAATGGACACATAATATTGAAATTTGGCGCCAGTGTTAAGTTTAAGAGTCCGAAACAATTCCAATGCAATTTGGTCGGAATTAAATTCGAGAGTAAGTCCACTGGATTATAAGTGTGAGGGAACAGTGAGTGCACCTGTGTTGACAGACTTGTGTATAGTTCCCGTCACGTAAGAAGAACGCTGAGCGACTGTCAGCGACTGTCTGCACTCGGATATAGTCGCTTCCTATGGTCCTAGGATATTGTGGGTTATAATTAAGTGTGATTGTGTTATTGTAGAATCATTATAGGTACTTTACTAGTTACGTAACACTTTGGAATAGACTGGAGTTCAAAAGATTAAGTTAACGGTCAGAGTTCTTTATACGTGACGGGAACTATACTCACATCTCTTGCTCTCAGCTTATAAGCCGCCGTGACGTCAACTATAGCCTCACTAACATAGCCGGGTCGTTATAACCGGCTATATCTATCTGGCTATAGACCTTTGCGTCCATTGCAGAAGATATGGGAGGTATGCACTTTTTATGTAGGCTAAATAAACTAATTTTCGTGCGACTGGGTCGTCCATCTGGTTTATGGAGGCTAAAAGGCTATATATAGGCTAAAAGGCTATATATAGTCTCAAAAGCTATATATGGGCTCAAAGGCTATATATAGGCTAAACGGCTATATGTGGGCTATAAATAGGCTAAAAGGCTATACAGAGGCTAAGAGGATATATGTAGGCTTAAAGGCTATATGAAGGCTACACAACGGCTAAAAAGGCTAAATCTACAGTAATAGTCTAGAATTTTGTTTGTGCCTGTGTTGTCGGAGCTGGTTCTTGTGTGTGGGGTCCAGCATGGGGGTGTAGCCGGCGGGGGAGCAGAGCAGGGGGTAGCGCTCGTAGAAGCAGCGGTAGCCCTCGTGCAGGAGGTACACCTCGGGGAAGTGGAGCGACGGGTAGCGGTCCTTGTTCTTAGCGCGGTCTGAGGAGCGCAGGAAGCGGGAGCTGCAACAGAAAAGTGTTGATAAGTATTTGTATGTTTAGACTATAATAACGAGTTCAGTTTGCAAGGTTAAGCAACTTTAGCTAAGGTCTGTATTTGGATGGGTGGCCGGTTTGCACCTCCGTGCTTTGAAAGTAATGAATAATATAGGATCAGCTAGGCACCAGTCACCACAACTTAGATCCTGGGTATATCCTTCATCATCATCAGCCGGAAGACGTCCACTGCTGGACAAAGGCCTCCCCCTTAGAACGCCACAATGAACGACAACTTGCCATATATATCTGTGAAACCGGCACACCTGAGAGATTGTTCAACGGTGTGTAAAGCCATGTCAGAGGCCTACAGGCGGTTTAAGCTCTGACACCAGGTTGTTCATCAACCGTACTATAAGAAGCGTATACTCACAGTTTGGGCCCTCTCTCAAGAGAGAACTCGCAGTGGAACACCAGGATACTCCTCTTGTTGGGGTCTTGTGGATGCTGCGGCTTGTTCACCAGCGTGAGGACCTGCGCGGGCGTGTACAGGTTCAGTGCCTGCGCGATGTGCCCGCCTTCAAACTCGTAAGGGTAGCGGCAGTCGATTACCTGTGGGGTGACAAGAAATATATAGACATGTTTACTTCTGTTGAAGATTTTAATGTTTTTAGCATGGGTGTACTACGGACAATTTTCAAAGTTTAGGAGACTGGATGTTCGGATCGCGACTCCGCCGCGTCGTCAGTTCGTAAACAAGGGCTCCGTTTGAGTCCGAAACAGACAGACAGACAAAACAATTGCATTTTTGTTATGAGTATCGTGTATACTATAGTATGCATTGAGTAAAAACAAATTATTCTGATGTTACAAACAGACACTCTAATTTTATTTAGTGTATTCAATGTGAGGTCTGAAAAATACAGCGACGGAGGTCCTTGTTTGTACCTGGTAGTCGGCGACCAGGTGCCGGTAGTCCCCCCTCAGCAGCGCGGCCAGCGTGTCGCAGGAGATGGAGCGCAGGTCGGCGTGCGCGCCGCGCGTCAGCGGGAGGGAGAAGGGCCGCGAGAAGTCGCCGATGAGGTCGGGCTCCGCTGGGGGGGGGACAGGGATACAGCGGATGGCATACTTTAAGGGATATACATACTTTAACTATACGGTAGTTCTCTAGCGACCCTGCCTCCCCGTCATCTGAGGCGCAGAGCATGCAATGTGTGGTTTTAGTGGGTATACCCCTGAGGACCAGCTTTCCTGGTTCATGGGGGGTGTCCCACATAATCCCGTCGCCACCCACCGGCGGGGTACACGTTAAACAAGGCCCTATACCCAACGATCATAATACCACATATTTAAGGCTATGGATAACGATGAATGTAAATGATATACGTAAGATCACAAAAATGCGCAATCAAACCAAATCCAAAGTTTATTACTACCAAAATGCAATAAACCAAACGTGTATTAATATTTATAATTAATATAATTATATAATATAAGTAAGAAATTCATAGTTTTGCGTGAACTATAAATCAAGACACCTTTGTAACTGATCATAATTATCTATCCACATACAAAAAACTTAGTTCCATTAATTAGTTTTCATCTTCTTCTTATCGTATGGTTGATGAACAACCTGGTGTCAGAGTTTAAACCGCCTGTAGGCCTCTGACATGGCTTTACACACCGTTGAACAATCTCTCAGGTGTGCCGGTTTCCTCACGATGTTTTCCTTCACCGTTTTTAGCAACTGATAACTAATTTATAGTACGCGCACATGAATTAAATAAATTAGATAAATTACCACCCGTCCTTTAGTCGCGATTGGTGAAGCGTATCGTGTCGCTGTGAGCGTTATATATTGGTAGTTGTGAATTATATACTTTCTGTAACTTGTAAGCTGTTATGTATTGATGTGTTTACTGATCTTAATAGAAATGTATATTGATGTAAAACTGACAGATGTCTAATTAATAAATGAACGTTGATGAGAAATCGTTATTCTATTCCTACTAACTTTATAAATAAACTTTGAAATATGTAGTTTTTTAATAGTTATTAATTTGGTAAATCTTAAAGAAGCACGGAATTTGCATGAGATTGATAATGGTAATAGGTTCGCCCCCTCTTAGGTACATTGGGTCTTATAATAGCGACGTCTGGGTATGTTCTGCCTACCCCTTCGGGGAATACAGGCGCGATGATAAGCTAGTAATCTTCATAGGTAAGTGGTACTGGTAGGTAATGATAAAACATTTTTATATATTTCACATAATTTATTAAAAAATATAACTAAAAAATTCACAATTTGTTTTTATATACTACAACATTATACATAATATATTAGTTTATTATAATTTTGAATTTATGGCCTAAAGTTCCTGTTTAAGTGTCAAAAGGTACCATTTCAGCACTATTTGGCGCGATATGGCACTCGACTTGCAGGCATAGAGAATCTATTGTCAAAACTTTACTTAAAATTATTATTTACATCTTATTTTTAACTAATAAGCGTATTCCAATTGGTTAAACCTATGTATTAACAACCGTTAGTTAACAGCCATCGTGGCCCATCGCCTGTCACACAATGGACATGATGGTGAATATGTATTGACGGATCATGGAACTAAATTTTTAATCTATTTTCTTCATGTGGACATTTGAGCTGTTTTTCTTTGAAATCATCACTTTTTATATAAAATATTTAGTTAGAGACCACACTAGTCGTAAATACCAAGTATTTTACATAAAAAGATTATTATTTTATCAAAATATAATGTCAGAGATACTTAGTTCAGTGATTTTAAAATCATACTATTGTATTACAGAAATGGTAAGGAATTATTAATACAAAAGTTCAATATTTTATCAAATAATTGAGTTTAAACACAAAACAACCGTATTTTAACGGTAATTCTAGAAAATTCTTTTCATATCACTAACAAGTCATATTTCAATAAAATTATAAACCTTTTTACACTCTGTCCAAGCGATTCTGATCTCTATAGCATTGGTGACAAGACACCAGACTGCAGTAATCAGTTTTTTTTTAAATCATCGACCCACGTTAGGAATTTCTCCTGTATCGTGGGTGCGTTTCACAAACATTGAATATCACATACACAAACACCTAGTTGGTATGTAAATTAGATTGCAGTGGTCATCACGTGATGACGTTTTTAGCTGTTTTTAAAGTCAAAATCGCTTGAATAAACGATAAATAAGTTTGTTTGCCTTAGGGCCTCTTTCACCATCTACAAGTAAAGTGTTGAATAGTTACTTCTTGATTAACGCTAATCGGCAAGTTAAAGTCACGAGTATCTTCTATCGTATCTTAGTTACAGGCCAGTTTATCCCCTGATTAATGCTACTCAGATATTGTGAAATTCGTATGAGTAGTTACGGGTGACCAAGTGGCGGTTAGTCTACTTGACACTTTACTTGTCGATAGTAAAACAGGACCTAAAAGTAATTTTATTAGTAATATGAAAAGAATTAAAGTATATAAACTCAATTATTTTATTACGAAAACTATATTTCTATATAATAACTAACATAATTCGAAGCGTACTATATTGCGGTGATCTTGACAAAAAATATTGAAAACACAACACAAATTAAAATTTCGGAAATTGTTTTCTGGAAATATTTTTTACTGTTTATATACGGAAGAAATGTATTAGGGATGTTGACTATAGATAAAAAATATATGGGAATTTATTAATTCTAAGAAAGGGTAGAATTAATTGGAAATCTGCGCTATATTACTCTAATTTTACTATAAATTTTATTAATTTTCAGCTTGCATGTTCTATAATAATCCTTTTTCCGATTTTAGTTAATTTCCTACATATTCTTTAATATAGTCTTCATCTTAAAACATTACAGCGTATGGTTTAAAGCTTTATATTGTTGGAAACATTATTTTTATATTACAATTAAGTGTTATCACAAGATTATAACTGTCCCACTGCTACAAGCAGACGGGAATTTAGATTATTGTGTTCAAAAATCACGCTAGACTTCCTCGTTGGTCTAGTGGTAAGTAAGCGCGACTGCTGAGCAAGAGGTCCTAGGTTCAAATCCCGGGTCTGGCACAGTGTTACTGAGTTTTCCGTTAGGTAATTCCCAGTAGCAGCACGGAGTTTGGATTCGTGCCCGGTTGATGGCAATAGGCTCGCCCCCTATTACGTTGGGACTTACAACATAACTGGCGAAATGTGGGTGAACTATATGTTTACCTCTGCCTACCCCTTCGGGGAATACAGGCGTGATGTTATGTTACACAAGTTTCAAGTCTAAGCAAGTATGTATCAATGTGACATTTTCCATGTAATACTATCTAAGATATTCTAAGATACCAGACGTGTGGGCAAAAATCGTGAGGAAACCTGGATTTAATTATATGAAATCGCCCGCAGTGAGCTAGCCTGGTGATCAATGCTCGTTCCCTCTGTATGAGGGTGTTTGCAGCAGTGGGACAGTTACAGGCTGGTAATTCTTACTCTTAAATGTCTACTCAATGATAAGGATTACAGAAGGGGAAAATACCGCATTATTCTAGAACAATACAGAAAAATAATTTCGTCTCCATATATAAGTATTGCAATGTCATAACCAACTAATAAAACTAATCTAAAGAAAGGTGGGAATAGTATTTTTTGCTAAAATCTAGATTTTTTGATATTTCAGCGCAATTGTGGGCAAATTAACCAAAAATTCGTCAAAATCAACCTTTTTTGACCTCAAAAGGACCATAACCAACTATAGTTTCTTTTTTCGATTGTAAATTGCCAATCTACCCACAATTGCACTAAAAATCTATTTGTACTAATAACTTAGAGAATTTTATTAATAATATGGCAACTTTTATATACAATCTTAACAATAAATTCAGATATATTTCTTATTAAAATTCGAAAATAATAATAGAATTAAAATTTTGAAAAAACAAATTTCTTTTTACAACGTCGTAAGAATTATGTAGTTGACACCACCAAGCAATTGACAGACTTTTTAAGAGCTGTCAAAACTCTATTCCTCCATAGATTGTGTATGGTGATAGGAACCAGTGACGTCACTAGTTCACAAACTCAATTGACTTACTATTTACTGATTTCAAAGCAGGTAAAAATCTGATTTTACAGTTAATTCAAAATGTATAGGGTTATTAGGGCTAAAATAAAGCATTTCTTCAGAGATTTTTTCTTGGAATGGTGTCAACTGCATATTAATTTTGTATAATAGGATATTTTCTTTAATATTTTTTAGAGATTTAACTAGAGTTTCATGATACTAAGGGAAGTGATTGTGTAGTTTGCGAACGAACTAGTTCGTAAGACCGCTCCCACAGATGAACTACGCGAACTAGTTCTCAGATCTCTATCTTAAGCTCTTTAGTTCGTTTGATGCGCGTCAAAAGTAAAGGTAAAAATATAAAATGTTACAAAAGATCGAACGAAGGAGCGAGCGATCTGCCTTCCTCTGATCCGAGGGAACTGACGAACTAGAAGAGCGAACTAGTTCGTTTAGGAGCGGCGAACTAGACTGAGGGATGTCCAGGTTAGGAGTACCGAAGACCGACAAGCGTTTTAAGAATGTGATGAGAAAGAAAGTGAAAGATATGTCAGGGAAGGATAAACTTCGAAAGGCAAGACCCCTTAGACAACTGGCAAAACACTTGACGAATAGAATGATAAATGTATGGGGATGACATAATGTTTCGACTATGTTATCGATGACATGTGTCATCCCCATACATTTTTCATTCTATTCGATTTCTATTCGTCAAGCGTTTTGCCACTTGTCTAAGGAGGAAGATCAGCCAAGTCCTGTGTCTGAACTCTCTCCGTCCGGGCGGCCTACCCTCGAATTTAATTTCAATTCTAATTCAAGGCCAATGTAAATTGAATATTGATTTAACGGAAACATGATTCCGTTTTATTGAAACGCTGTCCATCTTTTGATCTCAGTTAGTTCCTCCCAATGGACACATAATATTGAAATTTGGCGCCAGTGTTAAGTTTAAGAGTTCGAAACAATTCCAATGCAATTTGGTCGGAATTAAATTGGAGAGTAAGCCCACTGGATTATAAGTGTGAGGGAATAGTGAGTGCACCTGTGTTCACAGACTTGTGTATAGTTCCCGTCACGTAAGAAGAACGCTGAGCGACTGTCAGCGACTGTCTGCACTCGGATATAGTCGCTTCCTATGGTCCTAGGATTTTGTGGGTTATAATTAAGTGTGATTGTGTTATTGTAGAATCATTATAGGTACTTTACTAGTTACGTAACACTTAGGAATAGACTGGAGTTCCAAAAATTAAGTTAACGGTCAGCGTTCTTTATACTTGACGGGAACTATACTCACATCTCTTGCTCTCAGCTTATAAGCCGCCGTGACGTCAACTATAGCCTAACTAACATAGCCGGGTCGTTATAACCGGCTATATCTATCTGGCTATAGACCTTTGCGTCCATTGCAGAAGATATGGGAGGTATGCACTTTATATGTAGGCTAAATAAACTAATTTTCGTGCGACTGGGTCGTCCATCTGGTTTATGGAGGCTAAAAGGCTATATATAGGCTAAAAGGCTATATATAGTCTCAAAAGCTATATATGGGCTCAAAGGCTATATATAGGCTAAACGGCTATATGTGGGCTATAAATAGGCTAAAAGGCTATACAGAGGCTAAGAGGATATATGTAGGCTTAAAGGCTATATGAAGGCTACACAACGGCTAAAAAGGCTAAATCTACAGTAATAGTCTAGAATTTTGTTTGTGCCTGTGTTGTCGGAGCTGGTTCTTGTGTGTGGGGTCCAGCATGGGGGTGTAGCCGGCGGGGGAGCAGAGCAGGGGGTAGCGCTCGTAGAAGCAGCGGTAGCCCTCGTGCAGGAGGTACACCTCGGGGAAGTGGAGCGACGGGTAGCGGTCCTTGTTCTTAGCGCGGTCTGAGGAGCGCAGGAAGCGGGAGCTGCAACAGAAAAGTGTTGATAAGTATTTGTATGTTTAGACTATAATAACGAGTTCAGTTTGCAAGGTTAAGCAACTTTAGCTAAGGTCTGTATTTGGATGGGTGGCCGGTTTGCACCTCCGTGCCTTGAAAGTAATGAATAATATAGAATCAGCTAGGCACCAGTCACCACAACTTAGATCCTGGGTATATCTTTCATCATCATCAGCCGGAAGACGTCCACTGCTGGACAAAGGCCTCCCCCTTAGAACGCCACAATGATCGACAACTTGCCATATATATCTGTGAAACCGGCACACCTGAGAGATTGTTCAACGGTGTGTAAAGCCATGTCAGAGGCCTACAGGCGGTTTAAGCTCTGACACCAGGTTGTTCATCAACCGTACTATAAGAAGCGTATACTCACAGTTTGGGCCCTCTCTCAAGAGAGAACTCGCAGTGGAACACCAGGATACTCCTCTTGTTGGGGTCTTGTGGATGCTGCGGCTTGTTCACCAGCGTGAGGACCTGCGCGGGCGTGTACAGGTTCAGTGCCTGCGCGATGTGCCCGCCTTCAAACTCGTAAGGGTAGCGGCAGTCGATTACCTGTGGGGTGACAAGAAATATATAGACATGTTTACTTCTGTTGAAGATTTTAATGTTTTTAGCATGTTAATGGGTGTACTACGGACAATTTTCAAAGTTTAGGAGACTGGATGTTCGGATCGCGACTCCGCCGCGTCGTCAGTTCGTAAATAAGGGCTCCGTTTGAGTCCGAAACAGACAGACAGACAAAACAATTGCATTTTTGTTATGAGTATCGTGTATACTATAGTATGCATTGAGTAAAAACAAATTATTCTGATGTTACAAACAGACACTCTAATTTTATTTAGTGTATTCAATGTGAGGTCTGAAAAATACAGCGACGGAGGTCCTTGTTTGTACCTGGTAGTCGGCGACCAGGTGCCGGTAGTCCCCCCTCAGCAGCGCGGCCAGCGTGTCGCAGGAGATGGAGCGCAGGTCGGCGTGCGCGCCGCGCGTCAGCGGGAGGGAGAAGGGCCGCGAGAAGTCGCCGATGAGGTCGGGCTCCGCTGGGGGGGGGACAGGGATACAGCGGATGGCATACTTTAAGGGATATACATACTTTAACTATACGGTAGTTCTCTAGCGACCCTGCCTCCCCGTCATCTGAGGCGCAGAGCATGCAATGTGTGGTTTTAGTGGGTATACCCCTGAGGACCAGCCTTCCTGGTTCATGGGGGGTGTCCCACATAATCCCGTCGCCACCCACCGGCGGGGTACACGTTAAACAAGGCCCTATACCCAACGATCATAATACCACATATTTAAGGCTATGGATAACGATGAATGTAAATGATATACGTAAGATCACAAAAATGCGCAATCAAACCAAATCCAAAGTTTATTACTACCAAAATGCAATAAACCAAACGTGTATTAATATTTATAATTAAAATAATTATATAATATAAGTAAGAAAATTCATAGTTTTGCGTGAACTATAAATCAAGACACCTTTGTAACTGATCATAATTATCTATCCACATACAAAAAACTTAGTTCCATTAATTAGTTTTCATCTTCTTCTTATCGTATGGTTGATGAACAACCTGGTGTCAGAGTTTAAACCGCCTGTAGGCCTCTGACATGGCTTTACACACCGTTGAACAATCTCTCAGGTGTGCCGGTTTCCTCACGATGTTTTCCTTCACCGTTTTTAGCAACTGATAACTAATGTATAGTACGCACATGAATTAAATAAATTAGATTAATTACCACCCGTCCTTAAGTCGCGATTGGTGAAGCGAATCGTGTCGCTGTGAGCGTTATATATTGGTAGTTGTGAATTATATACTTACTGTAACTTGTAAGCTGTTATGTATTGATGTGTTTACTGATCTTAATAGAAATGTATATTGATGTAAAACTGACAGATGTCTAATTAATAAATGAACGTTGATGAGAAATCGTTATTCTATTCCTACTAACTTTATAAATAAACTTTGAAATATGTAGTTTTTTAATAGTTATTAATTTGGTGAATCTTAAAGAAGCACGGAATTTGTATGAGTTTGATAATGGTAATAGGTTCGCCCCCTCTTAGGTACATTGGGACTTAATACTAGCGACGTCTGGGTATGTTCTGCCTACCCCTTCGGGGAATACAGGCGCGATGATAAGCTAGTAATCTTCATAGGTAAGTGGTACTGGTAGGTAATGATACAACATTTTTATATATTTCACATAATTTATTAAAAAATATAACTAAAAAATTCACAATTTGTTTTTATATACTACAACATTATACATAATATATTAGTTTATTATAATTTTGAATTTATGGCCTAAAGTTCCTGTTTAAGTGTCAAAAGGTACCATTTCAGCACTATTTGGCGCGATATGGCACTCGACTTGCAGGCATAGAGAATCTATTGTCAAAACTTTACTTAAAATTATTATTTACATCTTATTTTTAACTAATAAGCGTATTCCAATTGGTTAAACCTATGTATTAACAACCGTTAGTTAACAGCCATCGTGGCCCATCGCCTGTCACACAATGGACATGATGGTGAATATGTATTGACGGATCATGGAACTAAATTTTTAAGCTATTTTCTTCATGTGGACATTTTAGCTGTTTTTCTTTGAAATCATCACTTTTTATATAAAATATTTAGTTAGAGACCACACTAGTCGTAAATACCAAGTATTTTATTTAAAAAGATTATTATTTTATCAAAATATAATGTCAGAGATACTTAGTTCAGTGATTTTAAAATCATACTATTGTATTACTGAAATGGTAAGTAATTATTAATACAAAAGTTCAATATCTTATCAAATAATTGAGTTTAAACACAAAACAACCGTATTTTAACGGTAATTCTAGAAAATTCTTTTTATATCACTAATACAGACATATTTCAATAAAATTATAAAACTTGTACACTCTGTCCAAGCGATTCTGACCTCTATAGCATTGGTGACAAGACACCAGACTGCAGTAATCAGTTTTTTTTTAAATCATCGACCCACGTTAGGAATGTCTCCCGTATCGTGGGTGCGTTTCACAAACATTGAATATCACATACACAAACACCTAGTTGGTATGTAAATTCGATTGCGGTGGTCATCACGTGATGTTTTTAGCTGTTTTTAAAGTCAAAATCGCTTGAATAAACGATAAATAGTCTGTTTGCCTTAGGGCCTTTTCACCATCTACAAGTAAAGTGTTGAATAGTTACTTCTTGATTAACGCTAATCGGCAAGTAAAAGTTACGAGTATCTTCTATCGTATCTTAGTTACAGGCCATTTTATCCTCTGATTAATGCTACTCAGATGAGAAATTCGTATGAGTAGTTACGGGTGACCAATTGGCGGTTAGTCTACTTGACACTTTACTTGTCGATAGTAAAACAGGACCTAAAAGTAATTTTATTAGTAATATGAAGAGAATTAAAGTATATAAACTCAATTATTTTATTACGAAAACTATATTTCTATATAATAACTAACATAATTCGAAGCGTACTATATTGCGGTGATCTTGACAAAAAATATTGAAAACACAAATTAAAATTTCGGAAATTGTTTTCTGGAAATATTTTTTACTGTTTATATACGGAAGAAATGTATTAGGGATGTTGACTATAGATAAAAAATATATGGGAATTTATTAATTCTAAGAAAGGGTAGAATTAATTGGAAATCTGCGCTATATTACCCTAATTTTACTATAAATTTTATTAATTTTCAGCTTGCATGTTCTATAATAATCCTTTTTCCGATTTTAGTTAATTTCCTACATATTCTTTAATATAGTCTTCATCTTAAAACATTACAGCGTATGGTTTAAAGCTTTATATTGTTGGAAACATTATTTTTATATTACAATTAAGTGTTATCACAAGATTATAACTGTCCCACTGCTACAAGCAGACGGGAATTTAGATTATTGTGTTCAAAAATCACGCTTGACTTCCTCGTTGGTCTAGTGGTAAGTAAGCGCGACTGCTGAGCAAGAGGTCCTAGGTTCAAATCCCGGGTCTGGCACAGTGTTACTGAGTTTTCCGTTAGGTAATTCCCAGTAGCAGCACGGAGTCTCGATTTGTGCCCGGTTGATGGCAATAGGCTCGCCCCCTATTACATTGGGACTTACAACATAACTGGCGAAATGTGGGTGTACTATATGTTCACCTCTACCTACCCCTTCGGGGAATACAGGCGTGATGTTATGTTATGTTACACAAGTTTCAAGTCTAAGCAAGTATGTATCAATGTGACATTTTCCATGTAATACTATCTAAGATATTCTAAGATACCAGACTGGTGCGGGTAAAAATCGTGAGGGAACCTGGATTTAATTATATGAAATCGCCCGCAGTGAGCTAGCTTGGTGAACAATGCTCGTTCCCTCTGTATGAGAGGTGTTTGCAGCAGTGGGACAGTTACAGGCTGGTAATTCTTACTCTTAAATGTCTTATACTCAATGATAAGGATTACAGAAGGGGAAAATACCGCATTATTCTAGAACAATACAGAAAAATAATTTCGTCTCCATATACAAGTATTGCAATGTCATAACCAACTAATTAAACTAATCTAAAGAAAGGTGGGAATAGTATTTTTTGCTAAAATCTAGATTTTTTGATATTTCAGCGCAATTGTGGGCAAATTAACCAAAAAAAAATCGTCATAATCAACCTTTTTGACCTCAAAAGGACCATAACCAACTATAGTTTCCATTTTCGATTGTTAATTGTCAATCTACCCACAATTGCACTAAAAATCTATTTGTACTAATAACTTAGAGAATTTTATTAATAATATGGCAACTTTTATATACAATCTTAACAATAAATTCAGATATATTTCTTATTAAAATTCGAAAATAATAATAGAATTAAAATTTTGAAAAAACAAATTTCTTTTTACAACGTCGTAAGAATTATGTAGTTGACACCACCAAGCAATTGACAGACTTTTTAAGAGCTGTCATAACTCTATTCCTCCATAGATTGTGTATGGTGATAGGAACCTGTGACGTCACTAGTTCACAAACTCAATTGACTTACTATTTACTGATTTCAAAGCAGGTAAAAATCTGATTTTACAGTTAATTCAAAATGTATAGGGTTATTAGGGCTAAAATAAAGCATTTCTTCAGAGATTTTTTCTTGGAATGGTGTCAACTGCATATTAATTTTGTATAATAGGATATTTTCTTTAATATTTTTTAGAGATTTAACTAGAGTTTCATGATACTAAGGGAAGTGATTGTGTAGTTTGCGAACGAACTAGTTCGTAAGACCGCTCCCACAGATGAACTACGCGAACTAGTTCTCAGATCTCTATCTTAAGCTCTTTAGTTCGTTTGATGCGCGTCAAAAGTAAAGGTAAAAATATAAAATGTTACAAAAGATCGAACGAAGGAGCGAGCGATCTGCCTTCCTCTGATCCGAGGGAACTGACGAACTAGAAGAGCGAACTAGTTCGTTTAGGAGCGGCGAACTAGACTGAGGGATCTCAGTCGCGAACTACTATGCGCAAGTCTAAAGGGTTCGGAGATTTTATAGATGTCCAGGTTAGGAGTACCGAAGACCGACAAGCGTTTTAAGAATGTGATGAGAAAGAAAGTAAAAGATATGTCAGGAAAGGATAAACTTCGAAAGGCAAGACCCCTTAGACAAGTGGTAAAACATTTGACGAATAGAATGATAAATGTATGGGGATGACATCATGTTTCGACTATGTTATCGATGACATGTGTCATCCCCATACATTTTTCATTCTATTCGATTTCTATTCGTCAAGCGTTTTGCCACTTGTCTAAGGAGGAAGATCAGCCAAGTCCTGTGTCTGAACTCTCTCCGTCCGGGCGGCCTACCCTCGAATTTAATTTCAATTCAAGGCCAATGTAAACTGAATATTGATTTAACGGTAACATGATTCCGTTTTATTGAAACGCTGTCCATCTTTTGATCTCAGTTAGTTCCTCCCAATGGACACATAATATTGAAATTTGGCGCCAGTGTTAAGTTTAAGAGTCCGAAACAATTCCAATGCAATTTGGTCGGAATTAAATTGGAGAGTAAGCCCACTGGATTATAAGTGTGAGGGAACAGTGAGTGCACCTGTGTTGACAGACTTGTGTATAGTTCCCGTCACGTAAGAAGAACGCTGAGCGACTGTCAGCGACTGTCTGCACTCGGATATAGTCGCTTCCTATGGTCCTAGGATATTGTGGGTTATAATTAAGTGTGATTGTGTTATTGTAGAATCATTATAGGTACTTTACTAGTTACGTAACACTTTGGAATAGACTGGAGTTCAAAAGATTAAGTTAACGGTCAGAGTTCTTTATACGTGACGGGAACTATACTCACATCTCTTGCTCTCAGCTTATAAGCCGCCGTGACGTCAACTATAGCCTAACTAACATAGCCGGGTCGTTATAACCGGCTATATCTATCTGGCTATAGACCTTTGCGTCCATTGCAGAAGATATGGGAGGTATGCACTTTTTATGTAGGCTAAATAAACTAATTTTCGTGCGACTGGGTCGTCCATCTGGTTTATGGAGGCTAAAAGGCTATATATAGGCTAAAAGGCTATATATAGTCTCAAAAGCTATATATAGTCTCAAAAGCTATATATGGGCTCAAAGGCTATATATAGGCTAAACGGCTATATGTGGGCTATAAATAGGCTAAAAGGCTATACAGAGGCTAAGAGGATATATGTAGGCTTAAAGGCTATATGAAGGCTACACAACGGCTAAAAAGGCTAAATCTACAGTAATAGTCTAGAATTTTGTTTGTGCCTGTGTTGTCGGAGCTGGTTCTTGTGTGTGGGGTCCAGCATGGGGGTGTAGCCGGCGGGGGAGCAGAGCAGGGGGTAGCGCTCGTAGAAGCAGCGGTAGCCCTCGTGCAGGAGGTACACCTCGGGGAAGTGGAGCGACGGGTAGCGGTCCTTGTTCTTAGCGCGGTCTGAGGAGCGCAGGAAGCGGGAGCTGCAACAGAAAAGTGTTGATAAGTATTTATAGTTATAGATACGTAGCTGAGTTTGCAAGGTTAAGCAACTTTAGCTAAGGTCTGTATTTGGATGGGTGGCCGGTTTGCACCTCCGTGCCTTGAAAGTAATGAATAATATAGAATCAGCTAGGCATCAGTCACCACAACTTAGATCCTGGGTTTATCTTTCATCATCATCAGCCGGAAGACGTCCACTGCTGGACAAAGGCCTCCCCCTTAGAACGCCACAATGAACGACAACTTGCCATATATCTTTGGAAACCGGCACACCTGAGAGATTGTTCAACGGTGTGTAAAGCCATGTCAGAGGCCTACAGGCGGTTTAAACTCTGACACCAGGTTGTTCATCAACCGTACTATAAGAAGCGTATACTCACAGTTTGGGCCCTCTCTCAAGAGAGAACTCGCAGTGGAACACCAGGATACTCCTCTTGTTGGGGTCTTGTGGATGCTGCGGCTTGTTCACCAGCGTGAGGACCTGCGCGGGCGTGTACAGGTTCAGTGCCTGCGCAATGTGCCCGCCTTCAAACTCGTAAGGGTAGCGGCAGTCGATTACCTGTGGGGTGACAAGAAATATATAGACATGTTTACTTCTGTTGAAGATTTTAATGTTTTTAGCATGTTAATGGGTGTACTACGGACAATTTTCAAAGTTTAGGAGACTGGATGTTCGGATCGCGACTCCGCCGCGTCGTCAATTCGTAAATAAGGGCTCCGTTTGAGTCCGAAACAGACAGACAGACAAAAAAAAATGCATTTTTGTTATGTGTATCGTGTATACTATAGTATGCATTGAGTAAAAACAAATTATTCTGATGTTACAAACAGACACTCCAATTTTATTTAGTGTATTCAATGTGAGGTCTGAAAAATCCAGCGACGGAGGTCCTTGTTTGGATGCCCTAATATAACATTGATCGAACAGTGTCTCGCAGGTACCTGGTAGTCGGCGACCAGGTGCCGGTAGTCCCCCCTCAGCAGCGCGGCCAGCGTGTCGCAGGAGATGGAGCGCAGGTCGGCGTGCGCGCCGCGCGTCAGCGGGAGGGAGAAGGGCCGCGAGAAGTCGCCGATGAGGTCGGGCTCCGCTGGGGGGGGGACAGGGATACAGCGGATGGCATACTTTAAGGGATATACATACTTTAACTATACGGTAGTTCTCTAGCGACCCTGCCTCCCCGTCATCTGAGGCGCAGAGCATGCAATGTGTGGTTTTAGTGGGTATACCCCTGAGGACCAGCCTTCCTGGTTCATGGGGGGTGTCCCACATAATCCCGTCGCCACCCACCGGCGGGGTACACGTTAAACAAGGCCCTATACCCAACGATCATAATACCACATATTTAAGGCTATGGATAACGATGAATGTAAATGATATACGTAAGATCACAAAAATGCGCAATCAAACCAAATCCAAAGTTTATTACTACCAAAATGCAATAAACCAAACGTGTATTAATATTTATAATTAAAATAATTATATAATATAAGTAAGAAAATTCATAGTTTTGCGTGAACTATAAATCAAGACACCTTTGTAACTGATCATAATTATCTATCCACATACAAAAAACTTAGTTCCATTAATTAGTTTTCATCTTCTTCTTATCGTATGGTTGATGAACAACCTGGTGTCAGAGTTTAAACCGCCTGTAGGCCTCTGACATGGCTTTACACACCGTTGAACAATCTCTCAGGTGTGCCGGTTTCCTCACGATGTTTTCCTTCACCGTTTTTAGCAACTGATAACAAATTAATAGTACGCACATGAATTAAATAAATTAGATTAATTACCACCCGTCCTTTAGTCGCGATTGGTGAAGCGTATCGTGTTGCTGTGAGCGTTATATATTGGTAGTTGTGAATTATATACTTACTGTAACTTGTAAGCTGTTATGTATTGATGTGTTTACTGATCTTAATAGAAATGTATATTGATGTAAAACTGACAGATGTCTAATAAATAATTGAACGTTGATGAGAAATCGTTATTCTATTCCTACTAACTTTATAAATAAACTTTGAAATATGTAGTTTTTTAATAGTTATTAATTTGGTGAATCTTAAAGCAGCACGGAATTTGTATGAGTTTGATAATGGTTATAGGTTCGCCCCCTATTAGGTACATTGGGACTTATAACTAGCGACGTCTGGGTACGTTCTGCCTGCCCCTTCGGGGCGCGATACAGGCGCGATGATAAGCTAGTAATCTTCATAGGTAAGTGGTACTGGTAGGTAATGATACAACATTTTTATATATTTCACATAATTTATTAAAAAATATAACTAAAAAATTCACAATTTGTTTTTATATACTACAACATTATACATAATATATTAGTTTATTATAATTTTGAATTTATGGCCTAAAGTTCCTGTTTAAGTGTCAAAAGGTACCATTTCAGCACTATTTGGCGCGATATGGCACTCGACTTGCAGGCATAGAGAATCTATTGTCAAAACTTTACTTAAAATTATTATTTACATCTTATTTTTAACTAATAAGCGTATTCCAATTGGTTAAACCTATGTATTAACAACCGTTAGTTAACAGCCATCGTGGCCCATCGCCTGTCACACAATGGACATGATGGTGAATATGTGTTGACGGATCATGGAACTAAATTTTTAATCTATTTTCATGTGGACATTTTAGCTGATTTTCTTTGAAATCATAACTTTTTATATAAAATATTTAGTTAGTGACCACACTAGTCGTAAATACCAAGTATTTTATTTTAAAAGATTATTATTTTATCAAAATATAATGTCAGAGATACTTAGTTCAGTGATTTTAAAATCATACTATTGTATTACAGAAATGGTAAGAAATTATTAATACAAAAGTTCAATATTTTATCAAATAATTGAGTTTAAACACAAAACAACCGTATTTTAACGGTAATTCTAGAAAATTCTTTTCATATCACTAATAAGACATATTTCAATAAAATTATAAAACTTGTACACTCTGTCCAAGCGATTCTGATCTCTATAGCATTGGTGACAAGACACCAGACTGCAGTAATCAGTTTTTTTTTAAATCATCGACCCACGTTAGGAATGTCTCCCGTATCGTGGGTGCGTTTCACAAACATTGAATATCACATACACAAACACCTAGTTGGTATGTAAATTCGATCGCGGTGGTCATCACGTGATGTTTTGAGCTGTTTTTAAAGTCAAAATCGCTTGAATAAACGATAAATAAGTTTGTTTGCCTTAGGGCCTCTTTCACCATCTACAAGTAAAGTGTTGAATAGTTACTTCTTGATAACGCTAATCGGCAAGTTAAAGTCACGAGTATCTTCTATCGTATCTTAGTTACAGGCCATTTTATCCTCTGATTAATGCTACTCAGATGAGAAATTCGTATGAGTAGTTACGGGTGACCAATTGGCGGTTAGTCTACTTGACACTTTACTTGTCGATAGTAAAACAGGACCTAAAAGTAATTTTATTAGTAATATGAAGAGAATTAAAGTATATAAACTCAATTATTTTATTACGAAAACTATATTTCTATATAATAACTAACATAATTCGAAGCGTACTATATTGCGGTGATCTTGACAAAAAATATTGAAAACACAAATTAAAATTTCGGAAATTGTTTTTTGGAAATATTTTTTACTGTTTATATACGAAAGAAATGTATTAGGGATGTTGACTACAGATAAATAATATATGGGAATTTATTAATTCTAAGAAAGGGTAGAATTAATTGGAAATCTGCGCTATATTACCCTAATTTTACTATAAATTTTATTAATTTTCAGCTTGCATGTTCTATAATAATCCTTTTTCCGATTTTAGTTAATTTCCTACATATTCTTTAATATAGTCTTCATCTTAAAACATTACAGCGTATGGTTTAAAGCTTTATATTGTTGAAGACATTACTTTTATATTACAATTAAGTGTTATTACAAGATTATAACTGTCCCACTGCTACAAGCAGACGGGAATTTAGATTATTGTGTTCAAAAATCACGCTTGACTTCCTCGTTGGTCTAGTGGTAAGTAAGCGCGACTGCTGAGCAAGAGGTCCTAGGTTCAAATCCCGGGTCTGGCACAGTGTTACTGAGTTTTCCGTTAGGTAATTCCCAGTAGCAGCACGGAGTCTCGATTTGTGCCCGGTTGATGGCAATAGGCTCGCCCCCTATTACATTGGGACTTACAACATAACTGGCGAAATGTGGGTGTACTATATGTTCACCTCTACCTACCCCTTCGGGGAATACAGGCGTGATGTTATGTTATGTTACACAAGTTTCAAGTCTAAGCAAGTATGTATCAATGTGACATTTTCCATGTAATACTATCTAAGATATTCTAAGTTACCAGACTGGTGCGGGTAAAAATCGTGAGGAAACCTGGATTTAATTATATGAAATCGCCCGCAGTGAGCTAGCGTGGTGAACAATGCTCGTTCCCTCTGTATGAGAGGTGTTTGCAGCAGTGGGACAGTTACAGGCTGGTAATTCTTACTCTTAAATGTCTTATACTCAATGATAAGGATTACAGAAGGGGAAAATACCGCATTATTCGAGAACAATACAGAAAAATAATTTCGTCTCCATATATAAGTATTGCAATGTCATAACCAACTAATTAAACTAATCTAAAGAGAGGTGGGAATAGTATTTTTTGCTAAAATCTAGATTTTTTGATATTTCAGCGCAATTGTGGGCAAATTAACCAAAAAAAATCGTCAAAATCAACCTTTTTTGACCTCAAAAGGACCATAACCAACTATAGTTTCCATTTTCGATTGTTAATTGTCAATCTACCCACAATTACACTAAAAATCTATTTGTACTAATAACTTAGAGAATTTTATTAATAATATGGCAACTTTTATATACAATCTTAACAATAAATTCAGATATATTTCTTATTAAAATTCGAAAATAATAATAGAATTAAAATTTTGAAAAAACAAATTTCTTTTTACAACGTCGTAAGAATTATGTAGTTGACACCACCAAGCAATTGACAGACTTTTTAAGAGCTGTCATAACTCTATTCCTCCATAGATTGTGTATGGTGATAGGAACCTGTGACGTCACTAGTTCACAAACTCAATTGACTTACTATTTACTGATTTCAAAGCAGGTAAAAATCTGATTTTACAGTTAATTCAAAATGTATAGGGTTATTAGGGCTAAAATAAAGCATTTCTTCAGAGATTTTTTCTTGGAATGGTGTCAACTGCATATTAATTTTGTATAATAGGATATTTTCTTTAATATTTTTTAGAGATTTAACTAGAGTTTCATGATACTAAGGGAAGTGATTGTGTAGTTTGCGAACGAACTAGTTCGTAAGACCGCTCCCACAGATGAACTACGCGAACTAGTTCTCAGATCTCTATCTTAAGCTCTTTAGTTCGTTTGATGCGCGTCAAAAGTAAAGGTAAAAATATAAAATGTTACAAAAGATCGAACGAAGGAGCGAGCGATCTGCCTTCCTCTGATCCGAGGGAACTGACGAACTAGAAGAGCGAACTAGTTCGTTTAGGAGCGGCGAACTAGACTGAGGGATCTCAGTCGCGAACTACTATGCGCAAGTCTAAAGGGTTCGGAGATTTTATAGATGTCCAGGTTAGGAGTACCGAAGACCGACAAGCGTTTTAAGAATGTGATGAGAAAGAAAGTAAAAGATATGTCAGGAAAGGATAAACTTCGAAAGGCAAGACCCCTTAGACAAGTGGTAAAACATTTGACGAATAGAATGATAAATGTATGGGGATGACATCATGTTTCGACTATGTTATCGATGACATGTGTCATCCCCATACATTTTTCATTCTATTCGATTTCTATTCGTCAAGCGTTTTGCCACTTGTCTAAGGAGGAAGATCAGCCAAGTCCTGTGTCTGAACTCTCTCCGTCCGGGCGGCCTACCCTCGAATTTAATTTCAATTCAAGGCCAATGTAAACTGAATATTGATTTAACGGTAACATGATTCCGTTTTATTGAAACGCTGTCCATCTTTTGATCTCAGTTAGTTCCTCCCAATGGACACATAATATTGAAATTTGGCGCCAGTGTTAAGTTTAAGAGTCCGAAACAATTCCAATGCAATTTGGTCGGAATTAAATTGGAGAGTAAGCCCACTGGATTATAAGTGTGAGGGAACAGTGAGTGCACCTGTGTTGACAGACTTGTGTATAGTTCCCGTCACGTAAGAAGAACGCTGAGCGACTGTCAGCGACTGTCTGCACTCGGATATAGTCGCTTCCTATGGTCCTAGGATATTGTGGGTTATAATTAAGTGTGATTGTGTTATTGTAGAATCATTATAGGTACTTTACTAGTTACGTAACACTTTGGAATAGACTGGAGTTCAAAAGATTAAGTTAACGGTCAGAGTTCTTTATACGTGACGGGAACTATACTCACATCTCTTGCTCTCAGCTTATAAGCCGCCGTGACGTCAACTATAGCCTAACTAACATAGCCGGGTCGTTATAACCGGCTATATCTATCTGGCTATAGACCTTTGCGTCCATTGCAGAAGATATGGGAGGTATGCACTTTTTATGTAGGCTAAATAAACTAATTTTCGTGCGACTGGGTCGTCCATCTGGTTTATGGAGGCTAAAAGGCTATATATAGGCTAAAAGGCTATATATAGTCTCAAAAGCTATATATAGTCTCAAAAGCTATATATGGGCTCAAAGGCTATATATAGGCTAAACGGCTATATGTGGGCTATAAATAGGCTAAAAGGCTATACAGAGGCTAAGAGGATATATGTAGGCTTAAAGGCTATATGAAGGCTACACAACGGCTAAAAAGGCTAAATCTACAGTAATAGTCTAGAATTTTGTTTGTGCCTGTGTTGTCGGAGCTGGTTCTTGTGTGTGGGGTCCAGCATGGGGGTGTAGCCGGCGGGGGAGCAGAGCAGGGGGTAGCGCTCGTAGAAGCAGCGGTAGCCCTCGTGCAGGAGGTACACCTCGGGGAAGTGGAGCGACGGGTAGCGGTCCTTGTTCTTAGCGCGGTCTGAGGAGCGCAGGAAGCGGGAGCTGCAACAGAAAAGTGTTGATAAGTATTTATAGTTATAGATACGTAGCTGAGTTTGCAAGGTTAAGCAACTTTAGCTAAGGTCTGTATTTGGATGGGTGGCCGGTTTGCACCTCCGTGCCTTGAAAGTAATGAATAATATAGAATCAGCTAGGCATCAGTCACCACAACTTAGATCCTGGGTTTATCTTTCATCATCATCAGCCGGAAGACGTCCACTGCTGGACAAAGGCCTCCCCCTTAGAACGCCACAATGAACGACAACTTGCCATATATCTTTGGAAACCGGCACACCTGAGAGATTGTTCAACGGTGTGTAAAGCCATGTCAGAGGCCTACAGGCGGTTTAAACTCTGACACCAGGTTGTTCATCAACCGTACTATAAGAAGCGTATACTCACAGTTTGGGCCCTCTCTCAAGAGAGAACTCGCAGTGGAACACCAGGATACTCCTCTTGTTGGGGTCTTGTGGTTGCTGCGGCTTGTTCACCAGCGTGAGGACCTGCGCGGGCGTGTACAGGTTCAGTGCCTGCGCAATGTGCCCGCCTTCAAACTCGTAAGGGTAGCGGCAGTCGATTACCTGTGGGGTGACAAGAAATATATAGACATGTTTACTTCTGTTGAAGATTTTAATGTTTTTAGCATGTTAATGGGTGTACTACGGACAATTTTCAAAGTTTAGGAGACTGGATGTTCGGATCGCGACTCCGCCGCGTCGTCAATTCGTAAATAAGGGCTCCGTTTGAGTCCGAAACAGACAGACAGACAAAAAAAATGCATTTTTGTTATGTGTATCGTGTATACTATAGTATGCATTGAGTAAAAACAAATTATTCTGATGTTACAAACAGACACTCCAATTTTATTTAGTGTATTCAATGTGAGGTCTGAAAAATCCAGCGACGGAGGTCCTTGTTTGGATGCCCTAATATAACATTGATCGAACAGTGTCTCGCAGGTACCTGGTAGTCGGCGACCAGGTGCCGGTAGTCCCCCCTCAGCAGCGCGGCCAGCGTGTCGCAGGAGATGGAGCGCAGGTCGGCGTGCGCGCCGCGCGTCAGCGGGAGGGAGAAGGGCCGCGAGAAGTCGCCGATGAGGTCGGGCTCCGCTGGGGGGGGGACAGGGATACAGCGGATGGCATACTTTAAGGGATATACATACTTTAACTATACGGTAGTTCTCTAGCGACCCTGCCTCCCCGTCATCTGAGGCGCAGAGCATGCAATGTGTGGTTTTAGTGGGTATACCCCTGAGGACCAGCCTTCCTGGTTCATGGGGGGTGTCCCACATAATCCCGTCGCCACCCACCGGCGGGGTACACGTTAAACAAGGCCCTATACCCAACGATCATAATACCACATATTTAAGGCTATGGATAACGATGAATGTAAATGATATACGTAAGATCACAAAAATGCGCAATCAAACCAAATCCAAAGTTTATTACTACCAAAATGCAATAAACCAAACGTGTATTAATATTTATAATTAAAATAATTATATAATATAAGTAAGAAAATTCATAGTTTTGCGTGAACTATAAATCAAGACACCTTTGTAACTGATCATAATTATCTATCCACATACAAAAAACTTAGTTCCATTAATTAGTTTTCATCTTCTTCTTATCGTATGGTTGATGAACAACCTGGTGTCAGAGTTTAAACCGCCTGTAGGCCTCTGACATGGCTTTACACACCGTTGAACAATCTCTCAGGTGTGCCGGTTTCCTCACGATGTTTTCCTTCACCGTTTTTAGCAACTGATAACAAATTAATAGTACGCACATGAATTAAATAAATTAGATTAATTACCACCCGTCCTTTAGTCGCGATTGGTGAAGCGTATCGTGTTGCTGTGAGCGTTATATATTGGTAGTTGTGAATTATATACTTACTGTAACTTGTAAGCTGTTATGTATTGATGTGTTTACTGATCTTAATAGAAATGTATATTGATGTAAAACTGACAGATGTCTAATAAATAATTGAACGTTGATGAGAAATCGTTATTCTATTCCTACTAACTTTATAAATAAACTTTGAAATATGTAGTTTTTTAATAGTTATTAATTTGGTGAATCTTAAAGCAGCACGGAATTTGTATGAGTTTGATAATGGTTATAGGTTCGCCCCCTATTAGGTACATTGGGACTTATAACTAGCGACGTCTGGGTACGTTCTGCCTGCCCCTTCGGGGCGCGATACAGGCGCGATGATAAGCTAGTAATCTTCATAGGTAAGTGGTACTGGTAGGTAATGATACAACATTTTTATATATTTCACATAATTTATTAAAAAATATAACTAAAAAATTCACAATTTGTTTTTATATACTACAACATTATACATAATATATTAGTTTATTATAATTTTGAATTTATGGCCTAAAGTTCCTGTTTAAGTGTCAAAAGGTACCATTTCAGCACTATTTGGCGCGATATGGCACTCGACTTGCAGGCATAGAGAATCTATTGTCAAAACTTTACTTAAAATTATTATTTACATCTTATTTTTAACTAATAAGCGTATTCCAATTGGTTAAACCTATGTATTAACAACCGTTAGTTAACAGCCATCGTGGCCCATCGCCTGTCACACAATGGACATGATGGTGAATATGTGTTGACGGATCATGGAACTAAATTTTTAATCTATTTTCATGTGGACATTTTAGCTGATTTTCTTTGAAATCATAACTTTTTATATAAAATATTTAGTTAGTGACCACACTAGTCGTAAATACCAAGTATTTTATTTTAAAAGATTATTATTTTATCAAAATATAATGTCAGAGATACTTAGTTCAGTGATTTTAAAATCATACTATTGTATTACAGAAATGGTAAGAAATTATTAATACAAAAGTTCAATATTTTATCAAATAATTGAGTTTAAACACAAAACAACCGTATTTTAACGGTAATTCTAGAAAATTCTTTTCATATCACTAATAAGACATATTTCAATAAAATTATAAAACTTGTACACTCTGTCCAAGCGATTCTGATCTCTATAGCATTGGTGACAAGACACCAGACTGCAGTAATCAGTTTTTTTTAAAATCATCGACCCACGTTAGGAATGTCTCCCGTATCGTGGGTGCGTTTCACAAACATTGAATATCACATACACAAACACCTAGTTGGTATGTAAATTCGATCGCGGTGGTCATCACGTGATGTTTTGAGCTGTTTTTAAAGTCAAAATCGCTTGAATAAACGATAAATAAGTTTGTTTGCCTTAGGGCCTCTTTCACCATCTACAAGTAAAGTGTTGAATAGTTACTTCTTGATAACGCTAATCGGCAAGTTAAAGTCACGAGTATCTTCTATCGTATCTTAGTTACAGGCCATTTTATCCTCTGATTAATGCTACTCAGATGAGAAATTCGTATGAGTAGTTACGGGTGACCAATTGGCGGTTAGTCTACTTGACACTTTACTTGTCGATAGTAAAACAGGACCTAAAAGTAATTTTATTAGTAATATGAAAAGAATTAAAGTATATAAACTCAATTATTTTATTACGAAAACTATATTTCTATATAATAACTAACATAATTCGAAGCGTACTATATTGCGGTGATCTTGACAAAAAATATTGAAAACACAAATTAAAATTTCGGAAATTGTTTTCTGGAAATATTTTTTACTGTTTATATACGGAAGAAATGTATTAGGGACGTTGACTACAGATAAATAATATATGGGAATTTATTAATTCTAAGAAAGGGTAGAATTAATTGGAAATCTGCGCTATATTACCCTAATTTTACTATAAATTTTATTAATTTTCAGCTTGCATGTTCTATAATAATCTTTTTTCCGATTTTAGTTAATTTCCTACATATTCTTTAATATAGTCTTCATCTTAAAACATTACAGCGTATGGTTTAAAGCTTTATATTGTTGGAACAATATTTTTATATTACAATTAAGTGTTATCACAAGATTATAACTGTCCCACTGCTACAAGCAGACGGGAATTTAGATTATTGTGTTCAAAAATCACGCTTGACTTCCTCGTTGGTCTAGTGGTAAGTAAGCGCGACTGCTGAGCAAGAGGTCCTAGGTTCAAATCCCGGGTCTGGCACAGTGTTACTGAGTTTTCCGTTAGGTAATTCCCAGTAGCAGCACGGAGTCTCGATTTGTGCCCGGTTGATGGCAATAGGCTCGCCCCCTATTACATTGGGACTTACAACATAACTGGCGAAATGTGGGTGTACTATATGTTCACCTCTACCTACCCCTTCGGGGAATACAGGCGTGATGTTATGTTATGTTACACAAGTTTCAAGTCTAAGCAAGTATGTATCAATGTGACATTTTCCATGTAATACTATCTAAGATATTCTAAGATACCAGACTGGTGTGGGAAACCTGGATTTAATTATCTGAAATCGCCCGCAGTGAGCTAGCGTGGTGATCAATGCTCGTTCCCTCTGTATGAGAGGTGTTTGCAGCAGTGGGACAGTTACAGGCTGGTAATTCTTACTCTTAAATGTCTTATACTCAATGATAAGGATTACAGAAGGGGAAAATACCGCATTATTCGAGAACAATACAGAAAAATAATTTCGTCTCCATATATAAGTATTGCAATGTTATAACCAACTAATTAAACTAATCTAAAGAAAGGTGGGAATAGTATTTTTTGCTAAAATCTAGATTTTTTGATATTTCAGCGCAATTGTGGGCAAATTAACCAAAAAAATCGTCAAAATCAACCTTTTTTGACCTCAAAGTCCATAACCAACTATAGTTTCTTTTTTCGATTGTAAATTGCCAATCTACCCACAATTGCACTAAAAATCTATTTGTACTAATAACTTAGAGAATTTTATTAATAATATGGCAACTTTTATATACAATCTTAACAATAAATTCAGATATATTTCTTATTAAAATTCGAAAATAATAATAGAATTAAAATTTTGAAAAAACAAATTTCTTTTTACAACGTCGTAAGAATTATGTAGTTGACACCACCAAGCAATTGACAGACTTTTTAAGAGCTGTCATAACTCTATTCCTCCATAGATTGTGTATGGTGATAGGAACCTGTGACGTCACTAGTTCACAAACTCAATTGACTTACTATTTATTGATTTCAAAGCAGGTAAAATCGGATTTTACAGTTAATTCAAAATGTATAGGGTTTGAAGCGAAAATCAAGCATTATTTTAGAGGATTTTCTTGAAATTATTCGTTAATGGTGTAAACTACAAAATTTTGTATAATAGGATATTTTCTTTAATATTTTTTAGAGATTTAACTAGAGTTTCATGATACTAAGGGAAGTGATTGTGTAGTTTGCGAACGAACTAGTTCGTAAGACCGCTCCCACAGATGAACTACGCGAACTAGTTCTCAGATCTCTATCTTAAGCTCTTTAGTTCGTTTGATGCGCGTCAAAAGTAAAGGTAAAAATATAAAATGTTACAAAAGATCGAACGAAGGAGCGAGCGATCTGCCTTCCTCTGATCCGAGGGAACTGACGAACTAGAAGAGCGAACTAGTTCGTTTAGGAGCGGCGAACTAGACTGAGGGATCTCAGTCGCGAACTACTATGCGCAAGTCTAAAGGGTTCGGAGATTTTATAGATGTCCAGGTTAGGAGTACCGAAGACCGACAAGCGTTTTAAGAATGTGATGAGAAAGAAAGTAAAAGATATGTCAGGAAAGGATAAACTTCGAAAGGCAAGACCCCTTAGACAACTGGCAAAACACTTGACGAATAGAATGATAAATATATGGGGATGACATCATGTTTCGACTATGTTATCGATGACATGTGTCATCCCCATACATTTTTCATTCTATTCGATTTCTATTCGTCAAGCGTTTTGCCACTTGTCTAAGGAGGAAGATCAGCCAAGTCCTGTGTCTGAACTCTCTCCGTCCGGGCGGCCTACCCTCGAATTTAATTTCAATTCTAATTCAAGGCCAATGTAAATTGAATATTGATTTAACGGTAACATGATTCCGTTTTATTGAAACGCTGTCCATCTTTTGATCTCAGTTAGTTCCTCCCAATGGACACATAATATTGAAATTTGGCGCCAGAGTTAAGTTTAAGAGTTCGAAACAATTCCAATGCAATTTGGTCGGAATTAAATTGGAGAGTAAGCCCACTGGATTATAAGTGTGAGGGAACAGTGAGTGCACCTGTGTTGACAGACTTGTGTATAGTTCCCGTCACGTAAGAAGAACGCTGAGCGACTGTCAGCGACTCTCTGCACTCGGATATAGTCGCTTCCTATGGTCCTAGGATAGTGTGGGTTATAATTAAGTGTGATTGTGTTATTGTAGAATCATTATAGGTACTTTACTAGTTACGTAACACTTTGGAATAGACTGGAGTTCAAAAGATTAAGTTAACGGTCAGAGTTCTTTATACGTGACGGGAACTATACTCACATCTCTTGCTCTCAGCTTATAAGCCGCCGTGACGTCAACTATAGCCTAACTAACATAGCCGGGTCGTTATAACCGGCTATATCTATCTGGCTATAGACCTTTGCGTCCATTGCAGAAGATATGGGAGGTATGCACTTTTTATGTAGGCTAAATAAACTAATTTTCGTGCGACTGGGTCGTCCATCTGGTTTATGGAGGCTAAAAGGCTATATATAGGCTAAAAGGCTATATATAGTCTCAAAAGCTATATATAGTCTCAAAAGCTATATATGGGCTCAAAGGCTATATATAGGCTAAACGGCTATATGTGGGCTATAAATAGGCTAAAAGGCTATACAGAGGCTAAGAGGATATATGTAGGCTTAAAGGCTATATGAAGGCTACACAACGGCTAAAAAGGCTAAATCTACAGTAATAGTCTAGAATTTTGTTTGTGCCTGTGTTGTCGGAGCTGGTTCTTGTGTGTGGGGTCCAGCATGGGGGTGTAGCCGGCGGGGGAGCAGAGCAGGGGGTAGCGCTCGTAGAAGCAGCGGTAGCCCTCGTGCAGGAGGTACACCTCGGGGAAGTGGAGCGACGGGTAGCGGTCCTTGTTCTTAGCGCGGTCTGAGGAGCGCAGGAAGCGGGAGCTGCAACAGAAAAGTGTTGATAAGTATTTATAGTTATAGATACGTAGCTGAGTTTGCAAGGTTAAGCAACTTTAGCTAAGGTCTGTATTTGGATGGGTGGCCGGTTTGCACCTCCGTGCCTTGAAAGTAATGAATAATATAGAATCAGCTAGGCATCAGTCACCACAACTTAGATCCTGGGTTTATCTTTCATCATCATCAGCCGGAAGACGTCCACTGCTGGACAAAGGCCTCCCCCTTAGAACGCCACAATGAACGACAACTTGCCATATATCTTTGGAAACCGGCACACCTGAGAGATTGTTCAACGGTGTGTAAAGCCATGTCAGAGGCCTACAGGCGGTTTAAACTCTGACACCAGGTTGTTCATCAACCGTACTATAAGAAGCGTATACTCACAGTTTGGGCCCTCTCTCAAGAGAGAACTCGCAGTGGAACACCAGGATACTCCTCTTGTTGGGGTCTTGTGGATGCTGCGGCTTGTTCACCAGCGTGAGGACCTGCGCGGGCGTGTACAGGTTCAGTGCCTGCGCGATGTGCCCGCCTTCAAACTCGTAAGGGTAGCGGCAGTCGATTACCTGTGGGGTGACAAGAAATATATAGACATGTTTACTTCTGTTGAAGATTTTAATGTTTTTAGCATGTTAATGGGTGTACTACGGACAATTTTCAAAGTTTAGGAGACTGGATGTTCGGATCGCGACTCCGCCGCGTCGTCAATTCGTAAATAAGGGCTCCGTTTGAGTCCGAAACAGACAGACAGACAAAAAAAAATGCATTTTTGTTATGTGTATCGTGTATACTATAGTATGCATTGAGTAAAAACAAATTATTTTGATGTTACACACAGACACTCCAATTTTATTTAGTGTATTCAATGTAAGGTCTGAAAAATACAGCGACGGAGGTCCTTGTTTGTACCTGGTAGTCGGCGACCAGGTGCCGGTAGTCCCCCCTCAGCAGCGCGGCCAGCGTGTCGCAGGAGATGGAGCGCAGGTCGGCGTGCGCGCCGCGCGTCAGCGGGAGGGAGAAGGGCCGCGAGAAGTCGCCGATGAGGTCGGGCTCCGCTGGGGGGGGGACAGGGATACAGCGGATGGCATACTTTAAGGGATATACATACTTTAACTATACGGTAGTTCTCTAGCGACCCTGCCTCCCCGTCATCTGAGGCGCAGAGCATGCAATGTGTGGTTTTAGTGGGTATACCCCTGAGGACCAGCCTTCCTGGTTCATGGGGGGTGTCCCACATAATCCCGTCGCCACCCACCGGCGGGGTACACGTTAAACAAGGCCCTATACCCAACGATCATAATACCACATATTTAAGGCTATGGATAACGATGAATGTAAATGATATACGTAAGATCACAAAAATGCGCAATCAAACCAAATCCAAAGTTTATTACTACCAAAATGCAATAAACCAAACGTGTATTAATATTTATAATTAAAATAATTATATAATATAAGTAAGAAAATTCATAGTTTTGCGTGAACTATAAATCAAGACACCTTTGTAACTGATCATAATTATCTATCCACATACAAAAAACTTAGTTCCATTAATTAGTTTTCATCTTCTTCTTATCGTATGGTTGATGAACAACCTGGTGTCAGAGTTTAAACCGCCTGTAGGCCTCTGACATGGCTTTACACACCGTTGAACAATCTCTCAGGTGTGCCGGTTTCCTCACGATGTTTTCCTTCACCGTTTTTAGCAACTGATAACTAATGTATAGTACGCACATGAATTAAATAAATTAGATTAATTACCACCCGTCCTTAAGTCGCGATTGGTGAAGCGAATCGTGTCGCTGTGAGCGTTATATATTGGTAGTTGTGAATTATATACTTACTGTAACTTGTAAGCTGTTATGTATTGATGTGTTTACTGATCTTAATAGAAATGTATATTGATGTAAAACTGACAGATGTCTAATTAATAAATGAACGTTGAGGAGAAATCGTTATTCTATTCCTACTAACTTTATAAATAAACTTTGAAATATGTAGTTTTTTAATAGTTATTAATTTGGTGAATCTTAAAGAAGCACGGAATTTGTATGAGTTTGATAATGGTAATAGGTTCGCCCCCTCTTAGGTACATTGGGACTTTATACTAGCGACGTCTGGGTATGTTCTGCCTACCCCTTCGGGGAATACAGGCGCGATGATAAGCTAGTAATCTTCATAGGTAAGTGGTACTGGTAGGTAATGATACAACATTTTTATATATTTCACATAATTTATTAAAAAATATAACTAAAAAATTCACAATTTGTTTTTATATACTACAACATTATACATAATATATTAGTTTATTATAATTTTGAATTTATGGCCTAAAGTTCCTGTTTAAGTGTCAAAAGGTACCATTTCAGCACTATTTGGCGCGATATGGCACTCGACTTGCAGGCATAGAGAATCTATTGTCAAAACTTTACTTAAAATTATTATTTACATCTTATTTTTAACTAATAAGCGTATTCCAATTGGTTAAACCTATGTATTAACAACCGTTAGTTAACAGCCATCGTGGCCCATCGCCTGTCACACAATGGACATGATGGTGAATATGTATTGACGGATCATGGAACTAAATTTTTAAGCTATTTTCTTCATGTGGACATTTTAGCTGTTTTTCTTTGAAATCATCACTTTTTATATAAAATATTTAGTTAGAGACCACACTAGTCGTAAATACCAAGTATTTTACATAAAAAGATTATTATTTTATCAAAATATAATGTCAGAGATACTTAGTTCAGTGATTTTAATATCATACTATTGTATTACTGAAATGGTAAGAAATTATTAATACAAAAGTTCAATATCTTATCAAATAATTGAGTTTAAACACAAAACAACCGTATTTTAACGGTAATTCTAGAAAATTCTTTTCATATCACTAATACAGACATATTTCAATAAAATTATAAAACTTGTACACTCTGTCCAAGCGATTCTGACCTCTATAGCATAAGTGACAAGACACCAGACTGCAGTAATCAGTTTTTTTTTAAATCATCGACCCACGTTAGGAATTTCTCCTGTATCGTGGGTGCGTTTCACAAACATTGAATATCACATACACAAACAACTAGTTGGTATGTAAATTCGATTGCGGTGGTCATCACGTGATGTTTTTAGCTGTTTTTAAAGTCAAAATCGCTTGAATAAACGATAAATAAGTTTATTTGTCTTAGGGCCTGTTTCACCATCTACAAGTAAAGTGTTGAATAGTTACTTCTTGATAACGCTAATCGGCAAGTTAAAGTCACGAGTATCTTCTATCGTATCTTAGTTACAGGCCATTTTATCCTCTGATTAATGCTACTCAGATGAGAAATTCGTATGAGTAGTTACGGGTGACCAATTGGCGGTTAGTCTACTTGACACTTTACTTGTCGATAGTAAAACAGGACCTAAAAGTAATTTTATTAGTAATATGAAAAGAATTAAAGTATATAAACTCAATTATTTTATTACGAAAACTATATTTCTATATAATAACTAACATAATTCGAAGCGTACTATATTGCGGTGATCTTGACAAAAAATATTGAAAACACAAATTAAAATTTCGGAAATTGTTTTCTGGAAATATTTTTTACTGTTTATATACGGAAGAAATGTATTAGGGACGTTGACTACAGATAAATAATATATGGGAATTTATTAATTCTAAGAAAGGGTAGAATTAATTGGAAATCTGCGCTATATTACCCTAATTTTACTATAAATTTTATTAATTTTCAGCTTGCATGTTCTATAATAATCTTTTTTCCGATTTTAGTTAATTTCCTACATATTCTTTAATATAGTCTTCATCTTAAAACATTACAGCGTATGGTTTAAAGCTTTATATTGTTGGAACAATATTTTTATATTACAATTAAGTGTTATCACAAGATTATAACTGTCCCACTGCTACAAGCAGACGGGAATTTAGATTATTGTGTTCAAAAATCACGCTTGACTTCCTCGTTGGTCTAGTGGTAAGTAAGCGCGACTGCTGAGCAAGAGGTCCTAGGTTCAAATCCCGGGTCTGGCACAGTGTTACTGAGTTTTCCGTTAGGTAATTCCCAGTAGCAGCACGGAGTCTCGATTTGTGCCCGGTTGATGGCAATAGGCTCGCCCCCTATTACATTGGGACTTACAACATAACTGGCGAAATGTGGGTGTACTATATGTTCACCTCTACCTACCCCTTCGGGGAATACAGGCGTGATGTTATGTTATGTTACACAAGTTTCAAGTCTAAGCAAGTATGTATCAATGTGACATTTTCCATGTAATACTATCTAAGATATTCTAAGATACCAGACTGGTGTGGGAAACCTGGATTTAATTATCTGAAATCGCCCGCAGTGAGCTAGCGTGGTGATCAATGCTCGTTCCCTCTGTATGAGAGGTGTTTGCAGCAGTGGGACAGTTACAGGCTGGTAATTCTTACTCTTAAATGTCTTATACTCAATGATAAGGATTACAGAAGGGGAAAATACCGCATTATTCGAGAACAATACAGAAAAATAATTTCGTCTCCATATATAAGTATTGCAATGTTATAACCAACTAATTAAACTAATCTAAAGAAAGGTGGGAATAGTATTTTTTGCTAAAATCTAGATTTTTTGATATTTCAGCGCAATTGTGGGCAAATTAACCAAAAAAATCGTCAAAATCAACCTTTTTTGACCTCAAAGTCCATAACCAACTATAGTTTCTTTTTTCGATTGTAAATTGCCAATCTACCCACAATTGCACTAAAAATCTATTTGTACTAATAACTTAGAGAATTTTATTAATAATATGGCAACTTTTATATACAATCTTAACAATAAATTCAGATATATTTCTTATTAAAATTCGAAAATAATAATAGAATTAAAATTTTGAAAAAACAAATTTCTTTTTACAACGTCGTAAGAATTATGTAGTTGACACCACCAAGCAATTGACAGACTTTTTAAGAGCTGTCATAACTCTATTCCTCCATAGATTGTGTATGGTGATAGGAACCTGTGACGTCACTAGTTCACAAACTCAATTGACTTACTATTTATTGATTTCAAAGCAGGTAAAATCGGATTTTACAGTTAATTCAAAATGTATAGGGTTTGAAGCGAAAATCAAGCATTATTTTAGAGGATTTTCTTGAAATTATTCGTTAATGGTGTAAACTACAAAATTTTGTATAATAGGATATTTTCTTTAATATTTTTTAGAGATTTAACTAGAGTTTCATGATACTAAGGGAAGTGATTGTGTAGTTTGCGAACGAACTAGTTCGTAAGACCGCTCCCACAGATGAACTACGCGAACTAGTTCTCAGATCTCTATCTTAAGCTCTTTAGTTCGTTTGATGCGCGTCAAAAGTAAAGGTAAAAATATAAAATGTTACAAAAGATCGAACGAAGGAGCGAGCGATCTGCCTTCCTCTGATCCGAGGGAACTGACGAACTAGAAGAGCGAACTAGTTCGTTTAGGAGCGGCGAACTAGACTGAGGGATCTCAGTCGCGAACTACTATGCGCAAGTCTAAAGGGTTCGGAGATTTTATAGATGTCCAGGTTAGGAGTACCGAAGACCGACAAGCGTTTTAAGAATGTGATGAGAAAGAAAGTAAAAGATATGTCAGGAAAGGATAAACTTCGAAAGGCAAGACCCCTTAGACAACTGGCAAAACACTTGACGAATAGAATGATAAATATATGGGGATGACATCATGTTTCGACTATGTTATCGATGACATGTGTCATCCCCATACATTTTTCATTCTATTCGATTTCTATTCGTCAAGCGTTTTGCCACTTGTCTAAGGAGGAAGATCAGCCAAGTCCTGTGTCTGAACTCTCTCCGTCCGGGCGGCCTACCCTCGAATTTAATTTCAATTCTAATTCAAGGCCAATGTAAATTGAATATTGATTTAACGGTAACATGATTCCGTTTTATTGAAACGCTGTCCATCTTTTGATCTCAGTTAGTTCCTCCCAATGGACACATAATATTGAAATTTGGCGCCAGAGTTAAGTTTAAGAGTTCGAAACAATTCCAATGCAATTTGGTCGGAATTAAATTGGAGAGTAAGCCCACTGGATTATAAGTGTGAGGGAACAGTGAGTGCACCTGTGTTGACAGACTTGTGTATAGTTCCCGTCACGTAAGAAGAACGCTGAGCGACTGTCAGCGACTCTCTGCACTCGGATATAGTCGCTTCCTATGGTCCTAGGATAGTGTGGGTTATAATTAAGTGTGATTGTGTTATTGTAGAATCATTATAGGTACTTTACTAGTTACGTAACACTTTGGAATAGACTGGAGTTCAAAAGATTAAGTTAACGGTCAGAGTTCTTTATACGTGACGGGAACTATACTCACATCTCTTGCTCTCAGCTTATAAGCCGCCGTGACGTCAACTATAGCCTAACTAACATAGCCGGGTCGTTATAACCGGCTATATCTATCTGGCTATAGACCTTTGCGTCCATTGCAGAAGATATGGGAGGTATGCACTTTTTATGTAGGCTAAATAAACTAATTTTCGTGCGACTGGGTCGTCCATCTGGTTTATGGAGGCTAAAAGGCTATATATAGGCTAAAAGGCTATATATAGTCTCAAAAGCTATATATAGTCTCAAAAGCTATATATGGGCTCAAAGGCTATATATAGGCTAAACGGCTATATGTGGGCTATAAATAGGCTAAAAGGCTATACAGAGGCTAAGAGGATATATGTAGGCTTAAAGGCTATATGAAGGCTACACAACGGCTAAAAAGGCTAAATCTACAGTAATAGTCTAGAATTTTGTTTGTGCCTGTGTTGTCGGAGCTGGTTCTTGTGTGTGGGGTCCAGCATGGGGGTGTAGCCGGCGGGGGAGCAGAGCAGGGGGTAGCGCTCGTAGAAGCAGCGGTAGCCCTCGTGCAGGAGGTACACCTCGGGGAAGTGGAGCGACGGGTAGCGGTCCTTGTTCTTAGCGCGGTCTGAGGAGCGCAGGAAGCGGGAGCTGCAACAGAAAAGTGTTGATAAGTATTTATAGTTATAGATACGTAGCTGAGTTTGCAAGGTTAAGCAACTTTAGCTAAGGTCTGTATTTGGATGGGTGGCCGGTTTGCACCTCCGTGCCTTGAAAGTAATGAATAATATAGAATCAGCTAGGCATCAGTCACCACAACTTAGATCCTGGGTTTATCTTTCATCATCATCAGCCGGAAGACGTCCACTGCTGGACAAAGGCCTCCCCCTTAGAACGCCACAATGAACGACAACTTGCCATATATCTTTGGAAACCGGCACACCTGAGAGATTGTTCAACGGTGTGTAAAGCCATGTCAGAGGCCTACAGGCGGTTTAAACTCTGACACCAGGTTGTTCATCAACCGTACTATAAGAAGCGTATACTCACAGTTTGGGCCCTCTCTCAAGAGAGAACTCGCAGTGGAACACCAGGATACTCCTCTTGTTGGGGTCTTGTGGATGCTGCGGCTTGTTCACCAGCGTGAGGACCTGCGCGGGCGTGTACAGGTTCAGTGCCTGCGCGATGTGCCCGCCTTCAAACTCGTAAGGGTAGCGGCAGTCGATTACCTGTGGGGTGACAAGAAATATATAGACATGTTTACTTCTGTTGAAGATTTTAATGTTTTTAGCATGTTAATGGGTGTACTACGGACAATTTTCAAAGTTTAGGAGACTGGATGTTCGGATCGCGACTCCGCCGCGTCGTCAATTCGTAAATAAGGGCTCCGTTTGAGTCCGAAACAGACAGACAGACAAAAAAAAATGCATTTTTGTTATGTGTATCGTGTATACTATAGTATGCATTGAGTAAAAACAAATTATTTTGATGTTACACACAGACACTCCAATTTTATTTAGTGTATTCAATGTAAGGTCTGAAAAATACAGCGACGGAGGTCCTTGTTTGTACCTGGTAGTCGGCGACCAGGTGCCGGTAGTCCCCCCTCAGCAGCGCGGCCAGCGTGTCGCAGGAGATGGAGCGCAGGTCGGCGTGCGCGCCGCGCGTCAGCGGGAGGGAGAAGGGCCGCGAGAAGTCGCCGATGAGGTCGGGCTCCGCTGGGGGGGGGACAGGGATACAGCGGATGGCATACTTTAAGGGATATACATACTTTAACTATACGGTAGTTCTCTAGCGACCCTGCCTCCCCGTCATCTGAGGCGCAGAGCATGCAATGTGTGGTTTTAGTGGGTATACCCCTGAGGACCAGCCTTCCTGGTTCATGGGGGGTGTCCCACATAATCCCGTCGCCACCCACCGGCGGGGTACACGTTAAACAAGGCCCTATACCCAACGATCATAATACCACATATTTAAGGCTATGGATAACGATGAATGTAAATGATATACGTAAGATCACAAAAATGCGCAATCAAACCAAATCCAAAGTTTATTACTACCAAAATGCAATAAACCAAACGTGTATTAATATTTATAATTAAAATAATTATATAATATAAGTAAGAAAATTCATAGTTTTGCGTGAACTATAAATCAAGACACCTTTGTAACTGATCATAATTATCTATCCACATACAAAAAACTTAGTTCCATTAATTAGTTTTCATCTTCTTCTTATCGTATGGTTGATGAACAACCTGGTGTCAGAGTTTAAACCGCCTGTAGGCCTCTGACATGGCTTTACACACCGTTGAACAATCTCTCAGGTGTGCCGGTTTCCTCACGATGTTTTCCTTCACCGTTTTTAGCAACTGATAACTAATGTATAGTACGCACATGAATTAAATAAATTAGATTAATTACCACCCGTCCTTAAGTCGCGATTGGTGAAGCGAATCGTGTCGCTGTGAGCGTTATATATTGGTAGTTGTGAATTATATACTTACTGTAACTTGTAAGCTGTTATGTATTGATGTGTTTACTGATCTTAATAGAAATGTATATTGATGTAAAACTGACAGATGTCTAATTAATAAATGAACGTTGAGGAGAAATCGTTATTCTATTCCTACTAACTTTATAAATAAACTTTGAAATATGTAGTTTTTTAATAGTTATTAATTTGGTGAATCTTAAAGAAGCACGGAATTTGTATGAGTTTGATAATGGTAATAGGTTCGCCCCCTCTTAGGTACATTGGGACTTTATACTAGCGACGTCTGGGTATGTTCTGCCTACCCCTTCGGGGAATACAGGCGCGATGATAAGCTAGTAATCTTCATAGGTAAGTGGTACTGGTAGGTAATGATACAACATTTTTATATATTTCACATAATTTATTAAAAAATATAACTAAAAAATTCACAATTTGTTTTTATATACTACAACATTATACATAATATATTAGTTTATTATAATTTTGAATTTATGGCCTAAAGTTCCTGTTTAAGTGTCAAAAGGTACCATTTCAGCACTATTTGGCGCGATATGGCACTCGACTTGCAGGCATAGAGAATCTATTGTCAAAACTTTACTTAAAATTATTATTTACATCTTATTTTTAACTAATAAGCGTATTCCAATTGGTTAAACCTATGTATTAACAACCGTTAGTTAACAGCCATCGTGGCCCATCGCCTGTCACACAATGGACATGATGGTGAATATGTATTGACGGATCATGGAACTAAATTTTTAAGCTATTTTCTTCATGTGGACATTTTAGCTGTTTTTCTTTGAAATCATCACTTTTTATATAAAATATTTAGTTAGAGACCACACTAGTCGTAAATACCAAGTATTTTACATAAAAAGATTATTATTTTATCAAAATATAATGTCAGAGATACTTAGTTCAGTGATTTTAATATCATACTATTGTATTACTGAAATGGTAAGAAATTATTAATACAAAAGTTCAATATCTTATCAAATAATTGAGTTTAAACACAAAACAACCGTATTTTAACGGTAATTCTAGAAAATTCTTTTCATATCACTAATACAGACATATTTCAATAAAATTATAAAACTTGTACACTCTGTCCAAGCGATTCTGACCTCTATAGCATAAGTGACAAGACACCAGACTGCAGTAATCAGTTTTTTTTTAAATCATCGACCCACGTTAGGAATTTCTCCTGTATCGTGGGTGCGTTTCACAAACATTGAATATCACATACACAAACAACTAGTTGGTATGTAAATTCGATTGCGGTGGTCATCACGTGATGTTTTTAGCTGTTTTTAAAGTCAAAATCGCTTGAATAAACGATAAATAAGTTTATTTGTCTTAGGGCCTGTTTCACCATCTACAAGTAAAGTGTTGAATAGTTACTTCTTGATAACGCTAATCGGCAAGTTAAAGTCACGAGTATCTTCTATCGTATCTTAGTTACAGGCCATTTTATCCTCTGATTAATGCTACTCAGATGAGAAATTCGTATGAGTAGTTACGGGTGACCAATTGGCGGTTAGTCTACTTGACACTTTACTTGTCGATAGTAAAACAGGACCTAAAAGTAATTTTATTAGTAATATGAAAAGAATTAAAGTATATAAACTCAATTATTTTATTACGAAAACTATATTTCTATATAATAACTAACATAATTCGAAGCGTACTATATTGCGGTGATCTTGACAAAAAATATTGAAAACACAAATTAAAATTTCGGAAATTGTTTTCTGGAAATATTTTTTACTGTTTATATACGGAAGAAATGTATTAGGGACGTTGACTACAGATAAATAATATATGGGAATTTATTAATTCTAAGAAAGGGTAGAATTAATTGGAAATCTGCGCTATATTACCCTAATTTTACTATAAATTTTATTAATTTTCAGCTTGCATGTTCTATAATAATCTTTTTTCCGATTTTAGTTAATTTCCTACATATTCTTTAATATAGTCTTCATCTTAAAACATTACAGCGTATGGTTTAAAGCTTTATATTGTTGGAACAATATTTTTATATTACAATTAAGTGTTATCACAAGATTATAACTGTCCCACTGCTACAAGCAGACGGGAATTTAGATTATTGTGTTCAAAAATCACGCTTGACTTCCTCGTTGGTCTAGTGGTAAGTAAGCGCGACTGCTGAGCAAGAGGTCCTAGGTTCAAATCCCGGGTCTGGCACAGTGTTACTGAGTTTTCCGTTAGGTAATTCCCAGTAGCAGCACGGAGTCTCGATTTGTGCCCGGTTGATGGCAATAGGCTCGCCCCCTATTACATTGGGACTTACAACATAACTGGCGAAATGTGGGTGTACTATATGTTCACCTCTACCTACCCCTTCGGGGAATACAGGCGTGATGTTATGTTATGTTACACAAGTTTCAAGTCTAAGCAAGTATGTATCAATGTGACATTTTCCATGTAATACTATCTAAGATATTCTAAGATACCAGACTGGTGTGGGAAACCTGGATTTAATTATCTGAAATCGCCCGCAGTGAGCTAGCGTGGTGATCAATGCTCGTTCCCTCTGTATGAGAGGTGTTTGCAGCAGTGGGACAGTTACAGGCTGGTAATTCTTACTCTTAAATGTCTTATACTCAATGATAAGGATTACAGAAGGGGAAAATACCGCATTATTCGAGAACAATACAGAAAAATAATTTCGTCTCCATATATAAGTATTGCAATGTTATAACCAACTAATTAAACTAATCTAAAGAAAGGTGGGAATAGTATTTTTTGCTAAAATCTAGATTTTTTGATATTTCAGCGCAATTGTGGGCAAATTAACCAAAAAAATCGTCAAAATCAACCTTTTTTGACCTCAAAGTCCATAACCAACTATAGTTTCTTTTTTCGATTGTAAATTGCCAATCTACCCACAATTGCACTAAAAATCTATTTGTACTAATAACTTAGAGAATTTTATTAATAATATGGCAACTTTTATATACAATCTTAACAATAAATTCAGATATATTTCTTATTAAAATTCGAAAATAATAATAGAATTAAAATTTTGAAAAAACAAATTTCTTTTTACAACGTCGTAAGAATTATGTAGTTGACACCACCAAGCAATTGACAGACTTTTTAAGAGCTGTCATAACTCTATTCCTCCATAGATTGTGTATGGTGATAGGAACCAGTGACGTCACTAGTTCACAAACTCAATTGACTTACTATTTATTGATTTCAAAGCAGGTAAAATCGGATTTTACAGTTAATTCAAAATGTATAGGGTTTGAAGCGAAAATCAAGCATTATTTTAGAGGATTTTCTTGAAATTATTCGTTAATGGTGTAAACTACAAAATTTTGTATAATAGGATATTTTCTTTAATATTTTTTAGAGATTTAACTAGAGTTTCATGATACTAAGGGAAGTGATTGTGTAGTTTGCGAACGAACTAGTTCGTAAGACCGCTCCCACAGATGAACTACGCGAACTAGTTCTCAGATCTCTATCTTAAGCTCTTTAGTTCGTTTGATGCGCGTCAAAAGTAAAGGTAAAAATATAAAATGTTACAAAAGATCGAACGAAGGAGCGAGCGATCTGCCTTCCTCTGATCCGAGGGAACTGACGAACTAGAAGAGCGAACTAGTTCGTTTAGGAGCGGCGAACTAGACTGAGGGATCTCAGTCGCGAACTACTATGCGCAAGTCTAAAGGGTTCGGAGATTTTATAGATGTCCAGGTTAGGAGTACCGAAGACCGACAAGCGTTTTAAGAATGTGATGAGAAAGAAAGTAAAAGATATGTCAGGAAAGGATAAACTTCGAAAGGCAAGACCCCTTAGACAACTGGCAAAACACTTGACGAATAGAATGATAAATATATGGGGATGACATCATGTTTCGACTATGTTATCGATGACATGTGTCATCCCCATACATTTTTCATTCTATTCGATTTCTATTCGTCAAGCGTTTTGCCACTTGTCTAAGGAGGAAGATCAGCCAAGTCCTGTGTCTGAACTCTCTCCGTCCGGGCGGCCTACCCTCGAATTTAATTTCAATTCTAATTCAAGGCCAATGTAAATTGAATATTGATTTAACGGTAACATGATTCCGTTTTATTGAAACGCTGTCCATCTTTTGATCTCAGTTAGTTCCTCCCAATGGACACATAATATTGAAATTTGGCGCCAGAGTTAAGTTTAAGAGTTCGAAACAATTCCAATGCAATTTGGTCGGAATTAAATTGGAGAGTAAGCCCACTGGATTATAAGTGTGAGGGAACAGTGAGTGCACCTGTGTTGACAGACTTGTGTATAGTTCCCGTCACGTAAGAAGAACGCTGAGCGACTGTCAGCGACTCTCTGCACTCGGATATAGTCGCTTCCTATGGTCCTAGGATAGTGTGGGTTATAATTAAGTGTGATTGTGTTATTGTAGAATCATTATAGGTACTTTACTAGTTACGTAACACTTTGGAATAGACTGGAGTTCAAAAGATTAAGTTAACGGTCAGAGTTCTTTATACGTGACGGGAACTATACTCACATCTCTTGCTCTCAGCTTATAAGCCGCCGTGACGTCAACTATAGCCTAACTAACATAGCCGGGTCGTTATAACCGGCTATATCTATCTGGCTATAGACCTTTGCGTCCATTGCAGAAGATATGGGAGGTATGCACTTTTTATGTAGGCTAAATAAACTAATTTTCGTGCGACTGGGTCGTCCATCTGGTTTATGGAGGCTAAAAGGCTATATATAGGCTAAAAGGCTATATATAGTCTCAAAAGCTATATATAGTCTCAAAAGCTATATATGGGCTCAAAGGCTATATATAGGCTAAACGGCTATATGTGGGCTATAAATAGGCTAAAAGGCTATACAGAGGCTAAGAGGATATATGTAGGCTTAAAGGCTATATGAAGGCTACACAACGGCTAAAAAGGCTAAATCTACAGTAATAGTCTAGAATTTTGTTTGTGCCTGTGTTGTCGGAGCTGGTTCTTGTGTGTGGGGTCCAGCATGGGGGTGTAGCCGGCGGGGGAGCAGAGCAGGGGGTAGCGCTCGTAGAAGCAGCGGTAGCCCTCGTGCAGGAGGTACACCTCGGGGAAGTGGAGCGACGGGTAGCGGTCCTTGTTCTTAGCGCGGTCTGAGGAGCGCAGGAAGCGGGAGCTGCAACAGAAAAGTGTTGATAAGTATTTATAGTTATAGATACGTAGCTGAGTTTGCAAGGTTAAGCAACTTTAGCTAAGGTCTGTATTTGGATGGGTGGCCGGTTTGCACCTCCGTGCCTTGAAAGTAATGAATAATATAGAATCAGCTAGGCATCAGTCACCACAACTTAGATCCTGGGTTTATCTTTCATCATCATCAGCCGGAAGACGTCCACTGCTGGACAAAGGCCTCCCCCTTAGAACGCCACAATGAACGACAACTTGCCATATATCTTTGGAAACCGGCACACCTGAGAGATTGTTCAACGGTGTGTAAAGCCATGTCAGAGGCCTACAGGCGGTTTAAACTCTGACACCAGGTTGTTCATCAACCGTACTATAAGAAGCGTATACTCACAGTTTGGGCCCTCTCTCAAGAGAGAACTCGCAGTGGAACACCAGGATACTCCTCTTGTTGGGGTCTTGTGGATGCTGCGGCTTGTTCACCAGCGTGAGGACCTGCGCGGGCGTGTACAGGTTCAGTGCCTGCGCGATGTGCCCGCCTTCAAACTCGTAAGGGTAGCGGCAGTCGATTACCTGTGGGGTGACAAGAAATATATAGACATGTTTACTTCTGTTGAAGATTTTAATGTTTTTAGCATGTTAATGGGTGTACTACGGACAATTTTCAAAGTTTAGGAGACTGGATGTTCGGATCGCGACTCCGCCGCGTCGTCAATTCGTAAATAAGGGCTCCGTTTGAGTCCGAAACAGACAGACAGACAAAAAAAAATGCATTTTTGTTATGTGTATCGTGTATACTATAGTATGCATTGAGTAAAAACAAATTATTTTGATGTTACACACAGACACTCCAATTTTATTTAGTGTATTCAATGTAAGGTCTGAAAAATACAGCGACGGAGGTCCTTGTTTGTACCTGGTAGTCGGCGACCAGGTGCCGGTAGTCCCCCCTCAGCAGCGCGGCCAGCGTGTCGCAGGAGATGGAGCGCAGGTCGGCGTGCGCGCCGCGCGTCAGCGGGAGGGAGAAGGGCCGCGAGAAGTCGCCGATGAGGTCGGGCTCCGCTGGGGGGGGGACAGGGATACAGCGGATGGCATACTTTAAGGGATATACATACTTTAACTATACGGTAGTTCTCTAGCGACCCTGCCTCCCCGTCATCTGAGGCGCAGAGCATGCAATGTGTGGTTTTAGTGGGTATACCCCTGAGGACCAGCCTTCCTGGTTCATGGGGGGTGTCCCACATAATCCCGTCGCCACCCACCGGCGGGGTACACGTTAAACAAGGCCCTATACCCAACGATCATAATACCACATATTTAAGGCTATGGATAACGATGAATGTAAATGATATACGTAAGATCACAAAAATGCGCAATCAAACCAAATCCAAAGTTTATTACTACCAAAATGCAATAAACCAAACGTGTATTAATATTTATAATTAAAATAATTATATAATATAAGTAAGAAAATTCATAGTTTTGCGTGAACTATAAATCAAGACACCTTTGTAACTGATCATAATTATCTATCCACATACAAAAAACTTAGTTCCATTAATTAGTTTTCATCTTCTTCTTATCGTATGGTTGATGAACAACCTGGTGTCAGAGTTTAAACCGCCTGTAGGCCTCTGACATGGCTTTACACACCGTTGAACAATCTCTCAGGTGTGCCGGTTTCCTCACGATGTTTTCCTTCACCGTTTTTAGCAACTGATAACTAATGTATAGTACGCACATGAATTAAATAAATTAGATTAATTACCACCCGTCCTTAAGTCGCGATTGGTGAAGCGAATCGTGTCGCTGTGAGCGTTATATATTGGTAGTTGTGAATTATATACTTACTGTAACTTGTAAGCTGTTATGTATTGATGTGTTTACTGATCTTAATAGAAATGTATATTGATGTAAAACTGACAGATGTCTAATTAATAAATGAACGTTGAGGAGAAATCGTTATTCTATTCCTACTAACTTTATAAATAAACTTTGAAATATGTAGTTTTTTAATAGTTATTAATTTGGTGAATCTTAAAGAAGCACGGAATTTGTATGAGTTTGATAATGGTAATAGGTTCGCCCCCTCTTAGGTACATTGGGACTTTATACTAGCGACGTCTGGGTATGTTCTGCCTACCCCTTCGGGGAATACAGGCGCGATGATAAGCTAGTAATCTTCATAGGTAAGTGGTACTGGTAGGTAATGATACAACATTTTTATATATTTCACATAATTTATTAAAAAATATAACTAAAAAATTCACAATTTGTTTTTATATACTACAACATTATACATAATATATTAGTTTATTATAATTTTGAATTTATGGCCTAAAGTTCCTGTTTAAGTGTCAAAAGGTACCATTTCAGCACTATTTGGCGCGATATGGCACTCGACTTGCAGGCATAGAGAATCTATTGTCAAAACTTTACTTAAAATTATTATTTACATCTTATTTTTAACTAATAAGCGTATTCCAATTGGTTAAACCTATGTATTAACAACCGTTAGTTAACAGCCATCGTGGCCCATCGCCTGTCACACAATGGACATGATGGTGAATATGTATTGACGGATCATGGAACTAAATTTTTAAGCTATTTTCTTCATGTGGACATTTTAGCTGTTTTTCTTTGAAATCATCACTTTTTATATAAAATATTTAGTTAGAGACCACACTAGTCGTAAATACCAAGTATTTTACATAAAAAGATTATTATTTTATCAAAATATAATGTCAGAGATACTTAGTTCAGTGATTTTAATATCATACTATTGTATTACTGAAATGGTAAGAAATTATTAATACAAAAGTTCAATATCTTATCAAATAATTGAGTTTAAACACAAAACAACCGTATTTTAACGGTAATTCTAGAAAATTCTTTTCATATCACTAATACAGACATATTTCAATAAAATTATAAAACTTGTACACTCTGTCCAAGCGATTCTGACCTCTATAGCATAAGTGACAAGACACCAGACTGCAGTAATCAGTTTTTTTTTAAATCATCGACCCACGTTAGGAATTTCTCCTGTATCGTGGGTGCGTTTCACAAACATTGAATATCACATACACAAACAACTAGTTGGTATGTAAATTCGATTGCGGTGGTCATCACGTGATGTTTTTAGCTGTTTTTAAAGTCAAAATCGCTTGAATAAACGATAAATAAGTTTATTTGTCTTAGGGCCTGTTTCACCATCTACAAGTAAAGTGTTGAATAGTTACTTCTTGATAACGCTAATCGGCAAGTTAAAGTCACGAGTATCTTCTATCGTATCTTAGTTACAGGCCATTTTATCCTCTGATTAATGCTACTCAGATGAGAAATTCGTATGAGTAGTTACGGGTGACCAATTGGCGGTTAGTCTACTTGACACTTTACTTGTCGATAGTAAAACAGGACCTAAAAGTAATTTTATTAGTAATATGAAAAGAATTAAAGTATATAAACTCAATTATTTTATTACGAAAACTATATTTCTATATAATAACTAACATAATTCGAAGCGTACTATATTGCGGTGATCTTGACAAAAAATATTGAAAACACAAATTAAAATTTCGGAAATTGTTTTCTGGAAATATTTTTTACTGTTTATATACGGAAGAAATGTATTAGGGACGTTGACTACAGATAAATAATATATGGGAATTTATTAATTCTAAGAAAGGGTAGAATTAATTGGAAATCTGCGCTATATTACCCTAATTTTACTATAAATTTTATTAATTTTCAGCTTGCATGTTCTATAATAATCTTTTTTCCGATTTTAGTTAATTTCCTACATATTCTTTAATATAGTCTTCATCTTAAAACATTACAGCGTATGGTTTAAAGCTTTATATTGTTGGAACAATATTTTTATATTACAATTAAGTGTTATCACAAGATTATAACTGTCCCACTGCTACAAGCAGACGGGAATTTAGATTATTGTGTTCAAAAATCACGCTTGACTTCCTCGTTGGTCTAGTGGTAAGTAAGCGCGACTGCTGAGCAAGAGGTCCTAGGTTCAAATCCCGGGTCTGGCACAGTGTTACTGAGTTTTCCGTTAGGTAATTCCCAGTAGCAGCACGGAGTCTCGATTTGTGCCCGGTTGATGGCAATAGGCTCGCCCCCTATTACATTGGGACTTACAACATAACTGGCGAAATGTGGGTGTACTATATGTTCACCTCTACCTACCCCTTCGGGGAATACAGGCGTGATGTTATGTTATGTTACACAAGTTTCAAGTCTAAGCAAGTATGTATCAATGTGACATTTTCCATGTAATACTATCTAAGATATTCTAAGATACCAGACTGGTGTGGGAAACCTGGATTTAATTATCTGAAATCGCCCGCAGTGAGCTAGCGTGGTGATCAATGCTCGTTCCCTCTGTATGAGAGGTGTTTGCAGCAGTGGGACAGTTACAGGCTGGTAATTCTTACTCTTAAATGTCTTATACTCAATGATAAGGATTACAGAAGGGGAAAATACCGCATTATTCGAGAACAATACAGAAAAATAATTTCGTCTCCATATATAAGTATTGCAATGTTATAACCAACTAATTAAACTAATCTAAAGAAAGGTGGGAATAGTATTTTTTGCTAAAATCTAGATTTTTTGATATTTCAGCGCAATTGTGGGCAAATTAACCAAAAAAATCGTCAAAATCAACCTTTTTTGACCTCAAAGTCCATAACCAACTATAGTTTCTTTTTTCGATTGTAAATTGCCAATCTACCCACAATTGCACTAAAAATCTATTTGTACTAATAACTTAGAGAATTTTATTAATAATATGGCAACTTTTATATACAATCTTAACAATAAATTCAGATATATTTCTTATTAAAATTCGAAAATAATAATAGAATTAAAATTTTGAAAAAACAAATTTCTTTTTACAACGTCGTAAGAATTATGTAGTTGACACCACCAAGCAATTGACAAACTTTTTAAGAGCTGTCATAACTCTATTCCTCCATAGATTGTGTATGGTGATAGGAACCTGTGACGTCACTAGTTCACAAACTCAATTGACTTACTATTTATTGATTTCAAAGCAGGTAAAAATCTGATTTTACAGTTAATTCAAAATGTATAGGGTTATTAGGGCTAAAATAAAGCATTTCTTCAGAGATTTTTTCTTGGAATGGTGTCAACTGCATATTAATTTTGTATAGGATATTTTCTTTAATATTTTTTAGAGATTTAACTAGAGTTTCATGATACTAAGGGAAGTGATTGTGTAGTTTGCGAACGAACTAGTTCGTAAGACCGCTCCCACAGACGAACTACGCGAACTAGTTCTCAGATCTCTATCTTAAGCTCTTTAGTTTATTTGATGCGCGTCAAAAGTAAAGGTAAAAATATAAAATGTTACAAAAGATCGAACGAAGGAGCGAGCGATCTGCCTTCCTCTGATCCGAGGGAACTGACGAACTAGAAGAGCGAACTAGTTCGTTTAGGAGCGGCGAACTAGACTGAGGGATCTCAGTCGCGAACTACTATGCGCAAGTCTAAAGGGTTCGGAGATTTTATAGATGTCCAGGTTAGGAGTACCGAAGACCGACAAGCGTTTTAAGAATGTGATGAGAAAGAAAGTAAAAGATATGTCAGGAAAGGATAAACTTCGAAAGGCAAGACCCCTTAGACAAATGGTAAAACACTTGACGAATAGAATGATAAATGTATGGGGATGACATCATGTTTCGACTATGTTATCGATGACATGTGTCATCCCCATACATTTTTCAGTCTATTCGTCAAGCATTTTGCCACTTGTCTAAGGAGGAAGATCAGCCAAGTCCTGTGTCTGAACTCTCTCCGTCCGGGCGGCCTACCCTCGAATTTAATTTAAATTCAAGGCCAATGTAAACTGAATATTGATTTAACGGTAACATGATTCCGTTTTATTGAAACGCTGTCCATCTTTTGATCTCAGTTAGTTCCTCCCAATGGACACATAATATTGAAATTTGGCGCCAGTGTTAAGTTTAAGAGTTCGAAACAATTCCAATGCAATTTGGTCGGAATTAAATTCGAGAGTAAGTCCACTGGATTATAAGTGTGAGGGAACAGTGAGTGCACCTGTGTTGACAGACTTGTGTATAGTCCCCGTCACGTAAGAAGAACGCTGAGCGACTGTCAGCGACTGTCTGCACTCGGATATAGTCGCTTCCTATGGTCCTAGGATATTGTGGGTTATAATTAAGTGTGATTGTGTTATTGTAGAATCATTATAGGTACTTTACTAGTTACGTAACACTTTGGAATAGACTGGAGTTCAAAAGATTAAGTTAACGGTCAGAGTTCTTTATACGTGACGGGAACTATACTCACATCTCTTGCTCTCAGCTTATAAGCCGCCGTGACGTCAACTATAGCCTAACTAACATAGCCGGGTCGTTATAACCGGCTATATCTATCTGGCTATAGACCTTTGCGTCCATTGCAGAAGATATGGGAGGTATGCACTTTATATGTAGGCTAAATAAACTAATTTTCGTGCGACTGGGTCGTCCATCTGGTTTATGGAGGCTAAAAGGCTATATATAGGCTAAAAGGCTATATATAGTCTCAAAAGCTATATATGGGCTCAAAGGCTATATATAGGCTAAACGGCTATATGTGGGCTATAAATAGGCTAAAAGGCTATACAGAGGCTAAGAGGATATATGTAGGCTTAAAGGCTATATGAAGGCTACACAACGGCTAAAAAGGCTAAATCTACAGTAATAGTCTAGAATTTTGTTTGTGCCTGTGTTGTCGGAGCTGGTTCTTGTGTGTGGGGTCCAGCATGGGGGTGTAGCCGGCGGGGGAGCAGAGCAGGGGGTAGCGCTCGTAGAAGCAGCGGTAGCCCTCGTGCAGGAGGTACACCTCGGGGAAGTGGAGCGACGGGTAGCGGTCCTTGTTCTTAGCGCGGTCTGAGGAGCGCAGGAAGCGGGAGCTGCAACAGAAAAGTGTTGATAAGTATTTGTATGTTTAGACTATAATAACGAGTTCAGTTTGCAAGGTTAAGCAACTTTAGCTAAGGTCTGTATTTGGATGGGTGGCCGGTTTGCACCTCCGTGCCTTGAAAGTAATGAATAATATAGAATCAGCTAGGCACCAGTCACCACAACTTAGATCCTGGGTATATCTTTCATCATCATCAGCCGGAAGACGTCCACTGCTGGACAAAGGCCTCCCCCTTAGAACGCCACAATGATCGACAACTTGCCATATATATCTGTGAAACCGGCACACCTGAGAGATTGTTCAACGGTGTGTAAAGCCATGTCAGAGGCCTACAGGCGGTTTAAACTCTGACACCAGGTTGTTCATCAACCGTACTATAAGAAGCGTATACTCACAGTTTGGGCCCTCTCTCAAGAGAGAACTCGCAGTGGAACACCAGGATACTCCTCTTGTTGGGGTCTTGTGGATGCTGCGGCTTGTTCACCAGCGTGAGGACCTGCGCGGGCGTGTACAGGTTCAGTGCCTGCGCGATGTGCCCGCCTTCAAACTCGTAAGGGTAGCGGCAGTCGATTACCTGTGGGGTGACAAGAAATATATAGACATGTTTACTTCTGTTGAAGATTTTAATGTTTTTAGCATGTTAATGGGTGTACTACGGACAATTTTCAAAGTTTAGGAGACTGGATGTTCGGATCGCGACTCCGCCGCGTCGTCAGTTCGTAAATAAGGGCTCCGTTTGAGTCCGAAACAGACAGACAGACAAAAAAAATGCATTTTTGTTATGTGTATCGTGTATACTATAGTATGCATTGAGTAAAAACAAATTATTTTGATGTTACACACAGACACTCCAATTTTATTTAGTGTATTCAATGTGAGGTCTGAAAAATACAGCGACGGAGGTCCTTGTTTGTACCTGGTAGTCGGCGACCAGGTGCCGGTAGTCCCCCCTCAGCAGCGCGGCCAGCGTGTCGCAGGAGATGGAGCGCAGGTCGGCGTGCGCGCCGCGCGTCAGCGGGAGGGAGAAGGGCCGCGAGAAGTCGCCGATGAGGTCGGGCTCCGCTGCCGCTGGAGAGAGGGGAGGTGGAGATAGAAACCAAAGAGAATCACGACCTGATTGGCCCAGTGGCTAAGGGATTGGACTGCTGCGCTAAGGTCACGAGGCAAAAATTTGTGTCCACCGCAGATGTTTGTCCCGAGTCTGGGTGTTTGTGTATGTGATATTTCATGTTCGTGCAAACGCACCTACGATACAGGAGGAATATACTAATAAGATACTAGAAATATTCCTGACATACAGGTTTTTACTTAGTTTGGGTTTCAGAGGCTTCATAGCATATTGTAATCTGATATTATGTCAAATAAAGATTTATTATTTATTATAAAGATTTATTATTTATTATAAAGATTTATTTATTAATTTCTCCTATATCGTAGGTGCGTTTGAAAGATCTCGAGTTAAAATAATTAAAATATGATATATGTTTAAACTTCCCGTCACATAAAAAGAACGCTGACCGTTAACTTAATTTATACTTAGTGTACTTATGTATTTTTTTATTTAATTCTTTAGTACAGTTGTGAACAAGGCGGACTTAATGCCATAGGCATTTTCTACCAGACAAACCTTTGGGTGGAGCACAGATAAAAAACAAGGTATGTAACAGTTTGGAATAGTCTGGAATTCTGACTGTTAACTTAATCTACTGAACTCCAGTCTATTCCTAAGTGTTACGTAACTAGTAAAGTACCTATAATGATTCTACAATAACACAATCACACTTAATTATAAACCACAATATCCTAGGACCATAGGAAGCGACTATATCCGAGTGCAGACAGTCGCTGACAGTCGCTCAGCGATCTTCTTACGTGACGGGGACTATAGCTTGGTAGCGAATTGCCGTTATAAGCTGGCAAGACCGAATTATGTATCTGACAAATATCACAGACATTTTTAATTCTTTTAAGGTGATACTACTAAAACATTAATGAGGTGCAAAATATATATGTATATAAATACTCACATCTAGCCATAGCGGACATGATTGACGCGTTGTTCTCAGAGAAAGCCCGTTGCAGCACAGGCCGCTGCAGCCTCTCCACTTCAGGACTCTGGCAGTTCGATCTCCTTCTCTTATTGGCTACAACCGTCTCACTTTCCTCCATTCTCTTGTTACTCCTCTTCTCTGCCGGACTCTCTAAGATGGAGAAGAGTGACACTCTAGCCTTACTCTCCGGATTGAAACTCAAACTCCTGTTCAACGGTCTCCGTAGGAAGTTCTTCTCTGATACAACGCTTGATTTAATCTGACCGGAGAGTAAGTCATTGAAGTTTGCAACTTTGGGTGAGTTTGACTCTTCGATTTCTAGGAACGGTTCTTCTAGTTCTGATATGAAACCGCTTTCCATGGATGTGGTGGATTCTGTGGTGTATAGCCCGGTCTTTGGCAGCGGTGACTGGCTCATGGAACCAATGCTGGAGTCACTCCTCTCATGCCTCAGCTTCGTTGGAGTTTCAGAGAATTTCAGAGACTTCTTGGCCGCTTGCTTTTTGATAGCTGGAGACGTGAACTCGAAATCTTCTTCATCGAAGTTCAGCATACGGGTAGCGGTGACCGTTGGCTTGTTGAAGCTGGTGGAAGCTTCATCATCAGCCAACGGTGCTCCAAACACAAAGTTTCTGGACGTAACCTTCCGGGATGAGGATGTGCGTCCCCTAGAGATGATGTTAGGGCTGTCTGTGGATATGATCTCGTATTTCGTGCACTCGTCAAAGTTGTCAGCCTCAAATTCTTCCTCCAAGTCGTGGAGGGTGTGGAAGTCGTCGACGTCTTGTGTCAGCTCCTTGTCAGGGACAAAGAGGTCCTGTTTGGGAGACTTGAGCGCGTGCGTGAAGTCCAACTGAAAGAGATAAAGATTGTGAGTGAAGAACGTACGGTAGGTTTCTTTTAGAAGAATTTTCTTTTTTGTAATTAGTACACAAGGGGTGCCGTGTGGTATCCGGCCTAGAATTGACCACTCCCTTTCCTCCCATGGGTGTCGTAAGAGGCGACTAAGGGAAAATTCAGAAAGTATGATTATGGCAACCCCCCCCCCCCTCTTCTAAAAGAGGGAGGTTGTTCTACAGTGGACGTCTTCCGGCTGGTGATGATGATGATACAAGGGGTGCAATTAGCCACGAGTGACGATACTAAGTGTCACTTACATTATAAAGGCAAAAGTTTGTGAGTGTGTTTGTATGTTTGTTACCTCTTCATGCTCAAATGGCTGGACCAATTTTGATGAAATTTGGTATAGAGGTAGCTGACACCTTGTATTAACAGAAGGCTACTTTTTATCCCGAAAAAATGCAGCAGGCAACACCGCAAGGCGCAGCTAGTAATGATAATAAATAGAAGACCAACAGTACCCACCTTCGTAGTAGACCAGTTGGTGACCTTCTCCCTCGTCTGCTCAAAGTCTCCGAACAGGAAATCCCTCGTCTCCTCTTCCACATCCAGCTTCACAAACGTCTCACTAATAAGAGATGCTTCATTCTCTTTATTACTCATCTTAAACCTGTTCCGTTCCTCCATAACCTTGGTTATCCTTGACCGCTTCACTCTAGTTGTTAATGGAGAATGCCTGCTCATCAATGGAGAATTCTGTATCAATGGAGACTGTTTTTGTAACGGAGATGTGTATAATGGTGACTGCATGAAGATTGGAGGCTTCGGTGAGTTTGTTAGCGGTGATTTCAGTCTGTCAAGCGGTGATTTTGGAAGCTGTATCTCTCCTAGTATTCTCCGTTTCGTTGGGGTGTATATCGGCGATATTTGTGATTTGCTAAAGTCAATTGTGTGTGGGTTCATCTTAATTTTATAGTTGTTTGTCATCGAGTCTTCTTGTTTACGTTTGGTGCCATTGCTTCCGGAATTTATCTTGAAGTTTTCGGTTATTAATCTGGAAAGAAAGAAAGGTGTTGTTAGTTGACAAGCTAATGAGAATATAATGTTTCATCATCACCCTGTGGCAGTCCACTGCTGGACATAGGCCTCTCCCAGTGTACGCCACATAGACCAGTCTGCTGCTTATTGCTTAAATATTATTAATCATGAAATAAAAAATCATTTACGCAAACTAGACTATTATAGGTTCTTTTTCAAAGTCGATTACTTTTAAACACCCCAAAATGCCCATCAATTGGTTATGTGAAGTCAATCTGTTATCAATTATGGGGTGTATAATAAAGTATTTATTATTAATTAATAGTGGGTTTGAGCCGTTTGGGTATACCATCGTGGTGAAAGGATTAGTCAGCTAGACTCTGCATTACCGAGTGCTAGCTGTCCAGGGTGCGCCAGGCGTTTGGAAATCGTAATACGATTTATGTGAACGCCACTCGTGGAGGCTCCTTTCATGTAATAATAACTAAAGACAATATTAAAAGTCCGGTAACTTATAAGTAGGCTCATGAATGATAATGGTGATATAGTAAGTGTACATATAATATACCAAGGATTAATTACACCTGTCATTGTTGTCATATCAAAGAATACAGATGTCAACAGTATTATCCTCGTTTATTAGGCCTATTTTAAACAAGATGGGTTTAAAATAGGCCTAATTAAAGTTATTTTACATTATTTGATCAAAACGCATCAAATTATTCTTCCTCATCATTCCTTTTAACAGTGGGTAAGAAGCAGTGAGGTAGGCAGAACACACACATTACCATTAATAACATTTTATTTGAAAGTTATATCAAATATTATTTTGTTAATTAAGTAAAGTCTATGTAGTTAACACTTAGTAAATGTTGAGTAATTAGTAACTTGACTTAAAGATATCATATTTCTAAGTTAACCTGATATTTTAAAAGTTAATTAACATTGATGAATGTTTCCAGCCAGTGTTCATGTTCAATGACCTAACTAACACATGATACACCCTACAGCTGTTGTAAACAACAAACATATAACATACCAACCCTAAATATAAAATCTGTGTGAAAATAAACCAACTTGTCAAGGCAAAAGTTTTTCAAACTAGACTTTGTAGTCCAAAATCAGTTTCACATGGGTTTGAACTAAATAGGACCCTTCTGAGTAACCTTAAGGTCATGTGACCCGTCTTTACACTCAAAAACGTCAATATAGGACCGCTCTACAAAAAAATACATCGAAATTTGTGAACAATGGATCACTGACATACCCCTTTCGTTTTTTTCACTATAACCTATCTGTGTTAATAAATAAATCGATGTAACTGGTTTCACATACCGACAAACCCCTCGCCTATCCCTGAGGGCCTCATTGTAAACTTATTATAAACTAAAAAAAGCAACAAAAGACGATTTCCGAAAGCGTATTTTAACCTCCGTGGTCACAGTTTTAACACTAAATTCTCGTGCGAAAGTTTTCGAACACGTTTTAGAGGCACTTGTACACGATATTTGAATGTTTGGAGTTAGTTTTTAACTAAATATAATAATATAAAGGGTAGTTACAGTGTTCCGTGAATCATCTTTCGGCTATTCGCGCGCTCTTGAGGTTAAGTTTTAAATGTCAAAAGTTGCGAGATCTAGGTATTAGCGATTCTGCCAATGTCAAAACTTTGCGAAGTTTTAAGATTGAAAAAACATTTGAAAAAATTAATTTATTGTTGTAAATAATATTGCTAATTATATTATTTATTATGATGACTTAAAAGTACTAATTATTACTGGAATTCAATGTCTAGTATTCGCAGTGTAAAATATCTCAATGATTTCTTGCTAATAAATATTTGGAGTGCCGTTAGGGAACCGTGGTATAAATATAATGATGAATAGTTTATATTGTTTTAATTAATACATACATACTATAAGATATTCCATACAACAGCACAAAATCTTGTAACTATAAATAATTCCAAAATCCGTTTATGAATAATGCAGATTCAACTAATATTTACATTTATCGGTTACTTTTATTATAATAATAAATAAAGGGGACAGTAAGTAAAAGGATTCGATCTTTTAAGATGTATATTACACGCATTCATATTGTAATCGATTAAATAAAATTAGTCGATCGATTCGTATTCAGTAGGGATGGGCAATTTTAATATTATGAATGAATGTACGACAACGGTTATCATAATTTATCTCTGTCTGTATTTCTTGAAGGGGTAGACAGAGGTGTATAGTACACCCACATTTCGCCAGTTATGTTATAGGTCTCAATGTAATAGGGGGCGAGCTGGATATCAACCGGGTTGATCAGACTCCGTGCTGCTACAGAGAATAATATTATAATTTGTTCTAGATTATATTCTTCTAACATCACGCAGGTTATTCTAAAAGGCGTAGACAGAGTTACATTATCAGAAGACAGAAATTTAAATTTAGGAAGTAGGTGTTACGTGCAGCCATTTTGTTTTCCCTATCAACTAACTTTTCGATGCTTTGTTTTCTGTAACGTATTATATAGCTATAGGGTATCACGTGACCATTATCTACGACTTTAACTTGAGTATTAAATTAAAACATAATATAACACTGTAACGTATTATTCTTAGATAAAGCTGTAAATAAATAGTTAATTAATATAATTACAGTTCTAGGATGTTATTATTGTAGTTTTCCTTCCCATAGATTGTTTAAAATAGAATAATTATTTAGGTATATAAGAATATGATGGTGTTGCTTATATATGTAAATGAATAATAGGTTTGCTAAGCACTTTAATAATTAACTAGAGTTAAAACATAACATAACATCACGCCTGTATTCCCCGAAGGGGTAGGCAGAGGTGTACATATAGTACACCCACATTTCGCCAGTTATGTTGTAAGTCCCAATATAATAGGGGGCGAGCCTATTGCCATCAACCGGGCACAAATCCAGACTCCGTGCTGCTACTGAGAATTACCTAATGGAAAAGTCCGTGACACTTTGCCCGACTCGGGATTTGAACCCAGGACCTCTTGTTCTGCAGTCGCGCTTAGTGACCAATAGACCAACGAGGCAGTCAACTAGAGTTAAGTAATATTAATTTATAATTCACTAATATGGCTTCGTTCGACTCGCTTTCGTAGTAGTGAAAAAGTACAGTAGCGTTACTGTTTTCTTTAAAATCTAAAGTATTTAAGATAAAAGTGATAGCGAAACACTGATAGCCGAGTGGTATGACCGCTGGACTGCCAAGTCAAAGGTCGCAAGTTCAAACCCTGGCACGCACCAATGTCTTTTCGAATTCATGAGCGCACTATAAATTAGTTATCAGTTGCTAAAAACGGTGAAGGAAAACATCGTGAGGAAACTGGCACACCTGAGAGATTGTTCAACGGTGTGTAAAGCCATGTCAGAGGCCTACAGGCGGTTTAAACTCTGACACCAGGTTGTTCATCAACCATACGATAAGAAGAAGAAGATAAAAGTTATTGAAAATAGACCTTTTTATTATTAAAAAACGTCGTCCCACACTAGGAATTTCGCCTGTCTCGTGGGTGCGTTGCACAAACATGAAATATCACATACACAAACACCCAGACTCGGGACAAACATCTGCGGATCACACAAACGCCTATAATATTAGTGTGATTAAAATCTTTTGTAACGGTCATTTTAAGCAATTGTTTGTACAGTTAATAATACGTATTATTATTTGTGCAAGGTCAGTGTTTGATAAGGTTTATTTATATAAAAAACTGCCTATAACATAATTATATTAAAGATATGAATATGAATGGATGACATCACTAACGGATTTTGTCGCGGTTGTTATTGAATGTACCTATGTAATGTTTTATATACATAACATAAACATCACGCCTGTATTCCCCGGAGAGATAGGCAGAGGTGTGTGGTACACACTTCGCCGGTTATGTTATAGGTCCCAATGTAATCTTACCGGCTAAAACTGCAGGGTAGCATCCTAACTTTAGGGACGCGGGATCTGCGTGTGATTATATTATTAGTACATAAGTATTATATACTAATCATTACATGTTTATTACGCTAGTTAGGTAATACACAGGTAATTATATCGCGGAAGTATGCTTCAATGTTTAATCGATTTATTTAGTATTTTTCCTCAAAATAAACATCTAATAACATACTGAATACAACTCGTTTCTAAGCGAAGTATTTATTTAAGCTGTCCCTTCATCATCATCAGCCGGAAGAAGTCCACTGCTGAACAAAGGCCTCCCCCTTGGGAGGGGGGGGGGTTGCCATAATCCCCATAAGTTTCTTACTAACTGATAATAATATGGGTCTGGATTCGTGCCCGGTTGATGTCCAGCTCGCCCCCTATTACATTGGGACCTATAACATAATTGGCGAAATGTGGGTGTGCTATACAATTCTGCCGACCCCTTCGTGGAGACTAAGCGTGAAGTGGTATGTTATGTGTTTTATTAATATGCGACACAGGAGAAATTCCTAGTGTAGAGCGAGGTTTTTTATAAAAAAAAAATAGTCTTCCGGTTGTACTCAAGAGTTTAGATTATATACAGGGAATACCCAACTTATGAACTCAAATAGAAGCCCTTATTGCGATTGCAAAAGCTGCAATAATAATATGTAAATATAGCATAACATCACGCCTGAATTCCCCGAAGGGCAGCAGAGGTGTATATATACCTACTCTCACATTTCGCCAGTTATGTTATAGGTCCCAATGTAATAAAAGGCAAGTTTGCAACAACCGGGCACAAATCCAGACTCCGTGCTGCTACTGAGAATTACCTAATGGAAAAAGTCGGTAACACTGCCCGAGGGATTCGAAAGCAGGACCTCATGCTCAGCAGTCGCGCTTAACGACCACTAGACCACTAGGCAGTAACGTATGTATGTTAAAAAGCCAAAACATTTTAGATTAGGTCCTTATCTGCGAGCTACAAAAGCGCATTTATTAAACCGACCTACTTAGATAGATGACGTCACTAACAAGGACTATATGTCGCATAGAAGTTCATTGGGGTCAATGGTTGAAGGAGTTAGCGATACAAGGGGCCCCGGGGCACGGTGGGAGGACATTTATAAACGCCCCACACTAGGAACTTCTCCTGTATCGTGGGTGCGTTTCACAAACATGAAATTCTAGCTGCGCCCCGCGGTGTTGACCGCTACATTTTTTCGGGATAAATAGTGCCTATGTGTTAATTTAGAGTGTCAGCTACCACCATACCAAATTATAGCGAAATTGGTCCAGCCGTTTGAGCGTGCAGAGGTAACAAACATACAGACACACTTTCGCTTTTATAATATTAGTGTAATCACATACACGGCCCAGACTCGGGACAAACATCTGAGGGTCACAAAGCTTTGTACCGTGCGGGAATCGGACCAGTAACCCTTAGCGCAGCAGTCACAGCCGGAAGACATCCACAGTTGAACAAAGGCCCCCTTTTAAAGTGGCGGTATTGCTATAATCTCCACGCTTGGCAAGCGGCTTGGGGACCGCAGTATTGGTGGTGAAGTTACAGAAGACGCTGCTGCCCATCTTCTGGATTTTCCCTTAGTCGCCTCCTACGACACCCACGGGATGAAATGGAGAGGTGTAATTCTGGCCCGACACTCTATTATAATGTTACATACATATAAATATTATGGTTTAAAAGCTCGTTGATTATTTGGCTTTGTTTGGGCGGATGTTTTATCGGTAATGATAAGGAACAGTACATTATTAAAACCTTGTTCGTATTGATAATAAATAAAAATATAATATTACACCAGTCATAACACCACGCCTGTATTGTCAAGCGGTAGGCAGAGGTGTGTAGTGCACCCACATTTCGCCAGTTATGTTATAGGTCCCAATGTAATAAGCGAGCCATTTGCCAGTAACTGGGACTACCTTCCGAAGCTTACTTACACTAAGCTTTAGTCGAATCCTGGGTCGCGCATAGTAATATTCGGTTTTTCCATTAGGCAATCAGTAGCAGCATGGAGTCTGGATTTGTGCCCGGTTGATGGCCAGCTCGCCCCCTATTACATTGGGAGCTATAACATAACTGGCGGAATGTGGGTGTACTATACACCTCTGCCTACCTCTTTGGGAGATACAGGCGTGATATACAAACAAAGGTATTTAAATATACCAAGCTCAAAAACCCGTAAGCCAAAAAAAAGCAATAAAAACTAGCTTATTAATGTCAAAATCAAAATTGGAACACAGTATTTCACACGAACGTTTATATTGCATGCAACGGCATTTCTTGTTCAGCCCCTAAGGTCACGACCCGACGTCTTTACCGTTACGATAAAAAAAACTTCCCTTAAATAAATGCAGCCATTGTTATAAGGGGTAAGTTATGGGGATAATGTAAGATAACGTATTTAAGTATATATTTACAGTTGTAAATAGCCACTAGTACAAAGAAGGTTTTTAGATAAGCCCGGTTTAAAGTCTATCTGGTGCAATCAGTGTGTCTACCATGAGGTATTACGTTTTTAACTTAGGGCCTGTTTCACCATCTACAAGTAAAGTGTTGAATAGTTACTTCTTGATTAACGCTAATCGGCAAATCAAAGTTACGAGTATCTTCTATCGTATCTTAGTTACAGGCCAGTTTATCCCCTGATTAATGCTACTCAGATATTGTGAAATTCAGGTTTATCTGTCAAACGTAGGGTAAAGTTATGCTATGTCAAAATGACAGGTTTAGTTGATAAATGTTGTTGTATGTATAATTTAAATAATGTGATATACCGTTAAATGATTTTTTTTTATTATTAGGTATATTACCAAATAATAAAACGATAGGGATGTACTTAAGTTCAAAAATCGACTAAAATAAATCGTTGCCCAACACTACTTCGAAAACAATACTCAATTATCTACGAGAAAACTGTCATAATCTACACTGGCTATCGATAACGGCTAATTCTAACTAACAACTACTGCTAAAGTAAAATAACCGTTATTCAAACGCCACAAGAGTTCAATTTCCGAACGCAAGGGTAAGAAATAAATATTTATTCAAATCACTGTTTGGCCGTTAATGTTTGGTGCATAATGCATTCCGGAGGGATGGGATCTGGTTTTTCAACAGTTTTTTTTTAACGTTATATACAAGACACTTGTCAATGGAATCAAGAATGCATGGAGTGTCATGTCTGAGACGTTACATCTTTGCCCGAAGTTTTAATAATACTGGCCGCTATTTCACAATATGACGGGTATACCGTTCGTTTTTTGAATGTTAAGAATTTAAGAATAAAATTGATTTTGAAATTCGAATTGTTTGTAGTTAGCAGTTTCCTTGTTTACCAGCTGTGGCAGGAAAGAGGAAACAAAGCGAAAAAATAATAAATAACACGCCAGATGATGAGTTTGAAAAACCGTGTTTTTTTCAAAATAATCTAGGTACTTTGTTCGTCAATGGTAATGTTAATGGGTTAACTTTGATTAAGGGTAAGATACATGTCATAGCCTGAATCTTGTCTTCATTATTCAGGAGGAGGTATCTATGTATCGAAATAATATGAAGACGCAACTTTGTATTCCCTTATTATCGTAATGTAGGAACAGAGGAGAGATTAGGCATTGTTACAGTTAATTAATTTATTTATAATTTATGTACACACAAGAAAGAAACATACAAAAAGAAAGAACATTAAAAGTAATATAGTACAAAGGTACTGCTTATTTCATTAAGAAATCTCTTCCAGCCGACCTTCGAAAGGAGAAATAATTTAGAAATTAAGACGTTAATTAATATAGGTAAGGAGTCGAAAGCCATTTCTATTTTCTATGCAATTTAATTAGGAATTTCCACTTTCAACTACTAGCAATACAAAGCTATCAGGTAAACCAATAACCTAATGTGTAAGAGGAAGTACAACTGTTTAAAATCAGTTGCCAGTAGACAGGATGTGGGGATCCTTCGACCTTGGAGATATTTAAAGGCCGCATGTGTTGCCGTTTCCAAAGATATCGGTATTTGACAAAAAAATGACACTTCGTATTCGAAAATATTTGAAACGCTAAAATAATTGTCTATGTGTTCTATGGTGCCTGGTTTTGACATAATGAGCTTTTTGTAGCAACGGAAGTTTAAGTATACAGCCTAAAGTGTCAGTTATTTAAAAAAAGTATTATAATCAGCATAGTTGGGAAGCGAATTAACTCGTACTAGCCTAGTAGATAACCTAAACGTTATAATGACAATTACAAATTAAAAAAAACGAAGTTTGCTTTATCCCCGCAAAGAACAATAATTCACTGTCTTAGGCACAATCAGATGGGATATTCCAAACATATTAAAAACTACCAATAATACAATCATCAACAGCCGATAGATGTCCACTGCTGAACAAAGGCCTCCCCCTTTTAGAGGGGGGGGGGGGGGTGCCATAATCCCCACGCTTGGCAAGCGGCTTGGGGATCGCAGTGTTGGTGGTCCAGTTACAGAAAACGCTGCTGCCCATCTTTCTGGATTTTCCCTTAGTCGCCTCTTACGACACCCACGGGAGGAAAGGGGGTGGTCAATTCTAGGCCGGATACCACACGGCGTGATACAATACGGCGTAATAATACAGTAAATTATTTATATTTCTGCCAAACTAATTATTATACGAAAACAATACTTAATTTTTAATTTGATTTACAAAACCACAGTATAATCTAATATTGGCAGTTATAAATTATTATCAATCAACTTTTCCTCATCATAATATACCACGATGATAGCTTGATAACCCTATTTAATTAAAATCGATACAAAAACCGACAGATGTTTGTAACAGTGATTCACTAACCGATGTAGCCCTTATTGAAAACAATCGATAAAACCGTTATGCGAGTTATATTGCGGTGTCGAGTAACAACACAATGTAATATTGTCGTACGTAGTCGATTTCGATAATTAGTCAGTTTTAAGTCGCATGACTAGTCTGAATTTTTTAATAGCAACGAAAAAATATTTTGTAAAATTAGTTTGAACGACAAAATAGTACTTAATTAGTTGAAGAAAACTATAGAGAGTAATTTAATTTGTTTTAAAACTATTAAACTCACAAATTATCTTATCCCCAAATATGACATAATAGTATATTATTTTCTTAATATTAAAATCCCTTTAACTGTACACTGTAGTCCAGCGTTTACACATGTCAACAACCGCCATTTTTTTTTACCAAAAATCCGTTCCTTGACCTCAAAGACGTTTGCTTATCCCATTTACACGATTGAACACCTATGCTACTGCACTCACTACCCGGACTATTATACACCTTATATTTTAGAAAATAGAGAGTAATATCGAATGCAACTGCGTTTAACCGTTAGCACGTGCTATGGGGGAGTATGCTATTGTAGTTTATTTCAATTGATTAAAAAAATGATATAAAGTGAAATCTTGGCGCGTGCGCAGTAACAGCTGAAGGTATCAACGACCCTTGCAACATCTTAGGGGTTGAAACCAGGTGATGGTCAAGAAAATGTGCAATACCAAAGAAATTAATCTTGACATATAAAAATGACATTTGATAAATTATGTGACAGTTGCAGTTCGTGTCTATGCTTCTTATAGCAAAGGCGGTTGAGATACAGCCGCGATATTTAGTCGATTTCAAATTAAAATATTTATCTTTGAAAATATGATGTACAAATTCTGTAAACACAGTTAGTTTGCATATTTTATTATTATTTTGTGTTTGTCCATGTGAAATATCTACAATGCTACTTCTTACTACTATCTACTATTAATGTGGTTATTATGCTTAGATGTTTGTTGCGCAATAACGAAAAAACTGCTAAACGGATGTAGACAAACTTTGGCACACAGATAGATTAAACTTGGAATAAAGACGGACAGCTGGGAGATTTGTGGAGTTCTCTTTATGTATAATGTCGTTAAAACAAGTAATATGTATTCTGATTAAACTATTTTTTATCTTTAACATAGGTTTTTATATCGAAAAAAGTAAAAAACGTTAAAATTTTCCACGCGGACAAAGAAGAAAATGCGATTAGATTTATAAACTAAATTTTTTACCATGACTGTTAAGTAAATTAACTTGATCTATATAATGTAAATGTAAACGCAAGTGATTCGCTCCCTAAAATAGTTAATGGTGCCCGCAATCACGAATGCATTCAACATAATGAAACGGTTTTTATACTTTCGACACCATAAACAGCCCTCGGTGAACAATGCACCGGCATCTATCGATCGCTAACGGTCCTGGCTGTGTGAGCGTGTCTGTGCTTTAAAAAGATAGCGCCGCGCGGCTGTTGAAAAAATGGCGGAAAAGCGTCGGTTACAGATAATTGTAGGTGTCATATGATCGCTTTGATTTTTTTCGTACTTAAATTAAGCTCCGTATTTTTTTAGAAGAAAGACGTTTTAAGTTCCTTGCTAACATGATCTACATAATTGAGTACTGTCTAGTCGAGTCCGTTAGTTGTTTTCAGGTTTATTGCTGAACTTATTTTGAAGTAATTTCGTATTGAATAGCTTGGACACTAGGATGAAAAACTACGGAAAACATTTTCCAGAGACGAAAAGATGGCCCATGTGCGATTTGTTCATATAAATATAGATCTAGAAATAAAACAGTAGGAGTAGTGTATGTTTGATAAGACACGTGCCCAAATAATAGTTTTTATATTTTAATTCATTATAGTGGAGCTTACAACTGTTAGAAAACCACCTGAAAGCATAATTACACAAACAAGTAGATCCACTTTTACTATTGTCATTCAAAAACACGTTCAATACACTCAATTACTCATTGAACGAAAGTGAATGGGATGCGCTGAATGATCTTTGTATTGCGCGCACGTGCGCTTCCGTTTCCGGACGAGACAGGCTGGATCTGAATCCTTGACGTTTTGTTTAAAAAAATATCGGTCAAAAAACCACAGACAAAAAAAACAATCTATTTTTAGCAATGACAACTTATTATCATTTATATTTTTATTGACTAGTGATGTTATCTATCAGTTTTTTTAATCAATCGATACTTTTGAAGTGACAAAGCAATAAAGAAGCGGTCAAAAATACAATAAACTTATTTTCCAATCGATATGCCGAATCGATTCCCGAATTGCAACCACATATCATTGAGTAATCTTATCGGAATACCCATCTGCCAATAGAAATACTCTTGACAGATAAAATTGGTATTTTACTTCTATATAACGTTACCTTGAAATTGGTTGTTTATTAAGATAAGAATTGACTTACTAACTTTTAAAAGTTCTATTTGAAAGATTAATGGAATAAATACCTATGTATTTAACGGTGGGACCGTTACTGAAGGCCTCTTTTAAAGAAGAAACGAGCATTGATTACAATTGTGAGCTGTGGGTTGATAGTACCTATACCTATGTAGGTTTTGTCAAGGCGATTTTAGGAAGCAATCACTTTTAATTATTGAGTTAAAGTTCTGAAATTTACAGTTATTTTCTTCATACACTATTCAGTAACGAAATCTCTTAAACTTACTTGTCTTATCACACATTTGAGGCAGAAATAGTTTTCCACGAATGCTATCAATGTACGTCCGTCACTAGACGGTCAACCCCGCTACCATCTCTGTTGATGACAATCTACTGCAAGGTCTGTTTCCATGGCTATTACGACAGGCAAAATGTCCAGATTCGAATAAATTAAAAAAACGTATTGCTTCTAAATTTAAACAAGAACCTACGGAAAATTTTGCTATAATTTCCCGCGCACACAACGTAACACAGATAAATAATACCATAGGCATAGACTATATCCGTTGCAAGGCGCGTGCCGTACCATCTGCCGCTGCAAGTGCAGGCAGCTGCAGTCAACAATAGACACTACTGCCTTTATTTCCTTCCTTGGTACATCCTTACAACAGTATCTTACGTCTTCCCCTAGCATTTTTTTGTCGCGAATTTGATTTTGACGGTGACCCTGTTAGAACCGTTATGATATTGTATACTATTGTATTAGACATTTTATTAAATTTTGTATATTGTGTAGCCTTTTTTTTGGACGCAATTTTGACCCAATTGTTCTGATGAGAGCTTTAAATTAGGTATTTGTTTGTTGCATGGGACACATATTTAAGTGCTCCGCAGATATTTTTACCAAACCTGAAGACAAGAAAAAATCGATACGTTTTGTCCTGGAAAAAGACTCTTCTTCTTATCGTATGGTTGATGAACAACCTGGTGTCAGAGTTTAAACCGCCTGTAGGCCTCTGACATGGCTTTACACACCGTTGAACAATCTCTCAGGTGTGCCGGTTTCCTCGCGATGTTTTCCTTCACCGTTTTTAGCAACTGATAACTAATTTATAGTACGCACATGAATTCGAAAAGACGTTGTTGCGTGCCGAGGTTTGACTTGGCAGTCCAACGGTCATACCACTCGGCTGTCAGTGCTGAATAGCACTGATCGCTTAACCTAAGGTTTTGTAAAAGGCCACTTTTATCCTGAGATAAGACTACCATACTTTTTTGTCCAGGGAAAAATTTAAATCACAGCATGTCGCCAACGGAAGCTAGTTTCCTATAAACCCTTCATATACAAGAAAATCACCGTTTATACGGATACGAGAACCGCTCGACTGAATATTGTGATTGTGTCAAGACATCCTTCGTGTAGGGTAGTGTGTATCGAAGCTTAAATCCTGCTGACCACCGTCTTCCTGTGCGTAATGATACACTTTGGTGAACGACCACACCGCCCATATACGCTCCTTTGCGGTTTTCGTTCTTTTTTAGTTTGACAGTTCTTTGATAGGTTGAATGAGACCTTTCCTTTGCCTAAATTGTAGAAAATAAAAAACGCTGTCTAATTTTTCGATTTTAATTAAATCTTTTATGCACATAACTTCATATAGGCGAGCTGATTGTCATAGAAACAGGTCATGCAGTAGATTATCATCTACAAGGATGGTAGCGAGGTTGACCGTCTAGTGACGGACTTAGGTAGGCTTCTTTTCGTCTCGGAAAAACACCTAGATATAAGTAGTATAAGAGATGGTAGAGAACACTACAAACGTATTTCACAAAAATAAAACATAACCTTCTTCTTTGAAGTCGGTTAAAAATGGCGACACTTCTATGACTAACCAAGCCACCATTGTATAATTACAACATCTGGTCCCCAACGACTGTGCGATATTAATGTGTAAAACAATATTTGATTGGGCTCAGTCACGCAATTTTCATAATTCGATGCGCGCGCCATATGTGGCGACGCGGGAGGGAAGCGCGGGAGGTCGCGCCATCTTTGATTTTGAACACAGATAATAAAAAAAATAGTGCTTAAAAAAGGAGTTTGTTGACTATTCTTAGAGGATACAAGTTACCTCCAAGAGTGGTTCTAAGTCCGTCCGTCACTCGGTCAACCTCGCTACCATCCTTCTTGACGACCTGTTTCCGACTGACATTTCACAGCTGCCGAGATTTCGACATACTCTCTTATCACTGCATCAGATTCTTCATAAGCTGTATGCCTTGAGGGTTAAAGGTACTCTTCTACTTTTGACATAATATCCTTTGATAGCATTTTGAAATAATGCTTTACTTAAAAAAGAAAGTTGTTAAGCTCCTCCTTTTCCATTTTAGACTTAAAATAAAAGTCATAAAATTATAATTCTTAGATAAAACAGTTTCCTATTTTCCACCTCCACTCCAACCACTCTTTTAAAGCAGCACAAGAGAAAGCATTCATTTGCAACTGTAACAAAAAAAACCTAATCAACACCACGAAATAGATGAAGCCATAAAACTAAGTGAAAACGAACGTGCCCAAACCAGGCAATATGGCGGCGGTTGACAGTGACAGCAAAAAACGCGGCAAAAAGCTAAAGATTGCACATGATTTACGATAAAGTGTAGCTGTCGAAGGGCAAGGTGTAGAATTGTAACAAGGGTAAAAATAAATAACTGTATCGCATCTGTTTTTAAATATTCAAGTCAAGAGGTATCGACAAGTAATGACTGCGTTTATGAATAACTTATCAATAGGCTACTTCGATTGCGTCGTGTCAAAGAGTGAAATAAGACGCGATAGAAATATAGTTATGTATAGTTTTTTCAGTGTTGCTGCAATCGGTGGATGCTAAGTTGCCGTTCATTGTGGCGTTCTAAGGGGTAGGCCTTTGTTCAACAGTGAACGTGCTGGTGATGATGTAGCTTTCAGTTCTAACGCACATAAAAGATATTTATAGTTGAACATGTCCAAAAAGGATTAAAACAGAGAGCTACCTTGATACCTAAGTATGTCCGTCACTGGCCGGTCAACCTCGCTACCATCCTTGTTGATGACAATCTCTACTGCATGACTTGTTGCTATGAAAATGCCCCCTCAATTAGCATCGCTAATAGCTTAAGCATCGTTAATAGCTCCTACTTTTTAGCACTGATAATAAGAGTTTTCGTACACAATAAAAAAACAGCTGATAAACTTCAAAATATATCCGTTAACGAACACAGCGATGATTAGAAGGACCTTGAAAGAATTGTGTTCCATTTATGAACCGAAGTAGGTTAAAGCATTTAGAAGACAATCCGTTACATTAATAACATGACAGCAGAGATAAACTGTGACTTGTATGCTAGATAAGTTGAATCGGAAGTGACGTCTTGGCTTAAACTTATGTCAGGCAGTGTTATAACGTACTTTAAAGCAAGCCTGATTAATGGCAGTTATAAGACTACATTTGCCTTTCAGGAGTAAACTAAAGAATTAATATACATTTAGCAACAGTTTCAGTATAATCAAAAGTTACTATAAGGCCTTCAGGAGTGCTACCTAAGTCCGTCCGTCACTAGACGGTCAACCTCGCTACCATCCTTGTTGATGACAATCTTACAACAGATCCGTTTCAATGACATCCAGCTAATATATATTAATAACCAAATATGGAACACTATTTCAAAACCGTTTGCTTACAAGTTTAGTATTCTATTTTTAAACGCCGCTCCCACACGTTCCATATTCAAACGACTGTTCCGAATTCAAATAAACCAGTACTGTTCGTTTCAGCTGGTGACGTCATTAACGGTTTTGCACATTTAGTAATATTATCGTTTGTTTTATAATAATATGATGCATTTGTTTATCACAGTTGGTATTGTGATCTGCCTACAGAATGTTTAAATCGGTACGAAAAGATAATAATATGTATGTAATCACTATTGACTAGTCTTTTTTACTGAGAATCCTACTTATTCATTGATGTGAGAAATACTTTTTTTTTCGGCGAAGATCTGCAAAAGGATCCTTAAATTTCTTCCTACTTAAAAAATAAATGTAAACTTACCTTTTAGTTTATTTTTCCATTTATTTTTCTTTTTTTACCTGTGTTTAGTTTTTATTGTACCTGCCCCATAAATGATTAAATATAATTCAACTCGGTGCCTGAACTTTGCAAAAGACTGCATTTAATTAATTCAAACAATACGATATTCAAGATTTGGACACAAAAGGATCGTCCCAGCACTGTTTCTCAAAGATTCTGATTAAACTTTAGCGAATTCTATGCAAATTTATTCCGATTTGCTACTCTAAATTAGAATAAAAATATTTTGTTTTTCTCACGGAGTGTCATATCTGCATAATTATTATTTATAGTCTACTAGCGGCCCGCTCCGGCTTTGCACGGGTATAAAATATATATAAGCATTTCTCCACTATTTAATGGATGTTATTATACATATAAACCTTCCTCTTCAATCACTCTATCTATTAAAAAAAACCGCATCAAAATCCGTTGCGTAGTTTTAAAGATTTAAGCATACATAGGGATATAGGGACAGAAAAAGCGACTTTATTTTATACTATGTAGTGATGACAAGAATGTTATGCTAATGCTACAATTATTTAGGTGGACGATCTAGGAAATATTTAAGCAAAAAAAAACTTTATTGTTTTTAATTATCATACACCAAATAAGCAACAATTTGGATTTACAGTGACTTTAATTTGTTAAATAGCTTTTGTTAACTTACTTTCTGCTTGCGACTTCGATATGTTTATTTTTAGTTTTTTCCGAGACATTAAATAATCGTAAGATTTAATACGATTATTGTACATTATACAAATGTTACGAATTGATATTGTCTCTTGGCAGAGTTATGGCGTGGAGGGCACAGAAGCGTTTTTGGGATAAAGATATCAATATTATTTAAAACAGTTGGATTTTGGACCTTTGGATTTTCTTGCCGGTTTTCTCCATAGGAATGAAATTTTTGGGACCGTTCAACTAGCATCTTAACGCTTAATAAGCGTGTGTAATTGATTTCTAAAAAAAAAAAACAACATTTTAAAATTGAATACTTATATCCCTAAAGTTAAAACTAACTAATTATTTAATTTGTGTTTTAGAATTAAGTTGTAAATAGTTGTAATTTTTTTTTCTGTTTAGTTTTCAATTAATGGTTGTCTGGAAGAAATTGCTTTTAGCAATAAGACCGCCTTCTTGCACTGTTATTCTAGTTTTAAGGTTATACTATATTTTTCCTTTTTTTGGTGTGCGGTAAACTATATTCTATTCTATTCTAAAATGTGTTCTTTTTTTCAAGCATTCCTATCTAATTTCTTTACGATTAGTGAAGCAGTTTAAACATAATAAGGTTCCAAACAGACAGAGTAACTTTCGCATGAAGTAATATAAGTTCAGGACATAAAATCGATGACCAATATTTCGTCGCACAATTGATTTTAACATTATAATACTGACAATAACAGCAGCTGTAGAGGTCAAAGGATGTCATGAGATGACCAGATCACATGGGAACGGTAATCCAACCCCAATGCAACTCGGAAGTAGAATACTACAATAGATAATCAGATTCGCACGGTTTCTTAGGGAGAAAAAATGGCCGATGAGAATATGGCGAATTTGGATCACCTGTTTCTAGAGGGGTGACGGAATTGGATCGTCGTGTGGGCTAATTCCGGGTACATCTTGTACCGTAAGATGAACAAATGTACATGGGAAAGATTTTTTTTTTCTGTTTGACATGAAATATTTTTTTTTGTCGTGTGATGAAAAGTTTTGGACAGCATTGTGGATCTACAAATTGAATTAATTAAATAAGTTTTTTATTTTATGTGAAGAATTGTTTTTTTTTTTTAATTTTTTCTTTAAAAAACCTTTTGATAAATAGAGTTTGGCCAACGAAAGCTGTCCACTGAAAACGGCGGCAATTTCAAAAAAAATTAGGTTGTCAACACTGTTATTATACTGCATAAACAGAGTTGATACTTTTTAATATTCAGGGAAAAATGTCACTATAACAAAAATAAATATTTGAAGACTAATTATTGTTAATAATACAGATACCTTATCCAATGGTACCAAACCTACATACGAGTACCTATTGTGTTAGAGAGAATTGCCTCGTTTCTCATGCTATAACCTATAATGTATGCTATAACAAAGTTACATTGCTATATGGATTTTTTGACTCTCACTGTTTTTTTATTATTAGTTGAAGGTGAATAAGATGTGCATGAAGTAAACAACATTTTATTACTAAACGTTTATTAATGAACTGAACATAATTTTTTTTTGTAAAAAAGTTACGAATCGTAGTCGAAATCCGACTCTAAGTATTCCACACCTGATAATGATTCAGGTTCACTGCTTTCTTCACTGCTATCGCCCCCGACATTTATAATGAATCTTTCGAGCTCAGTTTCAAAAATTTGATCCCTCGCTTTATACTGATTTTCAACATTAATTACGTGATCAGTGTATTTCTTCCAATCGTCATTAGTTACACTATCAAAGCATTCTTTAATTAAATTTTGCATTTCCGATGCTGGTATACCAATATTTTTGCTAGCGACTTTTCTTTTTGCCTGACTCCATACCAGCTCAATCGCATTGAGGTCGCAATGGTATGGAGGCAATAATAAAATTTCATGGTTGTGAATGTTGCTGTGCTTTTTTAGAAGTTCTTCAACTTCATATTTTGGAGTAGGTTTATTATCTTTTACCAAACACATTAATTCTGCCTTTGTTTGATAATCCTCAAAAGCAATGTTATTTTCTTGAAGCCATGTCTGTATTACCACTTTCGTAACAGACATTGAAGGTGGTTTGTTGACTTGTTTTACATGGTAGCTTGCATTGTCCATCACAAGTACACTGGGCTTACTTAAATTTGGTAGCAACATTTCTTCTAGCCATTTCATATAGTTATTAGCATTCATATCATCATGATAATCTGCAGATTTCGATTTTGTGCTGAATATTAATAAAGCTCCTGGAACAAATCCTTCGTCTGATCCTGCATGTACAATGATATACCGTTTACCTGATGATATATTACTGATTACGCCACTCGTAGAAGGACCTTGCCAGGATTTTTTTACTTTATAATTCTGATGTACATATGTCTCGTCAATATAAATAATCTGTTTACCTTCCAGTCTTTTCTTATTAATTGTTCTTAGGTATCTATGCCTCCATGCAGCAATATCGTATCTTTCTGTAAGCAAGGCCCGTTCATTTTTATTGTTAACAAATTCAAATCCATTATTGTGTAACAATTTTCTAAGAGTTTCACGGCATCCAGTGAAGTCAATTGCTTCTTTCAGTTCATTATGCAGGTTTCTTAATGTTGGAACTTGTTTTTTTACACAATAGTATTCATTTATTTTATTTCTTATGGCTGAAATATCAAAATCATCCAAATTAGAAACTGTTGCTGGATGAGGTCGTTTCTTTCCTGGAGTGTTCCACTGGCCCTGATTTACTGAACCTTCCTTTTTTATTCGCCTAAGTGTTTTTACACTTACTTCTGAAAAAAACAAAAGACAAATGTAAACAAAACTCTAAAAACACCAAACACTTTCACAACTTGTCAATTTCTTTTATCTGAACTGATGTAGTTCAAACATTGCATTATTTGAAGATTTAGAGACTTTCAATATGAATCAGTGAATTCACTTTTTTATATTAATTGGCATAAAATAAGTTACACCTATCAGTGTGAGAATGTGATAAGTAAAACAATAATGTCATGTTAAACTAACTTATATCGATAATTATGTTAAATTAGAATACCTGTCATTGAAGATATCTTTTCTAAATAATGTTTTTCACAAGTCAGTATTTCGTTTTTTTCCACAGATATCATTTCATGTAACACCTTTGTTATATTGAGCTTTATCTCTCTGTTGTATTCGTCGTCAATACTTTCTAAAAATAACCAGAAAAGTAATTACAAAATGTTTAAAATATTCAAGAAATATCAAGATGTTTCCACATACTACAAAAAAACTAACCTAAAAGTGAAGCGATTGAGTTCAGTTGTTGTATTTTCTTTGCAGATTTCTCGTTTATATCACTTTTCACATCATTAAATTTGTTGATCATGGTAAACAGTAGATTTCTCGTCGAACTTTTGATTGTTTTCGGCATGATTAATAACAAATTCAAGGAAAAAAATAAACGATACGGAGTTGTTGTTGACATCAATAATGACAAATGTATCAGTTCCTTGACAGTAAAAAAATGTTGCCATATAAAAGTTTCTGAAAAAATTCGTGGACAGCTTTCGTTGGCCAAACTATAGAATAATTTGTACTCTCTACAAATTATTCTATTGTTTTTTGTAACTGTTTTATATACAGATACTTTTACAATTTACTGCAACTAGTTTGACGTTTTGTAAGTGCTCTTTTGTAGCCTATATGAAAATAAAAAACATTATGACTATGACTATACGTATAAAAATAACATAAAAGATGATGATGATTTACTTACTTAATAAAATAAACCATTTTCTCAACAAGGTTTTAACAGGCAAATTATGGGCAAGCGCACACCAGACAAGTATACAAAAAAAAATTGCCCAGCCATTTTGAACCGCCTTCTCACTGCTCCATATTTCTCCAGAAACATTCAAAGTTATCGCAGGACCGTTAGGAGCGTGTCATTATACTTTATCAACACCCGACAGGATGTGAGCAATGAGCAACGCCGGTACTGTTGCGGAGATAACTTGTAGCAGGGCTGAGTAGAAGAGTTGTAAGGCACTGTTGTCCAACCGTGTATCTACCATGAGTTACACAACCAAACAAAAATCTTAAATTTCAAAGAAATCACCAAAATACCAAAAAAATCCGGGATCGTTTTGGATACCGACATTTCCGGGATAGTTTTCAAAAACACGGCACACAAATTCAACTGATGGTTTTGTTCCGATTTCAAAAATCGAAGTTCTTTTTTTTATCATTTATACGCGGTTTTAATAATTATTGACAGTATGTTTGGTTTATTTTTATCTAACAAACCTTTTCTTTAGGCACTTTATAGCGGCCAACCAACCAGCAATTCATTTTAGTGTTTTCTTTTTATTATAATTTAAATAGGTTAACATCGCTGTCCTCCAGAGTACAACAGCCAGTACACTAGAACAAGGAGAGGGTTATCTGTGGCGACGGCTCAACTAAGCTTAACTAAGCCATATGGTAAACACACGTTAAAAGTAAACAATGTCTGTAGTGTGTGTCTATGAACCTACATAGTTTTAAAAAGGTTTCTGATAAAGTAATTCTCAGCACGGACTCTAGATTTGTTCCCGGTTGATGGCAATAGGCGAACCTATTACATTGGGACCTATAACATAACTGGCGGAATGTGGGTGTACTATACACCTGACTACCCCTTCGGGAAAATAGGCATGACGTTATGTTTTTAAGATAGCCCAATACTCACTAAAATAACCTAATTCAATACCAAGAACTGACAGCTATTATTTATAACAGATAATAAAATCCAGCACAGGTCACAACTTAAGATTCCAAGCTTAAATTATGTCAGAGACAATAAACGCGGCTTTTTTCGCGCTGACGTCACTTCCTATTACATCATAGACGAAGGATGTATGTATTTGAAATGGCGAGTCCGTGTTTTGAATAGAGAATTGGGTGAGTGTAACGGACTTTTCATGAGAAAAGTGACGTATGTGAGTAAATATGCAATAGGTACGCATTTTGAATAAATATTTAGATAGATAGATACTCTTTATTGCACACCAAGAAACACAGTTTACAGAAAAACCTTAAACTTAAAACAGTGCAAGTGGCGGTCTTATTGCTTAAAGCAATTTCTTCCAGACAACCATTAATGAATATGTAGAAACAATAAGAATAGCGGGCAGATGACGGTGTACATTAGTTACCATACATAACTTAACATATTATATAAAATTAACTATTACATATTATACCTATATTTATAAAACTTAACCATAATATATAGTATATATATACATTATTCGTACTATATAACATTTACAAGCGTAAGAACTTAATATACTTAGCAAAAAAATAGCTTAATGACTATTTTTGTCAGTATTTTGAATTCCTATGAATATTATATAAGATGGTTAGGAAATTGATAACAAAACATGGCGAAAAATTGTGACAACTTTTAAAACTCAGTTTTTTTTTCAGCTCACGCTCTCTGAATTAGAAACGATACTTCAACTCAAATTTGAGTTGTACCAAAAAATTGTCAGTTAACTAATTTTCACACTTACTGGCATAATATTGGTTTATGCAGTCAACATACTGACCATTAACACTATTTGTGCATTGCGTTCTATTTACAAACGACAAAATTCCCGTTTGAATTTCGAAAGTCCCTGCTAAGCAGGTTCTTCTCTATAGGAATGTCATTTTTTGGACCAAGCAATGCGTATTGATACTTTTGACGTTTCATAAGCGCCTGTAATTGGTTTACATGAAATAAAAGTAATTATATTTGAATTTGAACGTTAACGAACGTGGAATGATATTGTCAACGGTTTGAGGCAAAGGCGTTGTTTTAGAAATAGACAACGCATTGTATGAGGATAAATCATATTTATTCGAAATAGATGTATCTACTATGAATTAAAAGGTAATAAAGGACAAGAAAAACTGACTGCCTCGTTGGTCTAGTGGTCGCTAAGCGCGACTGCTGAGCAAGACGTCCTGGGTTCAAATCCCGGGTCGGGCAATGTGTGACTGAGTTTTCCATTAGGTAATTCTCAGTAGCAGCACGGAGTCTGGATCTGTGCCCGGTTGATGGGAATGGATGGGATGGATGAATAGGCTCGCCCCCTATTACATTGGGACTTACAAAATAACTGGCGAAATGTGGGTGTAGTATATGTTCACCTCTGCCTACCCCTTCGGGGAATACAGGCGTGATGTTATGTTACATCCTCTTTACAACGAAGCTCTATAGTCTATGGTAAGTGCGAACCATCCAGTCCCATTATATGACGACATCACAGAAGTGTGTCAGAATGATTGAGACAATAAAACGAAGTACTCAGCTATTGTTTAATAGAGTTATTACCGTTGACGTGTCGGAGACGAAGAAATTGATCTACGGCTTAAGTAATAATGCTATGGGCCTGTTTCACCATCTACAAGTAAAGTGTCAAGTAGACTAACCACCACTTAAAGTCACCCGTAACTACTCATACGAATTTCACAATATCTGAGTAGCATTAATCAGGGGATAAACTGGCCTGTAACTAAGATACGATAGAAGATACTCGTAACTTTTACTTGCCGATTAGCGTTAATCAAGAAGTAACTATTCAACACTTTACTTGTAGATGGTGAAACAGGCCCTGTACTTTTGTGGAGAAACAGTAAACAATAAGTTAACTGTTTTAGATTAACAATTAGCTTATAGACGACCAGAGTGGCGCAGTGGCCCTGGGATTGGACTGCTGCGCTAAGGGTTACAGGTTCGATTACCGCACGGGACAAAAAATTGAGTGATCTGCAGACGTTTGTCCCGAATCTGGGTGTTTGCGTATTGGTATTTCATGTTTGTGCAACGCAACCCGATACAGGAGAAATTACTAGGGTGGGACTAAGAAAAAATCAAAAATTCGTTTTTAACTTGCAACTTAAACATTTGAAAATGAAAAGCTTGTCGTAATCAATTCACTTTGAAAAAAACTTACGTAAACCCATTCATTATAAAACAAAGACAAAAAATACTCTGATTTGACAGTTACATAGACAACAGAAAACACAACTGTCAAACGATTTACGAAAGTCTATATCTATGGTTACAAGTGATTAAGCATGAACTTGAAGTTTTTTTCCATATTAATGCTTTCAACGATTCTCAACGGTATACAACGGTCCCGTCACGGTGCCTGCCTACACCGTAATACGTTATAAGAGACAACGCTTTTGTTTTACACTTATATCATTTAGTGTTAAGATAAAGGATAAACATAAGATATCGCGTGTATTCCCCGAAGATAAGCAGAGGTGTAGTAGTATAGTACACAATTCGCCAGTTATGTTATAGGTCCCAATGTAATAGGGGGCGAGCTGGACATCAACCGGGCACGAATTTAGACTCCGTGCTGCTACTAAGAATTACCTAATGGAAAAACTAGCTAGCTAATTAATTTTAAAACTGACAACCTCGTCGGTCCAGTGGTCGCTAAGTGGCTTGCTGAGCATGAGGTCCTGGGTTTTAATTCCGCGTCGGTGTTATTGCGTATTATTGTGTTTAAATGCAATTTAGAAGTACACTAGACATCTTACCAGTCGACAGCGATATTAAGGAATATTTCGATGCTTACAGCCGATTTTAATGTCAGTTTCTTTAAGGTTTTCGTAGACCGTACTGATTAAAGGTCTAATTAAATAAATTATACCATTTTCAGTGGCGTGCCATAGGAGAGGCCTTTGTCCAGCAGTGACTGGGATAGGCTGATGATGATGATACCATTTTCCACGATTTCGACACAGTTTCTCGGAAAACGTTAACAAGAAAAGACAAAAAAAGAAGAATCAGGAACATTGCTTTCTTACTTTTTAACTGACTTCAAAAATGGGGGAGCCGATTTTAACGTTGCTTATGTCAAGTAAAGGGAATACAATTTTATTTTTCACTTTTTTGTTAGTGTTTTTGTAGGCGGTTGTTTTTAAATGTAATTTATAAATACTTTTTAACCGACTTCAAAAAAGGAGGACTCGATTTTAACGTTGCGTATGTAAAGTGAATAAAATTTTATTTTTCACTTTTTTGTTAGTGTTTTTGTTGGCGAATTTTTTTTTATTTCATTACTAAACAGTACTATCTATGGTCGTAGTATTAGATTCATTTGGTGGTAAATCTAAGTAAGTATAGATTTAAGACGAATAAATACCAGGATGATATAAGTGCTTGAGTATGGAATGTTAGATTAGTGTGCGAGCGGGACACGTGCACGCGTTAGAAAGGAATAGAGAATAACGGCTGAGTGAAGCCTGTTGATCGCTTGTTTTTTTGATGTAGGTGATTTTTTAAGCTGTTGACGCAAGTTGTTGTTTTTTTAAACTTTTATTGGGCTAAGATTTGTTCTAGGATCTGAAAGGTGTACGGCACTGTGATCTGGTCGGAAATGATCTGAAGGCCATGTTAGGAGTACCCTGAACGGGCGACTATGTTAAGTATGTGATAGGGGTATATTGGGATCGTAAGATTTTTTTTTATTTTTTTTCTAGCAATGTATTGATCTGTTTGTCTTTGTTCACAAAAGAAAATACTGGTAAATGGCTCCACAACGTTCTAATAGACGAAAAAGATCGTGTTATATTTTTGAAAAAAAATCAATTGACATTCTTAAAAAGAAAACTAAAATTATAACAAATATACAAAATTCGAAGCCGAAAAATTTTCACGTTCTATTTTTTTTAAAACCTACCACAAATGTATTCTTAAAAAGAAAATTTGTAGTGTGAGTAAACATAGACAAGTGAGCGCGTTTCTAACGCTTCCTATACCAACCCCTAGGTTCATCGACCTGGCCAGATGCGTTACCCCTGCACAGAAGGGTAGGGGTGTACTGTTAGACTGTTATACAATCAAGCTGGGTATTCATACAGGGCACGGATCGATGTGCTTTTAATATTAATGATTAATGGTAACATTAATTAAAGAAAAGAAATTCTAGTCGACAAAAATAATAAAAATAGTAATTTAATAAGCACTGATAGCCGAGTGGTATGACCGTTGGACTGCTAAGTCAAAGGTCGCAAGTTAAACCCCGGCAGCAACAATGTCTTTTCGAATTAATGTGCGTAGGTACTATAAATTAGGTATCAGTTGCTAAAACGGTGAAGGAAAACATCGTGAGGAAACCGGCACACCTGAGAGATTGTTCAACGGTGTGTAAAGCCATGTCAGAGGCCTACAGGCGGTTTAAACTCTGACACCAGGTTGTTCATCAACTATACGATAAGAAGAAGAATAAAACAATCTATTTGTAGTTGTAATAAACAAACTGTAACTTATCTTTAGCCTGTGAGTACTTCCGCGTTTAGTTATGTCTTGTCTATGGTAAAAAGTCTATGTCCTTGCGTAAAGTTCATTAACCAGCATAAAAAGCCTATGTCCTTTCCAAGGGTGCAAGCTATCTCTATAATTTTTTTATTATCGGTTCAGTAGTTTAGTAGAAATAAGGTAACAAACAGACCGAGTAACATTTTAGACAATATTCATAAACTAAAAGAGGTAAAAAGCGGCCATTATCAAAATTTACTCGAAGTTTTACTGAACGGATAATAACCGTCAGGTTTGCAATTTACAAGAGAGAATTATATTCCATAATTCATAACTGTATCCTGTAACCATTGAAACACACTAATTACAGATAAATATTGAGTAAAATGGGTAAAAATGCGCAATTTTCAAAGGCTTTGTAGCCATTGTCACAATTCATAAAAGGAACCATTTTCTTTCTTTGTAAACTTTCGGCGGGAGTTGTAAACGTCAGAATTACTTCTTTTGTTTTTTTTTCGTCTCGTGTCTGTGGTGTGCTGTCAAAATTAAATATTTTACAGATTATTTTTGTTTACTGTTTGTGTTTTAACTGAGAATGGTCTAATAAAGTAGCTATTGACCGCGAGTTAGCCTGACAATAAAATCTCTGTGTTTTTTACGAGATGAAAGCACATGACTTTCGGAGTACAGCTTATCTCCATCCACTGCTGGACATAGGCCTTTCCTATGGCACGCCATTGAGCTCGATCTTCGGCCCTCCACTTTCAACCACTGCCAGCCATTTTGCGCATACTATCGCTCCACCTTGTTGCACGCTACGTTTGCCTAGAAGAAATTTCATCACGATTTGTTCAGTAGTTTATTCGTAAGTCGTGACAGACAGACGGACAGAGTTACTTTCGCTTATAAAGGATATGAATACTAGATAACTGTTGTGTATAGAAAAGGGAGATTCGCATAATGGAAATAGTTTTTGCACTATAAATAATTCGGTTTATCAAGCTAAACAATTTTTTTTGGTTCACGAGGGTCCAAACACTAGGGTGTGATACCACCTGCCCAATTCAACGGGGGATGGTTGAATTGCGAAAATAGTTCAGAGGAAAATATTCTGTATAACTTACAATTTAAAGTTCATTTTTGTGTGTGGTTTTGTGAAAATAATTGCGGACATTGTGGAGTGATATCGATTTTTCCTAATGTTTGAGTTTCTGTTGTATAGTTACAGTTTTGGTTCAAATATGGATGAATTGTGATTCTCTCTCTGTGAGTGTCGATTAGATTGCTTAAAAATAGATAGAAAATTTGCATAGGAAGTTAAATAAAAAAACTACCATCGAAAAGCAAGAACTAGATTTCATTAAAAATGGAAAGTATTTGAACGAAGTCTTCGAAATTCAAACGGTATGACAAACTGGCAGTATACTAGATAGATAGGCAAATCGATTTTTAAACTTTCAAATTCGAACAATAGAATTGGTTGCACCGTTCGATTCTTAAACATTTAAATTTCAACTTCGATGTTTTTGTCACCAGACAGTTTTCGGGTAAAAATCGTTACATTTAGGCGGTACTTTTTGACACCATGTGGCACTATAGTTATAGAAACCTTGTAAGTTATCAGGGTATCGCGTCTGTTGATATTTCACGCTCCACCGCTGCTGGGGTCAGTAGGGGTTGACGGTTCACGTTAGTTCGGACTGCACATGGCGCAACTGCTAGTACTAGTGCTAGAAACGGGTGGATTTAATTAATGAAATAATTATGTACTTTTATACGTTTCTTATGGTATGAATATGTATAATTTTGATCACGTAAGTGTAGTACAAGGTATAACAGTATACTCGCTAATCAAACTATTCGAAATTGGTTTGATATCATAACCCTCTGCCTCGTCGTAATCGGGTAAAAAATTATAACAAGAAAATAGATAGAGAAGAGAGATTTTTGTAAGTGTACTTACTCTATCCAATTTTACAATAGATTACATATACAAAAGATGAAATAATCAATTTTCATACAATCAAAATCGATCGATTTGCGCAAATCTTACTCGATAAAAAGAACGCATCACTTTCTCATCTAATTCTTTTTTCAAAAAGAAGACATTGAACGTAATTTCCCGAAGGTCCGAAGGATACCATTACTGGCCAGTTTTTTTTCAAAGCCATAGACAATTCTTTTTTTATTTAAAGATATCCTTCGTGGGCAAAGGTAAAAAGTGGTCCGGCGACGTGTAATGGGTCTTCGGTCTGTGTGTTGCTCTATGTATATGCATTATACTGGCTTTAGAACGCGACTATGCTTGCGTAGATTATGATTTAGATTATTATATAGCTTATGCCTTATACCCAGCAGCGGGTTATACCGGGCTGAAATGAGGATGTAGAAGAGTTTTTTAGCCTAACATAAACATTTATCTACATATTTCAAATAATATTTTCTTAAATTATTTCTAAATTGGACTGTGATAAGTAATTTTCAGTAGCCTACTTTGTAATAAAGCCAAATTTCATTACCCTTTTAGGAAGTAATCGAACCAGATGCTATAAAAGGTGTTAAAAACAAACTAATCTTAGGCCTTTCATCACAGACGATTTAAACACTTTTTAGTTACTAAATAACCCAATTCTAGACCGACAGGGTCATCCACACTAATTAAACTTGAAGCCTAATAAATAGGACCTGTGACAAGTTCAGTATACAAAATCACACGTCTATCCTCCTCTACATAAGTACATAAATATAGTGTCAATGAATACACATCTTGCATCCAAACTTAACTACTTAAAATACAAGTATAGATACATGATAGCATACAAAATGGAGACCACCATTTTTCAACCGCGGCATCACTAAAGCCAGGGGTAATCAACATTTTTTGTCACTCAAAACTGGTCCCCTTAACGTGGGGTCAAATTGTAGACCCTATCGCTGCCTACATCTTCAAAAGGGTATTTTTGAGTAGTACAATGTTTCTGGCGGCTGGTATCTTTGTTTACTAGACGATTGAGATGTTACAGACATGCCAGACGTCTTGGCAAAAGTTAACAGAAAGATAATAATACTACCAGCCTATAACTGTCTCAATGCTACAAAGGCCTCTTCTCGTATAGAAAAAGATTGAGCATTGATCACCACGCTAGCTCACTGCGGGCGATTTCAGATAGTTAAAGACAAGGTACAAGTAAGTAAAGTTTTATTATCATAAGTGAAAAGATTTTTATACGCACTCACAGTGGAAATTAGAATCTGAATATTTATATATACGTCTTAACACATATTATAACTGAAGTAATATGGATAAAATTTAATGCACAGATAGACAATGGATTAGGTTAGGTTATATTTTTATTATTGATTACGAAGACTTGAAGGATGCAAAAGATACCGCGTAGAGCAGATAGAATGTATACAAACGATAAGTAATCACGTTCGCAACAATTCCAGAGTCCTTGTCTAGAATAAAAACTGAGCTAATACCAAGAAAAGCTGGCATTTAACTTAGACGCAGTTTTTGTGTCCCACGCTCGTTCTCGGTATAATCACAGATTGCTACCAACTTGTGTTTGCCGGTGGTGACAATTGGTACTAATGAATGGACAGCGTTTAAAACGTCAAAATGACAGTGATGACCGCGACGGTAGCGACACCACTGTCATTTATAAGTTTGTTTTGTGATTAAATTAAAAAAAGCTAACTTGTAAAGTATTTGGAGTTTTTTAGTTGACGGTACTGCTTCGTCAGCAGCGCTGCAAATTCGAAAATCAAGACAAGGTTTGAATATTCAAATCATTCTGCTGCGCTAAGGGTTGCGGGTTCGATTCCCGCACGGGACAAACATTTTTGCGATCCGCAGATATTTGTCCCGAGTCTGGGTGTTTGTGTAAATTATATTACGTACATGTTTGTGAAACGCATGGCCACGATACAGGAGATATTCTTAGTGTGGGGCGGCGTTTTTTTTTAAACTTTCCGAAATCGACCGGGAGAAATGCATATAGTGGAGGGAGAGTTTTACCTAGCAGTGGGAACTACAATACCATACTTAAGCTGCTATAATAATTTACTTTTTAACTTATTATCAGAAGGTAACTAAAAGTAAAACATTGCATTAGCTGATGTAACAATAACAAAGTACTTTCCGACAGTTTTTACGAGGCTGACGCTGAAGATTAATCACAAAACCTGGACTCAATCTTCAGCTCACAAAGCGTGGTGAATTGTTACTGTATCGCAGTTCCCTACCGTGGCAATTACATACTGAATAATAGATACAAGAACAATCATTATACGATATAAAAACTAGTGGACGAGACGACTCTGAGTGGTCATGGCTTGTCATAAGGGCGGTATTCGTACAGGTATTATGTACTAATGTCTGTATATAATAATTTGTTTCATATATAATTGAGTCTTCAAGTTTCCATGTATCATACAGATACGATATTTTTTTCTTTTTTAGAAAACTCGTCGACCACACTAGGAATTTCTCCTTTTTCGTGGGTGTGTTTCACAAACATGAAATATCACATATACAAACACGCAGACTCGGGACAAACATTTGCAGATCACACATATTTTTGTCCCGTGCGGGAATCGAACTCGCAACCCTAAGCGCAGCAGTCCAATCGCTTGGCCACTGCACTAATCAGGTCGTCAAATTATGTGAAGATAGTATGCCAGAATCATAGCAAATGGCATTCTAAATTATCTCTGATACGGTAGCTGTGGCAGTCTATGCTATATTTCATCACACAGTAGAGGAGAGCCTATTGCCTCTCACCGGACAACAGTGTTTGCCTCTTATAACTCACTTTCCCAGCTTCTTTTTACCATATGGTTGATGAACATCCTGGTGTCAGAGTTTAAACCGCCTGTAGGCCTCTGACATGGCTTTACACGCCGTTGAACAATCTCTCAGGTGTGTCGGTTTCCTCTCGATATTTTCCTTCACCGTTATTAGCAACTGATAACTAATTTATACTAACTTTCCCGGCTATGGAAAGAAAATTTTATTCCTAATCTGTTTCTTTGAAACACTCATAAGTTCTGTTTATTTTAAATATCACTGTAATTATGTAAGTAAGGGTTGTTTTAAGCTACGCCTTCGTACTATAGTTGGTGGTTGTTTGTTACGCACGTTTTCTCATCACGATTCCTCTTCACGCCACTAGCGCGGTGGTCGGCAACTTAAACGGTGTTATTAAAGGTTCAATATATTGTGTTTATGTTATTTTGTTGAGGAAACTATTATTTACTGTAAGAAGAACAATTATTGTGAAAAGTAGTTTTTTTTATGTTGTTTCAAGGCTTGATTTAGAAGTTTCTTAGATATTATGTTTGTCATTAGTGTAAAAAAGATACGAAGTTTAACAAATAAAAATAATGTTATAATAAAATATTATGGAAATTATAATATTACAAAAACTTGACCAAAGGTTGGTAACCACTAAAAAATACATGCAAATTAAATAGACATTTTATTTTAACAAAAAAAAACAATTCTAAATTCAAACGTCGTTTAGAAAACAAAAGACTTCCAAATCCAAATATCGATTAACAATATTATGATGTCCTTCAATTTAGTCGTAACAATAAACCTTCTAAATTCAAAACTGTTTACATTTTTTTATCCTAACTCATTCCTCTATGACCAAACTTCTGAATTCAAACCTCGATTGCAGTAAACTCTCACTTTCATCACAATCAAAGAGTATAACGTTATAGTCACAACTTTTATTTTCGGAGCTCCTCGACCGTAACATCCGTTGGAACTTCCTTTGATTGTTGTGCTTCCAATTTTGGATCGAGTAAAAACACAATTGGTTTCGGATACATGTAGTTTAGTACTACTGACCTAGTGACGCCGACGGTTGATATGCAGAACTAAAGAAGATTTAATTCATCTTTTTTTTTTCTTGTTGCAATTGAGTCGGGCTTTCAACTATTCTGCTAGATGCGAGTTAAGACTGCAACGTTTGTCGTTAGACATTTTAGTGGGTATATTTTTATTTAATCGTTATAATGAAAACTAAAGAGCTACGATTTAAAATTATTTTGTCTGATAAATTTAGAGAGAGTTTTAATAATAGAAGGACAAAAGTTACAAAAAAGAGAACAAAAGTTAATAGGTAGAGGAATTTTAATTTTCGTTAATTTAAAATACAAGTCAAACGACTTGCAATTTAATGGGCAGGCGAAAAATATGTGGTCATTCATCTTATTTTGTAAGTGTCATTAATTGAACTGTGAGACTGGTGAAATGGGACTGTATATAATACAAATCTTTCCTACGAGAAATACAGGCGTTATGTAAGTTAAATTTAATTGTGTTTTTAGTACCACGTCGCTACCAGCTCCACCAGCAATGTTTCATCATCATCAGCCTATCTCAATCGTTTATCGTTTTATTTCATAATCATGTAAAAATCTGTATTAAAATGGTAAAGTCACATTAATAGTACAACCTTTGATTATATATATGTCTAGATGCAGTGTCAAGACCCTGACAGCGTTGGGATTTTTTAGCGCCAATTCCTCACAATTGGCGCTAAAAACCTACCCTACAGCTTTTTAGCGCCAACAGTGTCAATTGTGTTGTCAATGGAGACGCTTGTTTTTCTATCATAAAATAACGTAATAAAAATGGCGAAATGAGCTATTAAGGTGTGGAGAAATTACTGAGGCCGATTGAATATTAATAAATATGTATCCTATCACCCGTATGTTAAATAAATTATATATTTATGTAAGACGTAGCAATCACGCACTTATGCAAAAAAAAAAACAATTGGCACATTGATTTTTGTTTCAATGTAGCGCCAGACTCCATCTAGATAATCTCAGAGTACAACATATACCCAAGTAAACATAATTTAAGTTTAAAAGCCTTAGAAAAACGTTATTTTTCATTCATAATTTAATGGGAAGAAACTATATGCTATAGAGATTACGCTCAGTATTCATTAGAGTCAGGTTTAACACGTTGAGAACTGCTTAGACAAGCTTCTGTAATAGTAAGAATAACCTACTATTAGATTACTAACGACGGACCATACATTCTTAACGTAGCCATAAATACACTTGTATTGAGAAGTTAGAGTTAAGTTATAACTACACAATGTAGGCACATACCTATTTGTACATTATTTGGTACAGAAGAAAGAAAAATTTAAAACAAATTAAATAGTTTAAAACTCGAACTAATTGCTGAAGAAAAAACAAATTAAACAACGAACGTTCCAACGTGCAGGAAGATTCAAATATCGAAGTGTAGAACGCCGATTACATTCGAATCTCAAATCCAGGGATTCATTCCTAAACAAAAATAAATCAAATCAAATAACGAACATTAGAACGTGAAAGATTCAAAAATAACGTACGTAGCACGTACCTATTACATTCGAATTTTGAATTCCCGGATGAAAGGGACAGGTTGATAGAAGGGCCAAACTAGTTTTGAATTAGAAATTCTATATCCACCTATCTCTATATGCTACATAATAAAACCGGTTTCCCAAATTCATCTACGTGTTCTAAGACTCGACTCTACCGCATATACTTATTAGGGTTCCGTACCTCAAAAGGAAAAACGGAGCCCTTATAGGATCAATCACTTCGTTGTTCGAAATCAGGAAACTGTTTGTTAATATGATCACTTTAACGTCCAGCAGTCTTAAGTAAAAGTCCATAAACTGAAAAATGTCAGTTAAATCACATATTAAGTGAGAATAACTTATTTGCAGTTGGTAATTAACAGTTTTCCAAAGGCAAAGTCAAGTTTGTCCGTCAATTCTGTTTTTTTTAATTTATTTATTAGAACAATGTTATCATAAATATAATTTAAAGTTGTACGGAACCCTAGGTGCGCGAGTCCTACTCGCACTAGGACAATTTTTTTTTAATAGAGGTGGGATACGGGCACATTGTTGTCTACCCATAGACCGCAGCAGTAAAATATCTTTGTCTATGTTGTTTACGTTTTTTTTGGTTTTAAATTGTAGGTGGAACGTACGTTTTGAGTGGATTAAGATTGTTTTATAGTTAATCTTTTAAATAGATTATTACAGCTACTAATGGGAGAAGATGTAGTTATTTATTAAAATTTAATAATAAATGATCACAGGACAGACATAAATCTGATTTAGTAGATTTATTAGCCAGTACCTTAAAAAAAAGTAGCTACAACAAATGAAAATCATTTTCAAGTTCAAAAGCTACTCTTCTTATAGTATGGTTGATGAACAACCTGGTGTCAGAGTTTAAACCGCCTGTAGGCCTCCGACATAGCTTTACACACCGTTGAACAGTCTCTCAGGTGTGCCGGTTTCCTCACGATGTTTTCCTACACCGTTTTTAGCAACTGATCTAATTTATAATACGCACATGAATTCGAAGACATTGTTAATATAATTTATAGTATGCAGAAAACGTCAATAACTGCCGGCTGACCCGCGTTGAACACATGTTATTTACTATTGTAACTCCTGGTTAGATCACTGTTCACTGGTCCGCAACAAACGTAAAACGGGGGTTGCGATGGTCGTTGATAGGATCCAGCAATTGGGACTCGAGGTGGCGCTGCACAAGTCCGAGGCCATGTGTTTTCACGGCCCTCGGAGCGCGCCGCCTCGGCGTTCCCAACTAACGGTGGGAGGAGTTCACATCGGCGTCGGGTCGACGATGAAGTACCTGGGACTTGTCCTCGACAGTCGGTGGAATTTCGAGGAGCACTTCCGACGTCTGGCTCCCAAATTGAATCGGACTGGGGCTGCCCTGAAGCGGCTCCTGCCCAACCTTGGGGGTCCAGACGCCTCCTGCCGGAGGCTCTACGCAGGCATCGTCCGGTCCATGGCCCTTTATGGGGCGCCGGTGTGGGCGCCGTCACTGCGAAAGCGACCGGCGGCCCAGCTGAACGCGTGCCAGAGGGTCATGGCCATACGGATGGTGCGGGGATACCGCACGGTTTCCCGCGAAGCGGCGAGCCTCCTTGCTGGCCAGCCACCATGGGATCTGGAGGCAACAGGCCTTGCACGCATGCACGATCTGCGCGTGGAGATGCAACGCCGGGGCGAAACTCCGCTGCCGCGACAATTCAAGGCATGGCGGAAAGAGTTCCGGCGGGATCTCATGGTGGAATGGCGACAGCGACTATCGCAACCCAGTGCTGGGCACGCCGTAATTATGGCGGTAAGTCCCCTCTTTGAGGAGTGGCTGGAAAGGCAACACGGCGTCCTTACCTTCCGCATGACGCAGGTCCTCACCGGACATGGTAAGTTCGGGAGGTTCCTGCACCGGATCCGTGCGGAAGAAACGCCCGGGTGTCACCATTGCGTGGACAGCCCGGAGGACACGGTGGAGCACACGTTGGAGGTGTGCCCCGCTTGGGAAGAGCATCGCCGTGTCCTCGTGGGGGCGATCGGCGGCGGTAATCTCTCGCGCCGGGCCTTGGTACAGGCCATGGTCCGGAGCGAGGAGGAGTGGCAGGCGGTCGCCTCCTTCTGCGAAGCAGTAATGCTAGCAAAGGAGGCGGCCGATCGCGTGAGGCAACGATCCTCACGCCCCAACCGCCGCCGGGATTCTGATCCCGATTTCCGGCCACCGTAGGCGCGGGCTTGCGGTCGGTGAGCAATGGGTGGCTCGCCGTCCGACCGTCCGGTAACCATCCGGACCGAGCCCAAGTCGTCGACGGCGCGTACTGTTTCACGCGCGCCTCAAGGAGATGTCAGCAACTGTAGGGGCCCATCAGGGTCGAAGCCTACTGGGGCCAAGGGTCTGATTCCGAAAGGAAGACTCGGCCCTGGTACGAAAGGCAACGAAGGAACAGGAGTGGGTTTTTAGTCAGTAAAAGTCTGACACTATCTCCCGCTCCGCCCAAGAGCGGGGGATGTCATTAGATGATTTTCCCACCGAAAAAAAAAAAAAAAAAAAAAAAAAAAAAAAAAAAAAAAAAAACGTAAAACCAACACGTTATACCAATCAAAGAGATTTGTTTTCAATTTTTTTTATCAATGTGACCCTACTTTTGAGTGCTGTAATATACCAATTGGATGGCACTCGCGTTTCAGTAATTACTTCTGTAATTGTTTTAACTCCTAATGAGTATTGACCAAGCTATAAATGCATTATGTCTCGTTAGGTAGAGAATTTAGAATTCTAAGCTGCATTGTCAATTTCAGACTTCAACGACTGTGTCTGCACTCGGATGTAGTCGCTTCCTATGGTCCTAGGATATTGTGGGTTATAATTAAGTGTGATTGTGTTATTGTAGAATCATTATAGGTACTTTACTAGTTACGTAACACTTTGGAATAGACTGGATTTCAAACAATTAAGTTAACGGTCAGCGTTTTTTAGACGTGGCGGGAACTATACTCCTAGATCGATAAGGAGTATAAAATCATGAGAAGAAGACGATTACATCTTTATTCGTTATTTTGAAGAAAGAAATAGTCTTTTAGTAACGTCGGGCGGACATCTTGGTTTATGTGTGTGACGTCATTGTTAAGACTTGTTTATCGTTGACATAATAATATTAATGTGATGATTGGGACGTTGATTGTTACGTTATATGAACATAATTACCTAAATAAACGTGTTTTAAGTAGATTATCAGGTACGAAACCCTTATGACATGTTTCTTGCCGATTCAAAGCACAGTTTTAGCATATTTCCTCCTACACATTATAAAAAAACCATAAGAACTAAACCATAAATAGAAATGTAGTTTCCCTTTCATTGACCACTTTCGCGCCAATCTCACAACCATAGAGTTTAGTCGCTCAAAAGAGGTCGTTCACCTACTCTATGCTTCAAGGCTACCGCCAAAAAGGATGATGTCATTCTTTCAAGTTTTTGCGCTTAATAATAAGTTTACCATGTAGCTAAGGTTAACTTAGAATTTTGATAAAATATAAAAACGGATATTATTGCATGCTTTAGATATTATGAATAACTTACGAAGCTCTATAAAGTACATTCCAACAACATAGATAGGTCCAATACTCAATCTTTTGGACATGCACCAACCGATACTTAAAATCCTTAGTCTTTGGTGACAAATCACAATGAATGAATCGCGAAAATCACACTCATATTACTAAGGCGAAAGTTTGTGAGTGTGTTTGTTACCTCTTCACGCTCAAACGGCTGGACCGATATTGCTAAATGTTGGTATGAAGGTAGCTGACACGTGGATTATTACGCAACTTTTTTTCCTGAAAAAATGTACCGGTTAAGACCGCGGGGCGCAACTAGTAATTTAAATATTCACGAAAATGACCCCTCGAGATTTTGTCCGCAATACCGTTATTTTCAACTTACCCACGGCGAACTTCAAAGTCCTGTAATTTAAAGTAACCTATGTGACTTATATCCTAGGCCACAAGGTACAAATAACATCGGAATTATGATTGCAGTTCAGGCATTGTCAATACAGTTTAACTATCACAGGTTGGACTGTGTTACATAGGTTCAGGCAGAGCCTCCACGAGCGCTACAGGCTAGGTTGCTTCAGCTTCACTTGACGCACACGTAAAAGTTGAAAATGGCAATACTTTGTTATCAACTTGCAGCCCTGCCACCAGACAAGTGGCAAAACGCTTGACGAATAGAAGTTGAATAGAATAAAAAATATATGGGTTTGACATAATTATGTCATCGATAACATAGTCGAAATATTATGTCATCCCCATACATTTATCATTCTATTCGATTTCTGTTCGTTTTGCCATTTGTCTAAGGGGGCTGATAACGTTGATAGCCGGGCTATTTATGCCATGAAACAACGCTTTATATTTCACGTGCGTAGAACATCTGCAATCGTTATTTTTTGACGTACCTAAGTAACCGGCCTAAAGTCCATCTGTCACACTGTCAACCTCGCTACCATCCTTGTTGAGGACAATCTGGCATGACTTGTTTCTATGACAACCAGCTCATTTATACGAAAAAATAGGCGTTAATCTGTAGGAGTCGTATTGCTCTGTAAAAAGTTTAGGCTAGTATGCTAACTAGTAATTGGTTGACTCACCTCATTTCATAAAATACATGCTAGTTAACCGGCTGTATGCAAATAAACAACACGAAATGTAAAATCGTTTTTAAAGCACTTTTTTTAGAAGTTAGCTGTATCGTTGCTAATTTCGGCTAGTCAAAACTTAGCAGTATAAATTAACTGTTAAGTATTTAGCTTAGCGACGCGGTTTGATGATAAGAAGAAAAAAAATAGCTGTAAATATTTACGTGCAAAAAAGATATTGCAAAAGAGATAGAATTTAGTTGTTTCAACTGTTCACAGTTTTTTTATACAAGGATATAGATTAAATTAGGCTTTTAAGTACCATTGATAATTTTGAAAATGAAGTATATCTTGTCGTAGCCAACGTGAAAATTCAACAGGTTTTGAAATAAAATATGTAACGATTTAAATCTACAAGGAATTCTCTCGTTATGCAAATAATAAATTAATGTCTAACTATCGGTTTTCATTGATAATTTTACAGTAGAATATGGTAACATAATAATATGATGATGAAATGTGTTAATTAAATACTTAGGTATGAGGAACTGAGTGAATAGGGGGCAATTGGATGTCTTGCAGTGTAATTAGAACTCTAATTGATGCTGTAGTAAATAAGAGTGAAAATTTACACCGCTTTCTAAAGTATAGTATTCAGGAATATTAGATAAGTACTTTTTTTAACTTACCCAGAGCACTGGCAGTTAATCTCACAGTTTTTGCTGCTTTCTCCCCACATTTTGGCACAATATAACAGCACAGAATCACAAATAGTACATTATTAAACAATCAGTCTTAGAAAAAGTTTTTATCACAGTATATTTTTGGAGTGCACGGGCGTCTGCTCGCGACCGCAGTCCAGCGACAACTAAATTTGATCGTTGACTGAATGAGGAGCTAGGGCAGTTCCCGCGGGCGCGCGAAACGACCGTTTGTGATACCAGACTCTATGTTTTTTTACAGTAGAGTTTCAGGAATTCTACCTTTGTGGTAATTTTCTTGTGTAAATTTTGAGCTTGGTTTTGTGATCTTGTTTTTATGAGAAACCTAATTATTTGTAGAATTAAATTCCCTTTCAACGTCTTTGAATTATAGATGAGTGTGAATTTTAATTAATTACTATTCTGAATAAATAGAAATAAAAAAAAAAAGCACTGAAAAATTGTTGAACCTAATTCAAGATGAAAGATAATTAAATCGTGGTGTTAAAAAGAGCTTTATAATTAAAATATAAAATAAATTGTATGCAATTTATGGATTATCTCTATTTTTATGGTAATCACTTATATGTAATTTAATTTACCTTTATTTTTTAATTTTCACTTAGTAGTCAAATTTTGATTGATTGATTGACTTTTATTTATGTGAAACGGTAGGTAATTAAGGCGCGCCTTTTGATAAAGCGTTAATATCCATACTAAACGATGTTTCTACAAGTACCTAGGCTCTACAATTTACGTATTTTTCATGACACGAGAGCTGGTGCGTATAATTATAAGCTACATTAAAAGCGTTTAACGAATATCGCAATAAATTATATTAATTTTAAAGTACTGGCAATATTAAAATATAGACTAATTTTATTAATTTCCAGGTACAATTACAAAACTTTAAGAACGAATTTTTATACTATACTATTGAAACCGCATTCTTTTTTAATTTAACTAGACTAATTCTGACAAAACACATGCTTTAAGTTCTAAAGTTTCCCAAAATATTTAAAAAAATATCAATTTCCGGTCATAACCTAAAATCAGCTGTTATTTTAAAAATCAAAACAAAATCAGTACGAATTTGAATTTTCGAGGTTGGCAACTGAAACCGACCAACCCGTCTGAGCGAACCTCCTAACTAGATCGAGGATTTACAATATTTTGATTTAATTACAGCTTTAACTCTTATGCAATAGAGCATAATTCACTTTAACACAACCATAAATGGAATGCCATACAAAAATCATATGGGAAACGAATCCTGTTCTTGCACACACACAAAAAACTACTTTCAAAGGAATATAGCACTTATTTAAACGAAATAAGGTTTAAAATCCTAAATAATATGACAGAAATCCAGTATCTCACACTAACACATAGATAAAATTCAAAGTAACAATCATATGGTCGCATAAAAACAAATTTACACGAATTTAAACTTAATTACAAGGGTTTAAAATCTTAAATCGAATATACTCTAAATCTTAACCTAACTAAAAAGCGCGCGAACTTATTACCAAGTCAATAACGACGGCTGCAGTAATATTTGTAAGACTTTATCAGTTTTCGAAGCGCAAAAATAACTTTGTGTCTCCGAATATCCTTAAATTCTTTAGTCATATGGTTGTGATGCCTTTCAATTCGACAAAATAACACGGTGTTACATCAAGTTCGATAAAATGGAATATTAAACAGCGTTTTCTCACACCGTGTCCAGTTACGGTGCTTTATTTATCAGCTGTTTTTCAGACAAGTGGCCATATTGGAAAGAATTTTAGAGTTAAGTAAATCTAATGTTTTATCAGTTTGACACTTTTCTGGCAAAGATTTTTGAATTACAAAACGTTATAATTTACTGTGTGTATGTTGGTACCAACTGATGGGAGGTATTTACCGTAATATTGCTCGTTGCTGGGCGAAAACAGGGCAAGAGGCCTGATTTCAACGGTGTTTTAATGAAAAATTGCGAATTTAGGCAAGGTACTTACAACCTTTAATTAGAAATTATTTAAGTTATAATTTCCCGAACCATGTTTCGTTGCGCTGACTCCAATGACCTTTTCAACATGTAAAAGGATAATAAAAGCGATTCTAGCTATATTATGCATTTTTTATCATTGTTTTGATAAATTATTTGCTAAATTGCTTAATTTATAAAACTTGGCGTTCCTTCACGAATATTTAAATAAGATTGAGTCTAGTGTTAGTCTAGTTGCCATCTGTACTATGATTTTTAATATCGTATTATAAGTATTTTGGGCCAATTTTAGCTTTTTTCTTCTTTATAACGGCATCAGCTGTGTCTATGATCTATAATTTATAACAATGCGTTGCGTACGTAGGGCCAGTGTGTCTCTACTATTATTTAATCTTAGATCTGAGCTTAATCATCAAGATTATCATTGAAACCTTACATAATCATTTGTTTTTTGTATATTATTTTATATTGTAGTGATACTGGTCTTCAAAACAGGTATGAACGTAATAAAGAATGATGTAACTAATTAATATTTTCGTTTTATACATTGTATATAACTTGCCGAGACCGTTTGAACGCGGGTTTGAATGTGACGAAAAATGACGACCTGATCGGCGCAGTGGCTAAGCAATTGGACTGCTGCGCTTAGGGTAGCAGGTTCGATTCCTGCACGGGACATAAATTTGTGTAATCCGCTGACATTTGTCCCGAGTCCGGGTGTTTGTGTATGTGATATTTCATGTTTGTGAAACGCACCCACGATACAGGAGAAATTCCTAGTGTGGGGCGACGGTTAAAAAATAACATGTCAACTTTCTTAGGCGATGGCCACTCAGAAAAGACGTAAGATGATGATGATGACGCGTCGCGGACAGGGCGCAGGCCTTTTCTCCTCTCGATTTACTTCCATACAAAATGTATAGAAAGCACTTTGATTATATAGATAATTTAAAAAATTAAAAAACACGACTGCCATGACATGAAACGAATTAAAAAGTGAAAAACAAGTTCCATCGCAGTCGGGGGACCGTTCTGTGGAACACTGTCTTATCTAAGAGCGATAGATATGTCTTACTCGCGATAGTGTAAAGATTCTAACGACACTCCATACATCAAAATCGGTTCAGGCATTCAGAAGTTATGGTGGAAAAAAGAAACTCACATACATACATACATGAACCCTGAAAACATTACACTCCTTTTTTTGGGCAGTCGTGTGACACAGAAAAGACGGGGCGTAGACACGACCTTTATTTCACACGTCTGCACCCTTTTCTGTGTGGCAGCCTTAAAAATAGGCTTTCTGTACGGGAGGATAAAAATATAACATCACGACAATGTCCCCGAGCGGGTAGGCAGAAACTAGTACACCCACATGTCACCAGTTATGTTATAGGTCCCAATGTAATAGGGGGCGAGCTGGACATTAACCGGGCACAAATATTCCGTGCTGCTACTGAGAATTACCTAATGGAAAAATCCAGTAACACTTTTTCCGACCCCAGGACTGCATGCTCAGCAGTTGCGCTTACCGACCACTAAACCATCAAGGCGGTATTTTTATTATTCATGTAGGTATGTAAATAATTACTGCTAACATAAAGAGAAATGTTTTATACTCTATGGTTATCAGCTGTTCCCGCCATATTCTTTGAACCTCTAAAAGTGTTGCCTGCACAGAATATTAAATAGTTACTGCTTTTTACAGGATTTCTGCTTACAAATAGTTACGCTTGTCTTTTGAAGGACAGAGAAGGAAGAGCGAAGCTTTTTATGCAGTTGAAAATAATATCTAACATATACTTAGCATAATGAGTGTATTTCCCGAAGGGATAGGCAGTGGTGTTTACCATCAGCACAATGCACTTTTGCCGTGTGGTATAAGGCCTAGAATTGACCACCCCCTCTCCTCCCGAGGGTGTCGTAAGAGGCGACTAAGGGAAAATCCAGAAGATGGACGCATGGCAGCGTCTTCTGTAACTTGACCACCAATATTGCGATTTCCAAGCCGCTTGCCAAGCGTGGGGATTAAGGCAACCCCCCCTTCTAAAAGGGGGAGGCTTTTGTTCAACAGGGGATGTCTTCCGGCTGATGATGATATTACACATTCTTCTTCTTATCGTATGGTTGATGAACAACCTGGTGTCAGAGTTTAAACCGCCTGTAGGCCTCTGACATGGCTTTACACACCGTTGAACAATCTCTCAGGTGTGCCGGTTTCCTCACGATGTTTTCCTTCACCGTTTTTAGCAACTGATAACTAATTTATAGTACGCACATTAATTCGAAAAGACATTGGTGCGTGCCGGGGGTTTGAACTTGCGACCTTTTACTTGGCAGTCCAACGGTCATACCGCTCGGCTATTAATGCAATAATATTATGTATATAATGAATCTACGACCAATACAGTTCAAAAACCGTTCACTATTCCATTCTACAGTCATCGTGTGCGGCATAGACAATGATTATTATCATAGATATCATAGACAGATATCATAGACAATACGTTTATGGACGTTTTACGATATTTTTAAGTGTTGTTCACAGTTAGAAGAATTTTAACAATGCGACTTCCGTTATCATACGTACAAATGGCCGCGTGGTTCCCAAAGGAATAACCATGGTATATACTTTTTTTTTATAGAAACGTCGCCCCACACTAGTATTTTCTCCTGTACCGTGGGTGCGTTTCACAAACATGTAATATCACACAGCACATACACAAACACCCAGACTCGGGACAATTATCTGCGGATCGCACATTTTGTCCCGTGCGGATCGTAACCGCAACCCTAAGCGCAGCAGTCCATTCGCCTAGACACTGCGCCAATCAGGTCATCAAATTACTATTTATTATCACTAGATCGGTTACCCAGGAAGTGTGTATAGCTCATCTATGATAGAGAAACGGATTGTGAAGCGACCGTTAGGTTAGGTTATCTATGACGACGATCTGTTATCAGTCAAGATAAGGCCATAAGCCCCGTATATTCGCGGAGAAACATTATCGGTTCCGGAAAAACTGTAAGTAAAGCTTTGGCTAAATACCCTTCGTGTGCCTGGTTGTCATAGAAACAGGTGATGCAGTATATTGTCATCAACAAGGATGGTAGCGAGGTTGACCGTGTGATGGACGGAATCAGGGTGCGTTACATAAGTACGTCAAAAAATAATGATTGCAGAAGATGATTTACGTAAGTAAAATATAAAGCGTTGTTTTATGGCATAAATAGCCCTGCTATCAAGGATATCAGCCCCCTTAGACCAAGTGCATACATGTAATAAAAAAGTACGGCTTGGCGTAAAAACTACTAAAAGTACTAAATAGAATCTGCTCAAACTTAGCTACTTAATTATATTAAAAATTATTAATATATTAAAAATAATTTTGCTGTTTCCGCATGTCCACGCGGACGGAGTCGCGGGCACAGCTAGTGATTCATATACTTATGATCGACGGGTACCTATTCCGTACAAAAATATGAGTCAAGTAACAACTATTCGGAAACTATACAGCTATGACTGTGTAAGATACGTTTCATAAATTTTTGAAGAAGAATCTAACCTAAAACTTTTATAAAACATAATTTCCTAGTTAGTTTAGTTTATTATATTCTGAAACTCTTTTACAGTAAACATATTTACAGACAGAACATTTTTAGTTAGTAACCGACAAAGCCTTCGCCATCTTTCGCCCACATTTGGGGTGATAATGCCAAAAATCCAAAATCCTTTCTACCCAGCGCTCTATTGTGAAAATTAAAACATTACAGCTGACAGCAAGGCGCATGCGCGGCGCCGGGAGCGAAAATAATGGCCCATTTTTCAATAATTTGCCGCAAAAAGGCACAATGGAAGACGGACATTGCATAAAAAAAAACTTTAAGACTCTTTGATTTACATTGAACGTTTTGTTCAGACGTTCGTTAATTTCTTTATTTAAACTCGGCAATGTATATTTAAATATGGCCGCTTCAAACAGTGAAAGTAATTACCGTTTTAGCACGAATCTTTTACAATCCAAGCGATCTCTTTATCCTTTTTTACCTTTTGTGTTCGAAACGGCTCGTTTTATGAGCGAGTTACGTTCCTTTGTCGTATTTTCAAACAAAATTGTTACAATAAGGTCAATAAAGATAATAACAACCAAATAACTAACTTATGTTTAGATTTTTTAAAGTTTTTTAAAGTTGCCCCACACTAGGAATGTCTCCTGTATCGTGGGTGCGTTTCATAAACATGGAATATCACATACACAAACACCCAGACTCGAGACAAACATCTGCGGATCACACAAATTTTTGTCCCGTGCGGAATCGAACCAGTAACTCTTACGGCCGCACGCAGAGTCGTTAATGACTACTTTTACTGACACTAAGTAAAGATTTCACAAAGAAAACCATTACTTAGTGTTATTTTAAGTAATCATTAAATATCTCTGAGGTTGGCGGTTAGAGCAGTAGTCCAAACTCCAATCTCTTATTAACAACTGCGCTACTAAAAGCATAACATCACGCCTGCATTGACCGAAGGGGTAGGCAGAGGTGACTGTAAAGAAATCCATATTTAGCTAGCTATGTATAAAGGTCCCAATGTACTAAGGTGCTAGCCTGATGCTATTAATCGGGCAGAAATCTAGACTCGAGCACATGCATTTGCTGCTACTGAGAATTAACATAGAATAAACCCAGTAACGCTTTGCACGACCCGGGATTCGAGCCCCGGACCGCATGATCAGCAGTCACGCTTAGCAACCACTAGACCAGCGGGCCAAGTCTTTACACGAAGACAAATAACTGTTTATTAAGTTTATTTATAACTTGTTTCCGCTCGCGACTTCGCCCGCGTCGATTTCGAATGTTATATCGCCTATAGCCTTCCTCGATAAATAGGCTATCTAACACTGAAATAATTTTTAAAATCGGACCAGTAGTTCCTGAGATTAGCGCGTTCAAGCAAACAAACTAACTCAGCTTTATAAGATTATTAAAATACATTATTATTTATAGTATGGATTAGACAGTAATATGAGTGATATTTGAATTGAAGTGTTGTTTACAAGAGGGGTAGACAGAGGCCTCAGATTTACACACACTATTGAAAATAAGTATTTCTCTTCAAATTCTTCATGGGACTCGTCGGAACAGTATTTCTAAGCTATAATAGCCTTTCTCTAGAACATATTTGAGCTGATTTAATAATTTATAACTCTCAAAGAACCAGCTGACATTCTTTAAACGTAAAACAAACAATACGAAGCAACACAAACTTAGAAAATTAAATCCTTCATTTCTGAGAAATGAATAGCTCATTCAGACTTATCTGTCAAGCATTATACAAATTGATTTGAATAATAAATCAAACGAAATTGAACCTTAAGTCGAAGGTATAAGGGCTAATGTAACTGTAAATAAAAAGTATGCAGGACGCAAAAGCGCGCGAAACGAATGCGTCGGTTACTATACCGTTGTTTTTAAATCTGGAATGTCTCCCGGTCTCTTTGCATCTCTACAATTTATCGCCGTACGAAATTGAACCTTATGAGCTTTGCATAAAGATTATAATTAATTAAGTAATGTTTTAGCGGTAATATTTTATTATGGTTTTGTCCTTAGCGTGTCTGCGAGAAATAAGATGAAATTGTTTTTTAAGTGATTAGTATTTTTGCTTTATTTATATAAGATCAGCTGTGTCCTAACAGACTAGAGGCTGTATGATGGAATCAGTGCCGAAACATTAAAAAGTAAACTGAATACAGGTGGTCCGCCTACCGGAAGTCCTTAGCATCATCAAGCACTTGTGGTTCCATATTTGGGTTTGACGTTTGTTCGTTATTACTGTTCTCCATGACAGTTTTTGGAAATACCTTTGAAGTTTGTTGAGAGGGTCTAATGTAAATTAATGATTTGTATTCAGTTTCAAGTGTAGTTAAGTATTTAGTAAGTTAGAAGAATAATAATTAAATAAAAGCGTAAATGTCCACGTAAAACTGAAGAAGAATATTTCATCTGAGGCCAGAAGATCATTATTTTGTCAAAAATATTTTGATTCCAAAAACGATAAATGACTAATAAAAGAATTAAGTTTATAAAATTTCATAAGTATACATATAACAAGTAAACCGATGTAAACCTAGCTAATAAAAAAAACTGATAGCTGAATATGTATATTTCTAATTTCTACGTAAAAAGGCTGTATAGTTTTATGACCTTTGCCTCTTTATTATTAGTTTTATAACCCGTCATTTCTTTTAGATTTTAAAATGTCTGTCTTGTCTTATTTATTTGTAGGTAATTTAATGTCTATAAAGCTTGCTAGATGTTTAGATCTATCAGATTTAAGAATCATTTAGTTCTTAAAACAGGAAATCGTAAGAAAGAAGTGTTTTAACTGCAAATAGTCTTTTTTTAACCTCCAAAAAATATGAAATGGTTCTCAATCTCAAATTCTCAAGTCAATGTTTTTTATTTCGTGCATGACTAGTAGAAAGTTTTAAATATAATTCTTGAGAACTTTAGTCCGATTTCTTATTTTGTCTAATGTATTCGCGTTGATAGTGTAAATAATCAAATTTTGTAGTTTATCAAAGGCTTGGAAGGAAACGCAAATTCTTGTTTCAGCGTATTTTGGCACTGCAAAAGTTTACGTTAGTCTATGTACGTAATTCATAAATATTATGTCGGTAAGTTAAGACTGCAGTTAAAATGATAAAAACTAACAAAAAGCAAAATAATAATTAAATGAATGCACTATGTAACTGAACCATATTATTAAATCAATTTTTTTATTAACATTACATCATTGGTATATTTTGCCAAGCTAAAATAAACCTTACAAAAAGGAATTTGAGTTAATTATCAATTGGCAAACAGCATTCACGATAAAACATTTTTCCCTCGCTTTTTCAAGAGGTCATTGTCGGTCACAGAACAGGTATGCGATTATCTCTCATTGAAAATTCAACTTTATTGCATAGCACTAAAGTTTATTTTAGATTGAAATCCAATATTTCTCACGATCGATATTATTATACCTCAGCAAAAAGAAATGTCAATGTCATCAAGGAATATTCGACTTTATTCGCTGGGATTAGAGTTGATATTTCTTTGTATTAGTTCTTCTGATAGCCCGCGCTTTTCTCTGAAGGTTGCCTATGGTATCACTATAGTTTATGATGCATAGATAACATGATAAACTTTTTAAGTTCAGATTTGTCACTTTTCAACTTACTTGTAAGCTTTTTGATGAAACTGTTTAAGAGTATATCACTCGTGGTTAAGAAGCCCACGTGTCGCACGATCAAGGTTAAGTTACACATGTCGCGGTAAATTTTAGGACGGGTGACCGTGAAGAGGACAGCACGTGGAATCGAATGTTCCGGCTTTCTTTATTAGATCTTAGACAGTCGTTGTTAGATGCTGGAGTCTGGATTTGTGTCCGGTTGTTGTCCAGCTCGCCCCCTATGACATTGGGACCTAAAACATAACTGACGAAATATGGGTGTACTATACACCGCCTCGTTAGTCTAGTGGTCGCTAAGCGCGACTGCTAAGCATGAGGTCCTGGATTTGATGGTCGGGCAGTGTTATTAGGTTTTTCCATTAGGTAATTCTCAGTAGCAGCACGGAGTCTGATTTGTGACTGTTTGATGGCAGGCTTGCCTATTCCATAAATACCTTTAACTGGTGAAATGGGGTGCTATACACCTCTGTCTACCTGCGGGGCATATAGACGTGATGTAATATGTTTTAAGTATTAAATTATCATAGACTGCCATGAACCGGACTTTTAAATACCAATAACCTTACGACTAAAACGATTTGACGCGAAATCTCGATATTAATTTATTAAGTCTGAGAAACAACATCACAAATCAGCTGTTTGATTTACTATTATTATTTTGTATAACAGCTTTAGATATTTACTTCTATAATAAGTTTATAAAGTCATTTAAATGTAAATAAAGTATTATTTGGTACCCAATTCTTCATTTCTTCGTTAATTTTTTCTTGCCTATGCTAAAGAAAATGACAGTTCAATTTCTACAGGCAAAGGAATCTTCATTCGGCCTTGTCATCATCATCAGTCGGAAGACGTCCACTGTTGCAAAGGCCTTCTCCTTAGAACGCCACAATTAACTATAACTATCTCAGCCTAGTCAAGCTCTCTAAATGGTAAAGGCTATAAAAATTGACTAAAATCGCAGGAATTTTTGTATAGCGTACACAGATTAATAATAACTTACTGTACTAATTAGTAATCCATCGGTGTCTATGATAGCGCCAACACGCCATTGTGTTAGGATCTGCACATAAATCACGCGCCAAATGTTTCCTGACACTAGTGCAAAGACAACATTCATTCAGCCTATTCAAATTAGTTATTTTCTTTTATTAATATGAGTAAGGACGGCATTACTTCAGCTTACATTATTCATTTACTGTTTATATTAAATGTTTATAGCTTTTTCATACCTACAGAGTAGGAACGGGCAATGGAGGACAGAGCGTTACACTTGTGACTTGTGAGTTGCGTTTCATCTAATTATGTCCTAATCGTAAGTATAATAACTGTGTGCAAGTAGGAAAGGACAGGGATTATTTTTTTACCTAGAAAGGAAACCGTGAACTTCTAAAGCTCAGAATACAAAACAAAGTCACTGGTGTCAAGCAGTGTCAAGTATTTATAAAGAACTAGCGGCCCGCTCCGGCATCGCACGGGTATAAAATATATATTATAAGTATTTCTCCACTATTTAATGGATGTTATTATACATATAAACCTTCCTCTTCAATCACTCTATCTATTAAAAAAAACGCATCAAAATCCGTTGCGTAGTTTTAAAGATTTAAGCATACATAGGGATATAGGGACAGAGAAAGCGACTTTGTTTTATACTATGTACTGAAGATAGGTAAGTGTACATTACAAGGATGAATTAATAATAATATTGGTGCTAACACATACGAATTTTATTAAAGATATAGTTAAACTTGATAATATATTCCTGTAGCTGAGAGGAGCGGCGGCGCAATAAACTCCGAAGTTGCAACGGTCGTGACTCTTTCTGACCTTGAACTCGTTCGACGCACGTGATTGTAAAAATATCGGCGCTCATAAGAACGACTTAAAACACCTTTATTACGGACATTACACAATAACATAATCTTTTATTGATAACAGAGAAGCTTGATAACCATTAAACGAATCAGTTTTAATCTTAGTAGCTATTTCAATTTTACAGGAAATACGTTGACATTTAAAATGGCGGCAAACTTTGACAGATATATTATTATTATCGATCGAATGTAACCTCTTTAGACCGAACTTGATAAGGGCATACCGTCACACCCAAGCCCAACCATATAAACACATAAACCTAGCAATTTAACTTTTAACAATACCACACACCATAGGCCCGGAACTTTGTACCTGCTACAAATATTTTGTGTAAAAAAAATCCTAGCTTTCCAAGAACATGCGTTCCACCCAAACCTGTTAGCGAATTAAAAAAAAGGCGCGGACAAAAGTCCGCCGTGGCCGCTTCATCAGCTGATTTTGAAATCGTTGAGACTTGAGGCGCCCCCGTACCACATCACCGACGCGATAGGAATTTATCGCTAACGTTATTATTATTGACTGATTTTGTCAATTCTTCTCACAGTTTGTGTGAAAAACTGGTATTTAAACTTGATGTTTTAGCAAAATATGGAGTTGTTCACAGTTTTGACAAAGTATTTGTTTAAAATTCCGGTTGAAAAGCACCCCAAGTTGTCAAGAAGATGTTGTTCGACAATGCGCCTGCTTGAAACCTGATTTTACAGCAAACATTTCGCCCTAAAGGTCAGAAAAAGTATTGTTACAGGCTTCTTACAGGTTCAAAACTTACGTTATATGCTAGTATGTCATTAATTTCGCTTTTTAAACACATTGTTAATACAAAAATCACAAATTTCTGTAAAAGTTTAAAGAATACTTAAAAACTTCGAACGCCATCTGTGTCTCATAGTACCGGGAGGCCGACCAACCTGTTTCGTCTCTCAGCTGATTCCCGCCAAAACCAGGCGTCACAGTTAAAAAAATTCAACAATGGTTGTCGAATACTTTATTGGTATTATTCCTTGGACAACCAATGGGTTAGTGTTTACAAATCATTTTAGGGTTATTATACAGCTTTAGGACTATTGAATAAGCTTTGACAATCAGCTGGTTAAATGTTAGGCTGTATGGAATAATACCTAGGTACCTTGAGTTTCGTTCATTCGATAAATTAGATGATAACAAACTGTCTTTATACTTACTTGATGGTATTTGTCAAAGATAGTATTAAATTTAATTCATCTTTACGTTATGTAAGTAACTTTAAGTAAATAATAACTATGTATATCTAACGGGCGGACATTCGTGATTATTAAATCAGCTGTATGTAAGCTAAGATTCGCAATAACTTCCGAAGAGAATTAAATCTTTACAACGGCTACACGTAACACGGCTAATAATAATTTAATCTGACGAAATTCAATTCGTTGCTCTTGTTCCTCATATTGAAGTTATTATTAGTTTTAATCATCAGTCAATGTCCTGTGCAGGCAGCGAATTAATCTATTCATGGTTGTATTATTATTTATTTGAGTCTGCCATCGGCCATAGTGTACGGGCAATGGTCGCATGTGTGATTACGTGGTCCGAAAACCAAAATGGCGAACTTATGCCAAAATGTTGCACACGTGGTTTTGAATTTTTAATTGGATTTCTTTACAAGTTATTAATAATTATAAGATTTTGAAAATACAAAGAAAGATATGTCTATTATTTTTAGGCTATAAGGTAATTTTATTTACGAAAATAGATGTTACAGACTTACTTTAGTGATACGATTACGTAGGTACCTAACTATAGTTACAATACCTACGTACTTAAACGTAATAAAACAAAGGTAATTATCTAGATCTGCATTGTTTTGCTTCAACGGTGAAATTAAAGGTCGAATGAGTAGAGTTCAACGACCAGTAACAATTGACCTACCATCCCGAAGATTCACTTCAGAACCACAGCTCCTAGTAAATGGTAGACAAAACCTATTGAAAACGCCTCAGCGCATCTTAAATACCTTTAAAACAGGTTATACAGTTAACAATGCCATTTGTTGGCAAAATACTTTAGTTACGAACGAATTCTCACGCGAGCCGCGACACCAGCTGATTTGGCGGGAACGGCGCCATATTGAAACACAACTGGTTTGCAAAAGTGATTTATTTGTAATGTTCTGATTATGTAAGCGCTCGATATTGTTATTTGACATGATATTGTCTAGGGCCTTGCGCTCGGGTGATGCGCGAAATTGTTTCTTTATCTTTTTTAATGCGGGACAAATATGTATATCAGCTGTGAATATGTGGATTTAAGGAAGAGTAAAATAGAATTGTCATTTTATGGGCCTCATAAAAAAGAATGATGGAGAATTAGTTTGTCCGGGGACGAATTAAAAGTGCATCCCCACTTTTACGTAATGTATGTCTACTTCTGATGAAGGATGACACCTCTGACTACCTCTTAGGAGATTACAAGCGTGATTATATTTCTATTTATGAAGAGATAGAGGGATAAAACTGTGTTCATTTTGAAAAATAATGGTATATTTAGGTATACTTATATTATTCAAAGAGGACGGATATTATGTGTCTTTTTGTCATAAATAAAGTAATGTCCTGACCGAATGTTCGGCCTTTGACCTATCTCATCTATGACTAGCCAATTACGCAGGATATATTATAGTGCACAAGTACGTGCAAAAACACAGGTGCACTCTCTATTCCCTCACTCTCATAGTCCGATAATCCGATGGGACGGTAGACCAACACGATCGGAGAGAGATCAGGTGCAGGACCAGCGGCTTACCGTGCTTTCCGAAGCACGGAAATGAAGTATTCTTTTCATGTAATAGAAGAACAAAGTACTATTTATTAATGAAGGAACTTAAACGAATTATAAGAATTAGGCTCTATGAGTGACGATACTGAAGTACGCCCGGCGCACCCAGGACGGTCAACCTCGCTATCATCCTTGTTGACTGACCAGTCTCTACACCACGATATGACCTATTCCATGTGGCTATTAGCTCATACGGATACGAAGAAGAATAGGTCCCTCTGGGAAAATTGTAACTGCTTCACCCAACTTGTCGGCAAAGGCTAACAAATGCTTCAAATAAAAGTTATTAAGGACGAAAAAACATATTTCGACGAATAGAATACCTTCTCAGGCCTCTTAAACCTAACGGAAGACCCGGGGTGGCCAATTCAAAACCACTAAAAGGTATAATAAAAGAATTCAGTACTCGTGAGCATCTTTTTGATACCGCTTCGAGCCCTCAAACAGAATTCTTGGCCAAATACAAAATGCTTTTCAATTCTCAAGCCGGTAGTCACGCTCAGCAAAAAATGGCAAATACAGATTTTTTTCTAGAAATGCCTTCTATGGTTGTAAAGGTTAAAATGACCAGAGAAAAAACTTAGTTATACGCTTATTCGGGAATAAAGGAAAGAAATCGAGTGAGCTATTTGTCATTGTACGGTTGTGTCAAAATTTGATGCGGTAGATTGTGTATTTGGAAGGTTAATTTAATTTAATTATCTCCTTTGTTACTTAATCGGTAATATTGGTGAAATATTTAGGCGCTAATAAGGCCTTAGGCTCGCTATGTCACTGTCTTACATAACATATCATCCACGAACACATTGTGGAATGCAATGAATGATAGAGTATTGAGTATTGAACGAATCACAATCACATTTCGCCAGTTATATTTTACTGTGTGACAGTTTGTTCTTAGACGTCAATGAGTTTATTGATCTTCTTCTTCGTATCGGCATGAGCCAATAGCCGCATTGAATAGGTAATGCCGTGGTGTAAAGATTGGTCAACAAGAATGGTAGCGAGGTTGACCGTCCAGGGTGCGCCGGATGTACATAAGTATCGTCACTCGTGGAGGCTCTCTACTTGCACCCCATTATTATTGATTAGATTAGCATAGAAGCATTTATTCCTTTCCGTTTTACAACCATTAGCATAGCTATCGACTGGTGTTTTCCTTTTATGAGAATTCTACATTCATTTCACTGCTATTAAGCTCGCATGTAAGGGTTTGTGCCTGGTGCCAGATGGCAATAGGTTTGCTCCCTATTACATTGGGACCTACAACGTAATGCCTACCTCTTCGGGGAATACAGGCGTGATGTTATGTTTATGTAATAATACTTTGCACAGTACACAATATATTTACACCTCATTCATCCAATTATAGTCGTAATGAGTGTTAACAGCGAAAAAAACTTTTAAACTCTTTTAACTTTAAAAACTTCGGCGTCTTTGATTCTGCATAAAAAGGATTTCCAGAAAGTCACAAAAGTTTGTTCAATAGTCTATAATCTGTACTAATAAGTAAAATCCCTTCATTGTCCATATTTATAGCGGCTACCATTGCGTTTTTTGACATACACTGCTAGTTTAGCAAGATACTCGAAAACAACTTGTTTCTGAGTACAGCGATGTATCTTGAATGGTAAAAGAGGCTTAAAACTGACTTTTAGCCACCGTTCTTAAGGTTTTTTTTTGTTAAGCAATTTATTTATGGGATGAAGTTACACAAAGGATATGGTCGAAATTGTTTCGGTCCCAAATTGTTACGTTCGTGTTGCTTAGAGGCTGAATAGCTCGGTAGTGGGTGTAGATATAGTTAATAGCGGAGGATTAAGTTGACTGATATTTACTGAAATAATCCTGTGGGACCGCAGTCAGGTTTTAGACCTATTGTTGACCGCACGACCTGCTAATTTACTTGTAACTTTGACGTATAATTTTTAACTTGATGATAGATGAATTGTAAATACGTACGCGAGTTATTGTTAAAAAAAAACGTCACCCCGCACTATTAACTTCTCCTGTATCGTGGGTGCATTTCACAGACATGAGATATCACATATTCACAAACACACAGACTCGGGACAAACATCTGCGGATCACAAAATTTTTGCCCCGTGCATATCGAATCAAACACAACCTCGAGCGCAGAAGTCTAATCGCATAGCCACTACGCCAATCAGGTCATCAGAACATGTCGATCATTATAATATTGCGTGTGTATAGGTGTGTACTCGTTACTCGTGCCATATCGGTCGAAATTTATCGAACGATGTAAGAATAGCCGCTTCAAAATTATACCTCTCAATTTGTAAGTGCTCGACTAAGCAACATAATATTTGAGGTCAATGTTCAGTTCCAACACCCCGCCAATACCCCTCGAAGGGAGGTCCCAGTGTCAATCGAGCCTATTGCCATCAACTGGGCACAAATCCAGACTCCGTGTTGCAACTGAGAATTACCTAATCGAAAAACCTAGTGACAGTTTGCCTAACTTAGTAATCGAGGCAGTGAGTCGTGGATACATAATCTAAAGGGTTTGTAGTATCCTGTAATATGGATGATAATAACACTTGACTGGCTTACCACTGCAACAATTATCTCGTGCAGAACCCACTTCACTTTCTGTAGACGCCATCACATACAGGATAATACCCGCCAAGTCGGTAACCATAGATAAATCTATCAAAGAAAATATAAGACTTCGTTAAAATCTAAAGAGACAGGTATGTACCCAACTACTTGTGCGTGAGACACTGTTTACAATTTTATTTATCTATTAAATAGATACGCTACAGGGTTTAATTTAAAAGGTTAGTTATTCTAAAAATATGTCTAAAAAGACAACTCTTTGACAGGTCTTTGACATAGCTAAAAGTTTCCCGCCGTTCCCAGCCTATCCATAAGCAAAGGAAACAGGCTTGAGAACAAAGGATAAGGAAGCGAACCATACTGCCTAACGATACATCCTTCCACGTAAAATGGCGACAAAAAATGGAAACAGAAGGTTAACATAAAACATACATAAATAAAACATCACGCCTGTATTCCCCGAAGGGGTTGGCAGTATGTACTTATCACACCCATATTTCGCCAGTTATGTTATAGGATCACAATGTAATAACTCAAGCCTATTGCCATCAAACGGGCACAAATCCAGACTCCATGCTGCTACTGAGAATAGTCTGATGGAAGACCTAAAAACTTTGCCCACACCGAAATTCGAATTCAGGACCTCATGCTTAGTAGTCGCGCTTAGCGACCACTAGACCAACGAGGCAGTCTATTTAAATCTACTTTTCTAGTTCACTTCTAATCGCCTTACAGATAATCTTTATTTGTATTGGCCTAAATCTACGAGTTAGTTTATTCTAGACACTAGACAAACGGTGTCGGAAAACATCGTGAGGAAACTTTGAATTTTTTGAAACTTTGAATTTAATTTGAATCCTTCTCTATACGAGAAGAGGCCTTTGTAGCAGTGGGACAGTTATAGGTTGGTATTATTATTATACCATTCTCACATGTCGAGACCCCTCCGTGCTTCGGAAGGCACGTTAAGCTATTGGTCCTGCACCTGATCTCTCTCCGGTCGTGTGTCACCGTCCTGGACTACGAGAGTGAGGGAATAGGGAGTGCACCTGTGTCTGCGCGCATACTTGTGCACTATAATATCTCCTGCGTTAGCTAGTCTCAGCTGAGACAGGCCGCCGTGACCGAAATTCGGTTAGGAGGATATAATTATTATGATTTTAATTTAAACTAGGCCTTCTGAGTTTTCTTTTTAACTTGAAACAGGGTCTAACGATAAGTTTAAATAGTTGCATCCGGTCAAGAAAGCGAAATACACAAGAACTGTTTACTTAAACGCTTGCAAATTATGTTTTCCCGCGAAACATGGGAATTCGCGGGTTTAACCATATTTGTCTGTGGTAATGGTAATATTTCCTTTTTTGTTGTTAGCAACACTAACTGGAAATTGAGTTTCCGAGATGATTGTTCTTTGCTATTTTTACCATGGGAGCGGATAAGTCTTTATATCAATGTTATTTGTTGTATATTTGTCTGTTATTTTTTACGAATCTTTTCTGATTTTGATGAAATTTGCAGAAATGTGCAGAGCAATCTTGAGACCCTAAAAGCACTGATAGCCGAGTGGTATTACCGTTGGACTGCTAAGTCAAAGGTCCAAACCTCGGCACGCACCAATGTCTTTTCGAATTTTATGCGTACTATTGGGACTATACATTAGTTATCATTTGCTAAAAACGGTGTAGGAAATATCGTGAGGAAACCGGCACACCTGAGAGATTGTTCAACGGTGTGTAAAGCCATTTCAGAGGCCTACAGGCGGTGAAAACTCTGACACCAGGTTGTTCATCAACCATACGATAAGAAGAAGAAGAAGACCCTAAAAGGCAATCTACTGTTAAGCTGGCAAAACACATTTAAATTTTCCAAGCGGACGAAGTCGTGGGAGGAAGCTAGTTATGTTATGTTTAACAATACCCAACCCGGGAATCGATCCTAAGACCTCACGCAGCAGGCGCTTGCGAAAACTAGACCAAAGAGGCTGATTGTGCAACCAAGTGACAATAAATCACATTGGCGTGCATTTTTTGCTTACAGTATTGCCATTAATAAAAATCAGGTGACCCTTTGTGCTGCCAACATAAAAAATACAATAGAACCTTTATCTGTATCTAAAGGCAACTCGAAACAGCGAATGTGAGTGTTTTGGTCTCAAAAAGTGGTAAGACTTAGATGATTTTTAAGGCATAGTATGAAAGACTGTGCCGTATGGTATCCGGCCTAGAATTGACCACCCCCTTTCCTCCCGTGGGTGTCGTAAGAGGCGACTAAGGGAAACCGGAAAATCCAGAAGATGGGCAGCAGCGTCTTCTGTAACTTGACCACCAATACTGCGATCCTCAAGCCGCTTGCCAAGCGTGGGGATTATGGTAACAACCCCCACTTAAAAGAGGAGGCCTATGTTCAACAGTGGACGTCTTTTGGCTGATGATGATGATAAATAGTCTGCCTGCATGAGGTCATAGCTTCGAGTCCTGGGTCGTGGGTCGGGTAGTGTTATAGAGTTTTTCATTAGGTAATTCTCAGTAGCACGGAGTATTAGTGCCCGGTTGATGTCCAGCTCGCCCCCTATTACATTGGGACCTATAACATAACTGGCGACATGTGGGTGTGCTACACACCTCTGCCTACAGGCGTGATGTTAGAATGGAATGCTAAACTGAAAAACACTTGTTTACTTCACATCCGCAGTATTGAAGTCCTAAATCCCAACTCTATGATTAGTTACCTGTTAGTGACGTGAACAACAATTTGAAGAAAAAAATATCGATTTTTTTCTTTCGATATTAATGTTTTTGGGTGTCATGGTTGATGGGAATGGCTTTGTGTGGTGTGGTGGTGGACGGTACACGGTATTCAAGGCTTGGGATACCATAAATCATGTAAAGGAAGTTATTGCGGTTTTTCGAAGTTAAAATTGACGATTAATGCAATGGCGGACTGCCATCTTTTTCGTACTGTTTTTATTTATAAAATCGCCGCCCTACACTAGTCTTGTCTCCTGTATCGTGGGTGCGTTTCACAAACATGAAATATCACATACACAAACACCCACCTTATTTGACCTGATTCGCGCAGTGGCTAAGCGATTTGACTGCTGCGCAAAGGCGGGTTCGATTTCTGTTTTTTTTTTTTTTTTGTGGTGCGTTTCACAAACATGTAATATCACATACACAAACACCCAGACTCGGGACAAATATCTGTGGATCGCACAAATTTTTGTCCCGTGCGGGAATCGAACCCGCAACCCTTAGCGCAGCAGTCCAATCGCTTAGCCACTGCGCCAATCGGGTCGTCAAAACGATCGTCGTTTGGAACAAAAATGTTGTTTGTCCCGAGTCTAGGTGTTTGTGTATGTGATATTTCATGTTTGTGAAACGCACCCACGATACAGGAGAAACTCCTAGCGTGGGGCGACGTTTAAAAACATGTATTTAACAACAATTATAAGAATTTCGTGATAAAAGGCATTTGTACACTACTTGTGATGTTTAGAACTTTTATTGTATTGATGAGAGGCGTCGGTGAGCCGTTTGAGATAGTTTTTATGCTAAAAGTATCTTCAATGGACATCCGGGACAAACACAATTGGATAACAAGAACTCCTCGAGTGGTTTGTGTGTAACAGTGTTGGAATTAGATTATTTTTATGCCTCTATATTATATCCATATATAAATGAGGACATAACTCTGTGTGTTTGTCTGTTACGCTTTGACGGATAACTACTGAACCGATTTCAATTAAATTTGGCTAGGTATAGGCTACTTTGTACCTACTTACGTAGTACTAGCTTCCGCCCGCGACTTCGCCCGCGTGGATTTCGTATGTTTTAGCCTATAGCCTTCCTCGATAAATGGGCTATCAAACACTGAAAGATTTTTTCAAATCAGACTCACTATTTTGTACCTCATATTATTTAAAAGAGTGACCTTTGGAGTTTCTTGCCGGTTCTTCTCCATAGGAATGTCATTTTTGGAACCGTGCAACTAGCATCTTAACGTTTCATAAGCGCCCGTAATTGGTTTATATGAAATAAAAACAATTTGAATTTGAATCGGACTAGTAGTTCCTGAGATTAGTGCGTTAAAGCAAACAAACAAACAAACTCTTCAGCTTTATAATATTAGTATAGATGTTTTTTGGCAAAAACCTTATTTTTAACCCACGTTGCAATGAAAGTAAGCTTTTATTTATGCGCTCGCAAAATAAGGGCTCCGTTTAAGTCCGAAACTGAGCAGGCATACCGAAAAGATAGGTCAGTATAACCGGAGAGCTGCCGTGCGGTTTCCGGCCTAAAATAGACCACCATCTTTCCTTCCGCGGGCGTCGTAAGAGGCGATGGATATTTCTGGGGAGATTGGAGATTGTTCCCCTGTGTAGGTATCGTTCATTATACTGCAGTTGTTTTTGCCAACCTTCCTGCCCAGCGTTGTGACTGGCAAAACCCCCCATGAAGAGTAGCCAAAGAAAACGGCCCTCAGTTCCCGGCCCCTACTATTCCAGGTAGTGACTGGGTCGCGACAACGGGAGAGTGGGCCTTGCGGCGTCCCCTGGGGTAGGCCTGCGTCCAGCTGTGGACTGTGATACGCTGATGTGATGATGTGACAAACGGAGAGTAGAAAATATTATGGATAATACTTACAAAAGTTATAGTAAAACAAACTATAAAGTTAACTCACTTTAGCCTGTGTATCTGTCTGTAGCCTCGTTACTCCGAAACTGATAGACCGATATAGATTTTTTTGTTTTTGCTGAATGAACAAACAAACTATTTAACGGAAAAACAACAAACAAGTACTATAAATTAGTTGCCAGTTGCTAAAAATGGTGAAGGAAAACATCGTGAGGAAACCGGCACACCTGAGAGATTGTTCAACGGTGTGTAAAGCCATGTCAGAGGCCTACAGGCGGTTTAAACTCTGACACCAGGTTGTTCATCAACCAAGGAAGAAACAAAAGAAGTAAAAAAATGATTAATAAATAATTGAAACAATTGACTACATTAATTTATTTACAAAAAATCTTAACAGTGATTAATCTATGCTTACATAATAGAACAGTTAAAAATGAAGTGTTTTGTCTATGCCCAATGCAAAACTTACATACTTTTCAATTAATTATATATGTTTTCGAGTTTTTTTCGGGTCCCACAGCTGGGCAACGGCCTCTGAGTTCCCAAAAATATAATTTAAACGTGTCAGATGTCGGAACTTTGATCAAAAGTGTGGGACAGAGACAACACACGACACTTTTAATATAATTACTTAACTAAATGACGGACATGTTATCTACGAATGACAGTTTGTACCACGTATTACGTCACTAGTGGGTAAGCTCTGAGTTATGACGTCATAATTTGCTATTAACATACAAAATCTATGGAGAAATCTTAGATTTATAATAACGAGTAGTTCTAAGGGCGGAATAGCGTTTTGACAGCTCATAAAAAGTATATCAATTGATTGGAGTCAAATACCCAGATTATAAAATCAAACGTGAGAGCGAGACAGTCGGCTATAAATGGTTAGCGTTGTCTCTATCCCTCTGAGCGTCTAAATCTTCAACCAACTTCCTCATGCTAGCTGTAAATAATAGAAATATATCAAAATCATCAAATATTTCAAAGGTTTGAAGAGTATTGCGCGCACGGAGGACTGAGTGTGAATTTTGCTATAGATAAATTATTTTTATAAGTGCAAGAAGATAAAATTTAAGTATAATTACGTCTAAATGATCGGTAGTAATTAATACCTAAAATGATTTATAGCTGTAAAGGTATAACACTGAGTTGGTAATCATAGATTCCAACAGATAATACCTGACGTCACTGGGACAGAGCGAACTTGAAATTCGATGGGAGCGAGCAGCGACATGATAGCTCAGTTGGTTAGAGCAGCGCCCCGGTATGGCGAAGGTCGCGGGTTCAAGTCCCGCTCGAGTCCATCATTTTTCAAATTTCCTTTATCAATTTAGAAAAGCACTGATAGCCGAGTAGTATGACCGTAGGAATGCCAAGTAAAAGTTCGCAATATCAAACCCCGGCACGCACCAATGTCTTTTCGAATTCATGTGTGTATTATAAATTAGTTATCAGTTGCTAAAAACGGTGAAAGAAAACATCGTGAGGAAACCGGCACACCTGAGAGATTGTTCAACGGTGTGTAAAGCCATGTCAGAGGCCTACAGGAGGCTTAAACTCTGACACCAGGTTGTTGACGCACCATCGTCAACGTGCCGGGGTTTGAACTTGCGACCTTTGACTTGGCAGTCCAGCGGCCATACCACTCGGCTATCAGTGCTGTAAATTAAATTAAATTTGAAAGTTAAATATGTAATTATTTACCTCTCATCAGCTCCGTGCTCTCGGCTCGCCTCCACACCGTTTCGTTTGTAACATCCTTGATTTCAAACGTCCTGTTCCCATGAATCATAGCACTGATCAGATTCAGTTTCAGCGCTTCTTCTTCGTCACTATAACTCGATCCCTCAACTATATTTCTCAATACTTTTGTCTTAAACCGTCTCTTCAAATGGGTTCGTTCATAATCCTTTCTCTTTTCAACATCTCGAGTTGTTATCATTGTTTTCTGTTTATGTTTCTTGCGTTGAAACTTGTTGAGTTTAATATCTCTTCGTCCATGAGGTGGGGCTTCTTGAAAATTTTTCGTCCACTTATGATTTCGGATCTTTTTAAAATTTAGCTTGTAGTCTTGTGTTGGCCGTGTCTGCAGTTGGACGTAGGATTGTAAGCCCCACGTCCGCGATGTTCTGAAGTACGTTGGCTTGATCGTGGAGTAAGCTTTATCCGAAGTTATAACGTTGAAACGTTTTTGAATGTTCGTCGATAAAGTTATGCTTTCGATTTCCTTGTTTAGTTCTAAGCTGTTTGGATTGTAGAGATTGCGTCGCAACAGCCTCTCGTAGTTGAAGTCGCTGTGTCGGTCTCTATTGAGTTTGTTGATAACTCGAGATCTCTTATGTTGGCGCACGTAGTTGTCGTCGTGGGAGTGGTTGCGCGACCCACGGACTCGTTTGCGTTGGTTGATATTTGTGTTCGATCTCCGGCCTTTGATGTTTTGATTCGGGACGCGAAGTGGCGTTGGTGTTTCTGAAATTTAAAAGTCTTTAATTACTAAAATGGTCGATTTGCAAGGTTAAGCCGTGCTCGCCGCGGTCAGTCTTGTGATGGGTGACCGTTTTATCATGTCGAGAACCCTCCATGCTTCGGAAGGTACGTTAAGCTGTGTCCTGCGCCTGACCTCTCTCCGGTCGTGTCTCACCGTCCTGGACTATGAGAGTGAGGGAATAGGGAGTGCACCTGTGTCTGCGCGCATACTTGTGCACTATAATATCTCCTGCGTAGTTGGCTAGTCTCAGATGAGATGGGCCACTGGAAATTCGGTCAGGAGAACATTTTTTACATACCTTCTGCAGACGATTTGTCAGTCGGCACCTCCTGGAACCTCCTAAAGTCTTCTGCTCCATGCAGGCGTGGGAACCTGGTTTCCAAGGCGTTATTGATGGAGTCCATTAGTCGTTGGCGATTCTCAGAGTTCTTCAGACGTCGGTAAGGATTCAAAAACGCTAATATTAGGTCTTCTGCGAGCTGTTGCGGCGGTTTTGTAACTGAAAACATGTTTGTTTAAATCGTAGACCCACACGCACAAATTTTGGTCCCGTGCGGGAATCGAACCCGCCTATATGTTAATCCAGGGTGTCAGCTACCTCCATACCAAATTTAAGCAAAAGCTGTTTAGCCGTTTAAGCGTTAAGAGGTAACAAACATACAAACACACTCACAAACGTTCGCTTTTATAATATTAGTGCGATAGTGTGACTAGCTGCGCCCCGCGTCGTTACCCGCTACATTTTCACGGGATAAAAAGTATCCTATGTGTTAATCTAGGGTGTGAGCTACCTCCATACCAAATTTCAGCAAAATCGGCCCAGCCGTTTGAGCGTGAAGAGGTGACAAACATACAAAACACTCACAAACTTTCGCCTTCTTAAGTCCAAGATTTTATACGAAAGCAGACAGTCTACCGGTAGCTTTACTTACTATTGGGGAACACTTCGAACTCTTTAAGCATGGTGAACAGGTGATCCCCATCTTTGTCTTCAATGAGGGAGTCAGCGTAGTCCACGATGGAGTTGATGTCTGCTGACGCAGTCTCATTTCGATTCAAAATCATATAGTACATCATGCTTGAGTAACCTAATGACAGAACAGGTTTCATCAGCCGATAGATGTCCACTGTTGGCATAATCCCCACGCTTGGCAAGCGGCTTGGGGATCGCAGTGTTGGTGGTCAAGTTACAGAAGACGCTGCTGCCCATCTTCTGGATTTTCCCTTAGTCGCCTCTTACGACACCCACGGGAGGAAAGGGGGTGGTCAATTCTTGGCCGGATTCCACACGGCAAGACAGAATAGGTTTACAAGAACATTAATTGAATTAAGGAAAACGTATTTTTTTACATTAATGTAGGAAAGAACAATGATGGATACAGGCGGGACTCGACCCCACGACCTTTGCTGATCCGTGGCCCAGTTCTTGCCATCTAAGCTAGAGTGTAAACTCGTCTATCCAATTTCAAGTTCCCTTCTATAATTTATGTCTTAAGGGTGACGTCAGGTGTTATCTGTTAGCAATCTTTGAATACCAACTCAGTGTTATACCGTTACAGCTCAACCGTACGATAAGAAGAAAAGACCGTTACAGCTATAAGGCACTGAAACGATAATACCAATTCCAACAAGATACGGTGTGTAAAGCCATGTCAGAGGCCTACAGGCGGTTTAAACTCTGACACCAGGTTGTTCATCAACCATACGATAAGAAGAAGAAGAAGATTACAAGATAGTTAATTTTCAAGCGTGTCGAATTTGAGAATGGGCTGGGCAACATGCTATCCTAAAAAAATTAAAAACTTTTGTGCGTCACGGCCATCGATAGAAAACAATATTTTCGTGCCCTCCACACTACGATTTTATTAAAAGATAATATCTAATCGTAACATTTATTAGGATTATTGTTTGTTATTACATTACACAAGACTGATTCACAAGATAATAATATGGCGTCGAGAGCACGGGACCGATTGTCTTCTATACAAGTCGTGGCCCTCAAAAAGTTAAATCCTGTTCTTCAAGCTTTTATTAGGAAGAAGAAAGCAAAAATCTGTGAAAGAAAATTGAAACTGTGTCTGCCTTATATGTAGGTCTAGACAAAAAGCGCGACTACTAAGCATGAGGTCCTGGGTTCAAATCCCGGGTCGGGCAAAGTGTTACTAAGTTTTTCCATTGGGTAATTCTCAGTAGCAGGACGGAGTCTGGTCTGCCCGGTTGATGTCTAGCTCGCCCCCTATTACATTGGGACTTACAACATAACAGGCGAAATGTGGGTGTACTATATGTACACCTCTGCCTACCCCTTCGGGGAATACAGGCGTGATGTTATGTTATGTTATGTGAAACGCACCCTAGATACAGGAGACATTCCTAGTGTGGGGCAACGTTAATTAAAATGACTTACTCTGTAGAGAATCAACCTCTCCGTTAGATATTGCTATCGCTATGTTCATAACTACTTTTATTAGGGGCTGGCCCATAAATGCCAACTGTGCGGTTTCAAAATATCTGAAAAAAAAAAACAACTGACGTTAAAAAAATATTGGCCAAGTGCGAGTCGGACTCGCGCACGAAGGGTTCCGTACCATTATCTATAAAAACGGCAAAAAATTATCGTCTGTTGTATGGAAGCCCCCCTTAAATATTTATTTTATTTTGTTTTTAATAAAAAAAAATATAGCGGCAACAGAAATACATAATTTGTGAAAATGTCAACAGTCTAGCTATCGCGGTTCGTGAGATACAGCCTGGTGACAGACAGCGAAGTCTTAGAAATAGGGTCCCGTTTTTACCCTGTGGGTACGGAACCCTAAAAGGAGGAGTTTCTCAATTCTTTATTGCGTACCGTAATGTTATCATGAATCTGCATCATCATCATCAGCCAGAAGGCGGCCACTGTTGGACGAAGGCCTCCCCCTTTTAGAAGGGGGGAAGTTGCCAAAATCCCCACGCTTGGCAAGCGGCTTGGGGATCGCAGTGTTGGTGGTCAAGTTATAGAAGACGCTGCTGCTCATCTTCTGGATGTTCCCTTAGTCGGCTCTTACGACAACCACGGGAGGAAAGGGGGTGGTTAATTCTAGGCCGGATACCACACGGCAATCTTACCAAACTTTCCGATTGGTCCTCTAGAAGTATTGTCATGATCTGATGATTAACTTCCGAAATATGTAACGGAACTCCTCATAAAATCATAACAGGACTCTGTCGTGTAGTCGATGACTGACCACTAACAAGGAAGGGGGGGGAGGGAATACGTCGACCCCCCCCCCGTCCAAACACTTTCCAAATTCTCAACATTTATAAAGTATTACACCTTTTTTTGTAAATAGGGTATTTTATACCATTTACGAAAATATAAAAAAATGCATGTATATGATAGATTTCGTAAAAAGTAAACGTCAAACGTCGGTATTTATTGATAATAATGCAATTTAAATTTTATACTTGATTGAATTTAAAAAATCATTTTTTTTATCTGTTCTTCAAAAGTCTAAAACGCCATCCGCCATATTGACGCCGACGTGACGTCAAAAAGCATGGCGGTTAGCGTTTCCGCGCGAAAATTCGAAATCATAAATGAAAATATGATAGTAAGGCATTTTTTGGTTTTATAAAATTGAAATAAAAATTATGGTTCATTATGACCTTTGGATTGATTTAAAACTGTTTTCAAGAGTGAAATATGTATGTATATGCTTATTGAAATTGGTTATGTATTTGTTAACATGTATATTTACTTTAGCAAGATGGGCTCTGCATGCTGCAGCACCGGCTGGATCTCCTCTGGCTTGCGGGTGGCCACCATGTGTGTAATCCGCTGCAGGAACATGCTCAGATAACCTACGCCCTGTCTGTCCATTTCCCTGTAGAGGTAATTCTCCTCGGAATCCCTCGGTTCTGCCGTCGTCACGTCTGAGGAAGTTACAATTGGTCCAAGAATGTATAATAAGCTACCTAAATGCATAACAAATGAACAGGATATCCGTATTTATAAACGCAAATTGATTTCATTCTTAATAGGTAAACCTAACTCAGTTGAGATATTTTTAATTGATAAAATTGATTATCTATAACATGTTTAATTAGAGTTTATCTCCTGCATTTAATAAGTGGGTATCTAAGGGATATTTCCGGAGAAATAGGCGTTCCCTTGAGTAGGTATCGTTCACGAAGAGTAGCCAATGAAAACAGCCCCACTTTCCGGCCTTACTATTCCAGGTAACTGAAAGTGACTTAGCAACAGGAGAGCTGGCCTTGTGGCGTACCTTAAGCGAGGCCTACGTCCAGCTGTGGACGTGGTTGGAGTGTAGCCATAGGGGCGATATGGAGCGAGGGCTAAAAAATTCTCAAATTGTATTCGTTTTTTTTCCGAAATATACCAATTTTATGAGAAGCATGGCCCTACGACACACCGACACACGGCTTTGGATTTTATGAACTCCTATAACGCGGAGTACCCAAAAAAAAATTAATATCATTTTTTTTTTTAATAACTTTTAAACTGTCGCGTTGCAAGATAATTAAGACTACTAGTGGCAAGCTTGTGACAGTTGTGACCACGGCCGAAGCAACTCGGTCGAAACGTCAAGCATAAATTAAAAAAAATGTGTTCGCGTTGATGCCCGTGTTGTTTTAATTTTTTTTGCATCTTTGCTGCTCATATTGCACCTAAGCGTATACTCCAAATCCTACAATTAGATAAGATCCCTCCTAAGCTGACTCAAAAGCCGTGGATCGCATTATGCTGATTTAATGACGTGACTCCTCCCACTTACCACCATGCAACACAGCACCAGCTAAGGTCGAAACATCCCAATCCATGACGATGCCCTCCGGTATGTTAGCAGGTCTACCTTCAACCAAAGTCGTCCGCATTGTTTCCACACCCGGCGGAGGCGTCCCCAAAATTGGAAGACCAAATTTGTCTTCTTGAATCATCACTTCTTGTATCCCGGTGGCTGTGGGTACGTCGTAGTCTGGGCTTTCTGTGATCCTCTCCTCTCCTTGTCGGTGGATAGGGGTAGTTTTTGGAGTGAACTGAGGGAGTTTGGATCTGTTGAAGATGTCGAATAGATGGGGGTGGACTGGGATGGTCTCGGAATAGTCTGGGTATGGCGTCGGTGGTGTTTCTGTGGGTAAACAGTTTATTTTAGATGCTTAAAAATCCAATTTTGATATATTTTATCTTTATACCTAACTAGGTTTTGCCCGCGGCTTCGCTCGCGTTTATTAACATTGTTGGTTAGTATTATATATATGTAGCTTGTACCCGCGCCTTCGCCCGCGTTAACCCCTATTTAAAACCCTTAAAGAAATGAATTAAAAAAGAAAAGTAGCCTATGTCCTTTCTCGGGTCTTAAACTTTCTACATGCCAAATTTAATCAAAATCCGTCCAGCGGTTTAGTCGTGAAGGTGTAACAAACATACAGACAGAAAGATAGTCACAGATAGGAGTTACTTTCACATTGATAATATTAGTATGGAGTATGGATAATAGCAATGCCTACCAGTTCGATCTGACATAGGCGTGTATACGGACGGTTGGTTATAAATCCACGCGTTCACATTGATGTCGGAGAAGTTCGCTCGTTCGTGTAGCCACGCGGCTACTTGTTTGCTAATATTCGGATGTAAGGTAGTGAACAGTGTCGTGTCAGTGACTGTCACAATGTCTGGGTTACTGGACGGTACTCGTGGCATCTCTATCGTTGTATCTGTTTCATCATGTGGAGTATCTGTCGTCTCAGGAACAGTTACATCAGTAAAAGTGATATCAGTCACATTATTATCAGGATTTTCGGTATCATGGGTATCAGTAGTAGGATAGGATGGTATTTCTTCTGGTTCAGTGGCAGTCAGATCTTCAGGATAAGGCGTTTTTGTTTCAGGTTCGTCAGTGATGGTTGGCTGCATTGTGCTCGGAAATTTATTAGGATTTTCATCCGGTGGGTTTTTTTCGAAAGGAATCACCGTAAGTTCCGCACTGATTGGGTATCTGGGACTTTCTGGCGTGGCTGTATCGATGTGGATGTCTCCGTGGTCTTCTGGACCGAGATTATGCCCGGGCCCCGGCGGGCGAGGGTCAGGAGTGGTCGACACAGTTGTAGTCGACTCAGTAGTGGTTAAAGTTGAGAGCACATCGGCTGGGTACTGAGGCTTAGGTTCCGGACCGGGTCCGTTGTCCTGCCCCGGCCCAGGCGGCCGCCAGCTGTTTTCCGCAGTAGTTAGTTTAGCCTCCTCTTCAGGAGACAGAGAAGGGAAGGTGTATTCTGGAGTCAAATCGTCAGGAATAGGTCTAGTAGTGACAGGGTCCATAGGCGGAGTGTATGTTGATCGAACAGTAACTGTATAAGCTACTGTCTCAGACGCTTCACTAGGCGTAATGTAGTTGTTCTGGAATGCTGGAGATGGAAGGAAGGTTGTCTCTGGAGTGACTTGTACTGTAGTCGGACTTTCGTCCCACCACATCATGTCGCTCACGGAGTAGTCGAGGAAGTCCTGCCCTTGGGGCAACTCCGCGTCGTAGTCGAAAGACCGCAACGCGCTTCTTCCATCATGGATCTTATGCTGCACGTCTTCCAAGAACGCATTTACTTGCAGCAGGGATTGGTGTATCTGGTTTGTCAGATTTGATTTCTTGATTCCTGGAAATAATGTGTGAGTATTTATATGTCAACAAACGTCAAAATGGCACAGAAAGTACCGAGTTTTATGTTTTTTTGTGAACCTTGTGCTTGTAATACTGTTATTAATAACATCTAAGCCACTACGATACATTGCAATTATATCTTGAAGTCTCAAATAGAAAGGGAACGTGTTTGTATCGCATGGAGGTGTGTAAGATTTGAAATAGTTAAAGTTTATAAGGAGAAGAAGTGCAGAAATCTATTTTTTTTTATTTACGGTTGAATTTCTTAATCTATGGGTTTACTAGTTATATTATTAATTCAAGAATATCTTACCATCGCGCGCATCAACTATATGGTAGAAAAATAAAAGAATAACTGGCAACATATTTCTCATTGACATAATTGTCAATATTTAATTAATTGTTAAAACGCTAATTAGTTCCCATGATTAAATGCTATCTAAATTAATTTTAAATTATTTGATGTAATAAAGCATTTGTACATAAAAAGTTTAAGTATATTTAATTGCAAAAACGTTATCTGTCATTTTATGTATGATTATAATTAATAAAACTTGTAAATTTTTGGTTGACTTTAAAATAAGTACTTTATTTAACATAAAAAATTATTTAACTAATTAACAAATGATTTATTTTAATGTTTAAAAGCAGCTTTACTGTTAATTGCCAAATAAATTAGCTAGTTTTGAATGTTTTCCTAAAATATACTAGTACGTAACGAATGTAAACTGATTTTACATTTAGATATATAATCTTATTTTTATTGCCAATAAAAATATTGTATTATAGATTACAAATATAAAAACTTTAGCCATTTGAAATGCAACTTTATAGTTCTATAAAATGTTAGTGATTTTGTAAAATGAAAGTGTTTACATGGCTCTTATTACTGAAAATATTTGGTAGGTTTTTGTGATTGTACCAAGGTTTTTTTAACTATACATTTTGAATATTCCATCCTCCTATTATTTAGTCTTAAAATGCGACTGATAAACTCTCAAAAGATGGTTAAATAACATCGGAAGTATTACGTAATCTTCGTATTGAAATGCTTTACATAATATTAACTCGTGACGTTGATAAAAGTTTAGCAAGGGAAGTAAAAGGTGGTACTATTTATGTACCGTACTATATGTAGTGTGGAAAATACTCACTGCAGACTCTCCAGGTTTTATTGCGATACCGCTTTTAACGTTTGTTCGTGAAGTCTGCGACGTGACGTTATAGAAGACTTTCTAGTTCTAGCTATAATTAACCCACCAGATGTATGTTACGTATTGGTGCCAATTCGAATCTCTCTGTCTCTTAACATCCTTCAATATATCTCTGCTGGGTATACCCAGGGCCGGTTTATCCATTAGGCAGAACAGTCAACTTCCTAGAGGCCTCGTATAGGCAGGGGCCACGCGCTGCGAGATATTTACAGTTTTTGATTTTTTTTTAATGTAGTAATCCTAATTTTATGATGGTATGTAACAGACCATTAATGACAATGACTGCCTAGTTTTCACACAGGTACTACAACTAGCTTTAGACTTCAAGAAGGCCTGAAAAGAGTAATGGGGCCCTGAGACGTGCATTGCCTAGGGGCCCCGACATAGTTAATCCGGTTCTGACTATATCCTTAAACTACACTACGTATAGGCCGAGGCCTCGTGCCAAATTCAACCAGGCTATATTACTAAAAGTATATTAATCACGTTAATTCTTATTTTTTAGTTCACACACACCCAATCGAGCCAAATGAAAAAGACAAAACAGTGAACTTAGCTTTAGAAACAGTCTTAGAATTTAACCAAAAAGACAATTCAGCAGACATACAGTTTCTAGACCATGTACAGAACTTTATCACTAAAGTCAGGACAGTCATAGACAAGAACAAGATGTCGAGGCGGGACTTTAAGCCCGGCCGAGTTGAGAACCTCACAGATTTCCTCTTAGAAGTCATTTCTATATTAAACACTTACCAAGATCACGATTTTCAAGATGTCTTCGACATTCTAGACGATGAAATAAGAAAATATCATTACAGAGGATGCAAGTTTTATGAGCTGACAGAGAATTATGATATCCGGAAACTAATGGCGAATAAGTTAGAACTTATTAGAGGCCAGTCAGTCGCTTTTATCAAGACAAACATAAACCAGCTGGCACAGATCTTAAAGGACGAGAAATATGAGAAATATCCTAAAGATCTCATAGATTACATCAATTCTTTATACAGACAAGACGCTAAAGAGAAGTTTAAGAAAATCCTTATAGAGTTAGAGGAATTTAACAAATCGAAAATGAAGAGGACTACGGGGGATTTGGTAAAGGTCATTAGGGAAGGGATCAGGTCAGTGATATTTGATCACTACACGGACCTGAATCCCAATGCAAGAAGAGAACTGAAACACAAAATAGAAACGTTCTGGAGACAGTACAAGCAGAGTCCTCCAATCGCTGCGAAGACACTCAACGAGTCTAAAGTTGAAAACGTTAAGCCCGATGTCAAGCCAGAACCCAAAATTGTCAGATTATCTCCAGGTATTCCTCCTCCCGACACAAAGTATGTCGAAGCCAACAAAAAAATAGAACCAAATACTTTGGAAGTCAGATACACTGTAGCAAAAGAAGAGTTTAGTAAGCACGAAGTAGAGAACGAGGAAGAAAGCAACAACGATGAAGACGTTTCCGAACAATCGGAGAACGACGACAAAAGAATAGAACTAAAACAGTCCGACTTCAAGAACCCAAACATGATGCGAGGTGTCATGAAAGAAGGTAACAAAGAAGATAAATTAAAAGTTTGGGAAGCCAAATACACAAAGTTAGACGATAGTATATTAATAAATGAATTTGATGCAGACACGACGCAGTCAACGTCGAAAAAAGCACGCAACGCGCAGCGGACAACCAAAAAGTCATCCAAGGTAGGCCGAACCTTCAGCTCTGACGAAGCGATCTCCGAAGACGTGGGGACTGTCGAGGACAACTCAGTGGAGTTCAACGCCGAAGAAATGGAAACCACACACCAACGGTATCTAACTCTATACCCAGAAATAATCACAAATGAGCCAAAGACTACTGATAAACCTACAGTCGTCCACAGGTCTAGAACGAGCGAACTGCCGAAAGTAGTAACGCTATGGGAGGAGGAGAACACAGGTGGAATACCGAAGTACATTCTCAACCAACTGACTACGAAATCCAGGCATAAGTCAAAGCATAAGAAGCATAAGAAACATAAGACGACGCGAAAACCCAAAAAACATAAGAAGAAGCATAGAAAACATAAGCGGAAAGAACACAAATCTAAGTTGCGGTCAAAGAAGAGTAGACCAGCAGCCATCTTTAGTGAAAACAATGGCTACATTGACGTTCGGTCTACAGCGATGGAGTTCTATGAATACAAGAAAATGTTAGGACCAGTAAGGACCACAAAAATGTGAGGTTTTTGTTTATTATTTTAACTGTTCTGTCTCTTAGGACCAGCGTTTGGGTCTAAAGACCAGCTTGTTTCTTCTTAATTTTTAAAAGCTCAAATGGTGCTGGTGGAGCCCTCGCCACTCTTTTCTATTCTGTTTTTATGTTAATCTTTCTAAACTCAAACCTCTTTAATATTATTCAATTATTATAAAAAACATACATAATTTGCTAGGTCGATTTCAACAAGGGTAGTCTCTGAAAAGTGTGCAATATCTCTCATTTCTTAATTTAATCTTCTCTGAATCATTGCCACTCTATACAGAGTAGTGAACTACTCAGGGGGTATGTACTATTCCCTCACTCTCATTGTCCAGGACAATAAGGTTTGTTTAGCTCTTATAGATACTATAGAATCTTGTCGACATTTATTATCATTCATTACTTGCATTCTTGATGTATGAAATAATATAGGATTAAAGAAACTATCAATTATATGGTAAGTGATAAAGTCCATACATCATTCAAGATAAGAAACAAAAGGGAATAGACTAAATAGCACTTTTAAAAGACACTCCTTAAATTCAACCAGCTTCCTAGTGTTGCTATAGCTCAGAACGTTAAACAATTTTAGTAGATAATAAAGTACCTTTGGAGGTGGCCATTTACAGTTCACTTAATTACGTGGCAATACTAATGAGACGTTCTGACTACGTTAAAACTTATTGAGGTATATTTTTGTTATACAAAAATATCCTAATCCCTATATCCTCGTCTCGTCATGTCCGTATGAACCTTCCGCGTCCTCCAGCTTCCATCTTATGGCTACTATTACCATTAATTAAGACATTCAATTTACTCCACAGGCCGGAATCCACAACAAAGATCCAATCGATACATACAATACAGCCTTATACAAGACGATCAAAGCCTACACCGTCCACCATGTTCGGGAAACGTTACCAGGTTATCCCTCTTAGTAATCTCAGAGACTTCAGGAAGTCTGCGGCAGCCACGACTGTGTCAGACGAAGGATTATCCATAGAGCAATTCAAATTTGATAGGATACCTACATCGCTGAGGAAAAGTACCATGAATAGAACAAGTAACGTAGTAGTCGATGAAAATGTCATGAAAAGAATTAAAAATCTCGAAAGAGAAATAAAAGACGTTAAAAGCAAAATAGTAGAATCCAAGTCCAAAGATCTTAAACTTTGGAACGATAAAGAAATAAAATACGAAGTGAAAGAAAAAAAAAGCAGCAGGAAAACGGATATTAGAACGAAAATCGGCAAACCAGCTCCTGAAGACGTGAAAAAGAATAAATATAAACTAAGGGCTGATAAGGAAGCGGTATATAAAGATAAAAAGATACCTAAAGATAAACCTGCAGTCGATGAAAAGAAAGTTTCAGTTACCGAATATAAATACGTAAGTGTTCCCCAAGAAACGCGAACGACAGAACGTACAAAAGCAACGGAATTTACTAAAACAAATGGTCCACGTCTAGAAATAAGTAACAACAAAATATATAGTGTCGAAGCAAACCATATCGATGAGGGCAAATTCAAGCTAGTAAATGCAGACAAACATATAGAATTTGGAAAGTTTGCATCGGGAGCTGGCGGTGGCGGCAGCGCTGGCCATCATGGTATCCACAACTACGACGAAATCGACGAATGGAAGGGCGCATTCAGACCCAAGCCAAAAATAGGAACACCTAAAGCTACAGTATCATCATCCACACAAACTGCAACCACCCAATCTGAAATCACGACAAAATCTACCACAGTGAAAACTACTGAAGCTACCACTGTTCCCACAATTCCTACTAGAGGAGAAATATTTATACCAATTTCCATGCCCGTTGTATCAACGACGACTACCACACCTAATACTGAAATGAAAATGGATGATAAAATCGACATGCAATTATCGTTAGATGACATAAGCTTAAATTTAAAAACTCCAGAGAACTTATCGCAATTAGTCAGCCAATACGCTGAATCAAGTAGCATCAATGACACGAAGAAACGGGATAACATACAAAGAGAAATAAGTTTTATGCTGAAAAAGAATAATATTAGTGTGCCTTCGGATAAACCGGCGCCCATCGCTGAAACTAAAGATTACCGTGACTTCTCTTACTCTCCAGTGAGTTTTAAAATCAGGAAGGAGTTGGCATTTTCCACACCGTCATTGTCTAACCTGAATTTTGGAAATAATACATTAGAAGCCGGGTTACTATTTACAGATCCTTTTAGGAATATTGAAGATGAACTCGAATTCTTAAAAATATAGCATTAAAAATATTAAAAGATGGCGTAAATAATTTAATTAATCTTTTTTATCTGCAATATCAATTTGAGATTGATGATAGAACATTATTAATTTGTTTTATATCAACTTTGACATCATTTTAAAACCTGAAATTGTTTTGTTTGTTGCTAATACCATAGACTAATGAGATATTTTCTCTATGCTAATACCCAGAAGTTTTGGATATTAGTTTCTTGCAATGAGGTATTCTGCTTTGAATGTTATACGTGTATTAAATATAATTAAATACGTAAAATTGTTTTTTTTAACCACTTAATAACTTATTATAGTAAGTTATTCTCCTACGTGTAATATATAGTTACCGCCCAGCCTTAATGATGAAATTTCTATAAGTGATAATCAAGCTCAGCCCCCTTAGACAAGTGGCAAAACGCTTGGCGAATAGTAATAGAATAGAATGATAAATGTAAGGGGATGGCACAATGTTTCGACTATGTTATCGATGTCATGTGTCATTATATTATAAGACCTTAATATGTAAAAATTACTGTCCTGCAAATAAATACATTTCTATTTCTATCCCCATATACATTTTTTATTCTATTCCATTTTTATTCGTCAAGCGTTTTTCCACTTGTCTAAAGGGTCAGGTGACTGAACACATATCTAATATCATAGAGAAAATAATTCTCATTAGTCTATGCTAATATATAATAATAATAAAGCCTAAAAAATCTACCATTTCTAACAAAGTATTTTAGGACATCGATCTGTATAGTAGAAAATTTTAAATTTGGTAGTTAAATTAATCCTACGCTGACAACCCAGTAGATATTTTTTTGACACGCCTTGGTGATACTCTTCACTATTTTTATTGAAATTTGTGTAATTTTGTGTGTTATTTTACAAATACTAAGTGAAATATAGTGTAGTGACATCTTTTATATCTTCCTGACATTGTGAATTGAGAATAAAACAAAGAAATCGCTGCAAATAATCAGGTAAAAGTGCCTATATTATGTTGTCAATGTATTACCCGACCGATTGTAATAATCCCGTTAATGTTTACGTTTATTAACGTTTAAACACTTTTTAATTCGGTTGTACAACAACGTAGTATTTGTAAAAACTTTTTTAATTATTATTATTATTATTATTTTTTCAATTATTGGTAAGCAATAATCACAGGTTTAAGATACAATTCATACGTTTTTAAGAACGTAATTAAGTAATTTTCGTGATTGACTGCTTATTCTATGATAAAGTTAACTTGGGAATTCTTGATTTATGAGTCACACAGCAATTCATTGTTCGTTTATCACACTTTTTCAAGTATGTAAACATGTACTATTTCCTTGTAAGTGTAAACTATCGATAATAAGAAGTATTTTACGATAATTAACTAATTAATAACATGGAGGTAAGCTTACTTTCACCTGTAAAAAGGTCAGATATCAATCTCTTGATTGCCTATTACTTTGCTCAATAATAGACACAATTTCTATTTTTTTTCAGCCTAGGAGGCTACCTTTAGTAATAATACCAGCCTTTAAATATCCTACTGCAGGGTAAATGCTTCTTCTCATACAAAAAAATTTCAGACAAAGAATTAGCATTAATCACCACACTAGCTCACTGTGGGTTGGCAATTTCTGACTATTATGGTTTTATCATGATGTTCTCCTTTACTGTTAGTTAGTGGTGCGCCAATTGGGTTGACAACTAGAGTGGCTAGACTTTAGCACAGCAGTCCTATTGGACTGCTGTGCTAAAGGTTGTAGTTTCGCTTCCCTTATGGGGAAAAAATTTGTGTGATCCACAGATATTTGACCCAAATCTGGGTGTTTGTGTATGTATGCTACAGAAGAAATTCCTAGTGTGGGGTGATGCTTTCCTTCACCGTCAGTCAGCGGTGTCTTAGAATATCTAAGAAAGTATTTATGACATTGAAAAAGTCACATTGATACTTGCCTGGGTTTGAACCTGCAACCTCGTGCATAGAAATCCGGTATGTCAACCACTAGGCCACCACGAGAAGATGGTGTCTTAAAATATCTAAGAACATATTATATAACATTAAAATACATGCCTGGGTATGAACATGCAACTTTGAGCATCAAATCTGGAATGTCAATTACTAGGTCACCATAGCATATAATAATACTAGCTACCCCGCGGTGTTACCCACAACATTTATAAAAAGTAGCCTATATGTTAATCCCGGGTGCCAGCTACCTGCACACCAAATTTTAACAAAATCAGTCCAGTTGTTTGAGAATGAACAGGTAACGAACACACCAACGGTAAGGCCGCAGGGCACAGCTAGTATGAAATTTAAAAAAAAGAGTTTGAATTTGCACACCACTGAGCGTCTACAGACTACTATAAAACAAAGCATATTTATATTTGAATAGCTACCCATGTTATGATTTAGAGTATGTTATGGGTATCTTAGCTCTTTAAACAACATCGGTTAGTACCATACACATTCATAGGCACAATACTCATCTGTATACCAGGCTAGATTGCTCAGAATAGTTATAACTAGCGGCCCGCTCCAGCTTCGCACGGGTATAAAATATATATTATAAGTATTTCTCCACTATTTAATGGATGTTATTATACATACAAACCTTCCTCTTCAATCACTCTATCTATTAAAAAAAACCGCATCAAAATCCGTTGCGTATTTGTAAAGATTTAAGCATACATAGGGATATAGGGACAAAGAAAGCGACTTTGTTTTATACTATGTAGTGATAATGAAAATATTAGTGGTGTCTTAAAATATCTAAGAACATTATAAATATAACATTAAAAAACATGCCTGATGAACATGCAACTTTGAGCATACATATCTGGAATGTCAATTACTAGGTCACCATAGCATATAATAATACTAGCTACCCCGCGGTGTTACCCACAACATTTATAAAAAGTAGCCTATATGTTAATCCCGGGTGCCAGCTACCTGCACACCAAATTTTAACAAAATCAGTCCAGTTGTTTGAGAATGAACAGGTAACGAACACACCAACGGTAAGGCCGCGGGGCACAGCTAGTATGAAATTTAAAAAAAATGAGTTTGAATTTGCACGCCACTGAGTCTTCAGACTACTATAAAACAAAGCATATTTATATTTGAATAGCTACCCATGTTATGATTTAGAGTATGTTATGGGTATCTTAGCTCTTTAAATAACATCGGTTGGTACCATACACATTCATAGGCACAATAATCATCTTTATACCGGGCTAGATTGCTCAGAATAGTTATAATTACTGTAGGACTTAACATACATAATATATGCGGAGGTGTTTTGCCATTTGGTAATTCCTAGTAGCAGCACAGAGTCTGGATTTGTTTCTGGAATCCCCTATTACATAGCTGGGGAAGTGTGGGTGTGCTATATGAGTGTGCACCTCTGCCTAACCCCTCGGGGAATACAGGCCTTGTGCTATGCTTTTTTATGTTTTTCCATTTGCTAGTATACTGTCCCACATAGATCCTATACTATATAGATAGGCCTCCTTACCTTCAAAACGATTCCTATCCTCAAATACCTCTTCTTCCAGCAATAATGGCGACGATGACGGACCAGTACGGCACTACCGGCACCCTGACCCTCAAGTGGGACCCTCGGAACCTGGAGATCCGCACCATGTCGGTGGAGCGCACGCTGGAGCCGCTGGTGCTCCAAGTCACCACACTGGTCAACAGCAAGGACCGGGACGCTAAGAAGAAGAGGCGTGAGTCATACATAGTTTTAATGAAGACCTGTGGGCTTACTCTTAAATTTAATTCCAACGATTGTTTTTTATTGTTTTTCTTGCATAATCTGCAATCAGTTACCGACTATAAGCGGATGTGTTAGGCGTGCCTGGAGTGATGTAGACGGCTTCCAGTGAAGATCGCTACTGTATGAAGACATAGCTAGTAAAGCGTATAGTTTCAGCTTAGATCAAGATTAAGAATGACGACCTGATTGGCGCAGTGGCTAAGCGATTAGACCGCTGCGCTAAGGGTTGCGGGTTCGATTCCCGCACGGGGCAAAAATTTGTGCGAACCGCAGATGTTTGTCCCGAGTCTGGGTGTTTGTGTATGTGATATTTCATGTTTGTGAAACGCACCCACGACACAGGATAAATTCCTAGTGTGTGGCGACGTTTTTTTTTTAAAATAATTAAAAAAATCTTTTCTCTTGAGTAGGCCAATGCAGTTCTGATTTGCTTATTCAGATGCAAGCTTGTTCGGGTGATTAGCTAGTCTTTTTTTGTATTTAGTGCAGCTGGAACGGATTTCGTCCTTAACAGTGTTGATTTTACTTTCATGATTTTAGTTATATCCGAACAAATTGGATAGGAATTTTAAAGTTTCGGACTCTTAAACTTAACTCTGGCGCCAAATTATTTCAATATTATGTGCCCATTGGGAGGAACTAACTGAGATCAAACGATTGACAGCGTTTCAATAAAACTGAATCATGTTACCGTTAAATCAATATTGATTTTGCCTCGTATTGGAATTTAAATTAAATTGGAGAAAGGGCCACCTGATTGGCGCAGTGGCTGGATTTGACTGCTGCGCTAGAGGTTGCGAGCTAGATTCACGCACGGGATTCCTACGAATTCCTAGTTTGGGGCAACGTTTTTATATGAAAAAAAAATGTTCTGACCTAATTGTGGTCACCGCGGCCTATTTCATCTGAGACTAGCCTACTATAAAAGCGAGGGCATACTGACAGGACATTCATCATCATCATCATCCTCAGCCAAAGACGTCCACTGTTGAACATAGGCCTCCCCGTTTAAGCGGGGGGGTTTGCCATAATCCCCACGCTTGGCAAGCGGCTTGGGGATCGCAGTGTTGGTGGTGAAGTTACAGAAGACGCTGCTGCCCATCTTCTGAATTTTCCCTTAGTCGCCTCTTACGACACCCACGGGAGGAAAGGGGGTGGTCAATTCTAGGCCGGATACCACACGGCACAGGACATTAATTTTTCTATATTTCATTTGTTAGTATTGTAAAATGTTGTATTTTATTATATAATATTTTACTAGCTTTCGCCCGCGACTTCGCTCGCGTGGATTTCGAATGTTTTAAAGCCTATAGCCTTCCTCGATAAATGGGCTATCTAACACTGAAATAATTTTTCAAATCGGACCAGTAGTTCCTGAGATTAGCGCGTTCAAGCAAACAAACAAACTCTTTAGCTTTATAATATTAAGTATAGATTACTTGTTTCTTGTGTTGTTGTTTTTATACGAATAAATGTATTTCTATACTATTCTTTAGCCGGCAAGTCGAAGCGGGCGAGCGCTCTAGTGGCCACCGTGGAGAGAGCGACGGAGATCTTCATAGAGCGAGGCCAGACGATTGCCTACGAGAACCCCGAAATCACGCAGCAGATGTTGACGGCTGTGGAGGAAGTTAGGAAGGCTGGTAGGTGGTTTACAGTACAGCCCCCCTACTATGAACTCTTAAAGCAGGACAGTTTAAGATGTGGAAGCGAGACACCGCTACGCGTCTCGCTTTCACTACGTAAACTGTCCTGCTTTAAGAGTTCATGGTAAGGAGGCTGTATGCTTATAATGAATGCCTGGTCTAGGGGTCTTGGGGGGAGGATTGCTGAGCACGAGGTCCTGGGTTCGAATCCCGGATCGTGCAAAGTGTTACTGGGATTTTTCGTTAGGTAATACTCAGTAGCAGCACGGAGTTTGTTCGTGCCCGGTTGTGAACTTAACTGGCGGAATGTGGGTGTACTATATGTGCACCTCTGCCTACCCCTTCGGGGAATACAGGCGTGATGTTATGTTATGTTTAATGACGGCCTGTTTATTTTTGATATTGGCTGACCAACTGTTTTAGTTGTTGATATTTATATAATAATAATAATAGGCGGTTGGGTCCAAGGGCTTGATGCAGAAAGCGGTACTACTCGACACGGCACGCATTGTGAGGAGGTTCCTCTCTCCGGAGCCCTAACCACCGGTAGCTTGGACCCTGTTCCCGCTGCTGGTTCGGCTCAATTTTTTATATTTTTAAATATTGTATTTTTTATAAATATTTAAAAATGTAATTTATAAGAAAAATGTTTAAATAAAGGAAATAATAATTAATTTATTGAGCAAATACTTATGTATGTCTAACTTAAAATAATACATTGTTTTTGCTGTTACATACAATGTTTTGAAAGACATCACTGGGTATGGACCTCTGGCACCCAAGCTAAGACTTAACTTAGTATATCTGCAGTTACCAACTGTTTTAGAACACTGAAACTCGTAGATAACTGAAAATGTAATTTTTACCCTAGATTTTTGGCATAGCAGTCGTGTTTTCTAAATTGTTAGTTTTTATACGTCACCCTATACCATTAATATACGAATTTTGGCATAATTATGTTGCCCTTTTTTTTTTTGTTATCGGGGGTAAACCTTCAAAAGGCACCCGGCCCCGTGGGGTAGGGACCGGGTAGTGATTTCTACCTCAAGGGATTTCTACCTCATTAAAACCACCCCGGTGGTCACCATCTGCACGAACAAGGGAAGTCCCGGGACCTCTAAAAAGACCGACTCCGGAAATAATTATGTTGCTATGTTAATTCTATTGTTTTTATTTTTATTAATATTATATTTATCAGTGTGCACAAATTTTGACATGTAAATTGGTTTTACGATATAAATTAGTGTGAGTACCGGTTCAGGTATTCAGAATAAAGGCAATGTTACTGGTGTCAATGGTGTAGAATGTGAGACAGGCCTGAGTGTGTGTGTGTGTGGTGCAGGCGCGGCGATGAGCCTGGCGGCGCGCGAGTTCTCGGAGGAGCCGTGCGCGTCGCAGGTGCGCTCCGGGATGGTGCGCGCGGCGCGGGGGCTGCTCTCCGCCGTCAATGGTGTAGAATGTGAGACAGGCCTGAGTGTGTGTGTGTGTGTGGTGCAGGCGCGGCGATGAGCCTGGCGGCGCGCGAGTTCTCGGAGGAGCCGTGCGCGTCGCAGGTGCGCTCCGGGATGGTGCGCGCGGCGCGGGGGCTGCTCTCCGCCGTCAATGGTGTAGAATGTGAGACAGGCCTGAGTGTGTGTGTGTGTGGTGCAGGCGCGGCGATGAGCCTGGCGGCGCGCGAGTTCTCGGAGGAGCCGTGCGCGTCGCAGGTGCGCTCCGGGATGGTGCGCGCGGCGCGGGGGCTGCTCTCCGCCGTCAATGGTGTAGAATGTGAGACAGGCCTGAGTGTGTGTGTGTGTGGTGCAGGCGCGGCGATGAGCCTGGCGGCGCGCGAGTTCTCGGAGGAGCCGTGCGCGTCGCAGGTGCGCTCCGGGATGGTGCGCGCGGCGCGGGGGCTGCTCTCCGCCGTCAATGGTGTAGAATGTGAGACAGGCCTGAGTGTGTGTGTGTGTGGTGCAGGCGCGGCGATGAGCCTGGCGGCGCGCGAGTTCTCGGAGGAGCCGTGCGCGTCGCAGGTGCGCTCCGGGATGGTGCGCGCGGCGCGGGGGCTGCTCTCCGCCGTCAATGGTGTAGAATGTGAGACAGGCCTGAGTGTGTGTGTGTGTGGTGCAGGCGCGGCGATGAGCCTGGCGGCGCGCGAGTTCTCGGAGGAGCCGTGCGCGTCGCAGGTGCGCTCCGGGATGGTGCGCGCGGCGCGGGGGCTGCTCTCCGCCGTCAATGGTGTAGAATGTGAGACAGGCCTGAGTGTGTGTGTGTGTGGTGCAGGCGCGGCGATGAGCCTGGCGGCGCGCGAGTTCTCGGAGGAGCCGTGCGCGTCGCAGGTGCGCTCCGGGATGGTGCGCGCGGCGCGGGGGCTGCTCTCCGCCGTCAATGGTGTAGAATGTGAGACAGGCCTGAGTGTGTGTGTGTGTGGTGCAGGCGCGGCGATGAGCCTGGCGGCGCGCGAGTTCTCGGAGGAGCCGTGCGCGTCGCAGGTGCGCTCCGGGATGGTGCGCGCGGCGCGGGGGCTGCTCTCCGCCGTCAATGGTGTAGAATGTGAGACAGGCCTGAGTGTGTGTGTGTGTGGTGCAGGCGCGGCGATGAGCCTGGCGGCGCGCGAGTTCTCGGAGGAGCCGTGCGCGTCGCAGGTGCGCTCCGGGATGGTGCGCGCGGCGCGGGGGCTGCTCTCCGCCGTCAATGGTGTAGAATGTGAGACAGGCCTGAGTGTGTGTGTGTGTGGTGCAGGCGCGGCGATGAGCCTGGCGGCGCGCGAGTTCTCGGAGGAGCCGTGCGCGTCGCAGGTGCGCTCCGGGATGGTGCGCGCGGCGCGGGGGCTGCTCTCCGCCGTCAATGGTGTAGAATGTGAGACAGGCCTGAGTGTGTGTGTGTGTGGTGCAGGCGCGGCGATGAGCCTGGCGGCGCGCGAGTTCTCGGAGGAGCCGTGCGCGTCGCAGGTGCGCTCCGGGATGGTGCGCGCGGCGCGGGGGCTGCTCTCCGCCGTCAATGGTGTAGAATGTGAGACAGGCCTGAGTGTGTGTGTGTGTGGTGCAGGCGCGGCGATGAGCCTGGCGGCGCGCGAGTTCTCGGAGGAGCCGTGCGCGTCGCAGGTGCGCTCCGGGATGGTGCGCGCGGCGCGGGGGCTGCTCTCCGCCGTCAATGGTGTAGAATGTGAGACAGGCCTGAGTGTGTGTGTGTGTGGTGCAGGCGCGGCGATGAGCCTGGCGGCGCGCGAGTTCTCGGAGGAGCCGTGCGCGTCGCAGGTGCGCTCCGGGATGGTGCGCGCGGCGCGGGGGCTGCTCTCCGCCGTCAATGGTGTAGAATGTGAGACAGGCCTGAGTGTGTGTGTGTGTGGTGCAGGCGCGGCGATGAGCCTGGCGGCGCGCGAGTTCTCGGAGGAGCCGTGCGCGTCGCAGGTGCGCTCCGGGATGGTGCGCGCGGCGCGGGGGCTGCTCTCCGCCGTCAATGGTGTAGAATGTGAGACAGGCCTGAGTGTGTGTGTGTGTGGTGCAGGCGCGGCGATGAGCCTGGCGGCGCGCGAGTTCTCGGAGGAGCCGTGCGCGTCGCAGGTGCGCTCCGGGATGGTGCGCGCGGCGCGGGGGCTGCTCTCCGCCGTCAATGGTGTAGAATGTGAGACAGGCCTGAGTGTGTGTGTGTGTGGTGCAGGCGCGGCGATGAGCCTGGCGGCGCGCGAGTTCTCGGAGGAGCCGTGCGCGTCGCAGGTGCGCTCCGGGATGGTGCGCGCGGCGCGGGGGCTGCTCTCCGCCGTCAATGGTGTAGAATGTGAGACAGGCCTGAGTGTGTGTGTGTGTGGTGCAGGCGCGGCGATGAGCCTGGCGGCGCGCGAGTTCTCGGAGGAGCCGTGCGCGTCGCAGGTGCGCTCCGGGATGGTGCGCGCGGCGCGGGGGCTGCTCTCCGCCGTCAATGGTGTAGAATGTGAGACAGGCCTGAGTGTGTGTGTGTGTGGTGCAGGCGCGGCGATGAGCCTGGCGGCGCGCGAGTTCTCGGAGGAGCCGTGCGCGTCGCAGGTGCGCTCCGGGATGGTGCGCGCGGCGCGGGGGCTGCTCTCCGCCGTCAATGGTGTAGAATGTGAGACAGGCCTGAGTGTGTGTGTGTGTGGTGCAGGCGCGGCGATGAGCCTGGCGGCGCGCGAGTTCTCGGAGGAGCCGTGCGCGTCGCAGGTGCGCTCCGGGATGGTGCGCGCGGCGCGGGGGCTGCTCTCCGCCGTCAATGGTGTAGAATGTGAGACAGGCCTGAGTGTGTGTGTGTGTGGTGCAGGCGCGGCGATGAGCCTGGCGGCGCGCGAGTTCTCGGAGGAGCCGTGCGCGTCGCAGGTGCGCTCCGGGATGGTGCGCGCGGCGCGGGGGCTGCTCTCCGCCGTCAATGGTGTAGAATGTGAGACAGGCCTGAGTGTGTGTGTGTGTGGTGCAGGCGCGGCGATGAGCCTGGCGGCGCGCGAGTTCTCGGAGGAGCCGTGCGCGTCGCAGGTGCGCTCCGGGATGGTGCGCGCGGCGCGGGGGCTGCTCTCCGCCGTCAATGGTGTAGAATGTGAGACAGGCCTGAGTGTGTGTGTGTGTGGTGATGGCGCGGCGATGAGCCTGGCGGCGCGCGAGTTCTCGGAGGAGCCGTGCGCGTCGCAGGTGCGCTCCGGGATGGTGCGCGCGGCGCGGGGGCTGCTCTCCGCCGTCAATGGTGTAGAATGTGAGACAGGCCTGAGTGTGTGTGTGTGTGTGGTGCAGGCGCGGCGATGAGCCTGGCGGCGCGCGAGTTCTCGGAGGAGCCGTGCGCGTCGCAGGTGCGCTCCGGGATGGTGCGCGCGGCGCGGGGGCTGCTCTCCGCCGTCAATGGTGTAGAATGTGAGACAGGCCTGAGTGTGTGTGTGTGTGGTGCAGGCGCGGCGATGAGCCTGGCGGCGCGCGAGTTCTCGGAGGAGCCGTGCGCGTCGCAGGTGCGCTCCGGGATGGTGCGCGCGGCGCGGGGGCTGCTCTCCGCCGTCAATGGTGTAGAATGTGAGACAGGCCTGAGTGTGTGTGTGTGTGGTGCAGGCGCGGCGATGAGCCTGGCGGCGCGCGAGTTCTCGGAGGAGCCGTGCGCGTCGCAGGTGCGCTCCGGGATGGTGCGCGCGGCGCGGGGGCTGCTCTCCGCCGTCAATGGTGTAGAATGTGAGACAGGCCTGAGTGTGTGTGTGTGTGGTGCAGGCGCGGCGATGAGCCTGGCGGCGCGCGAGTTCTCGGAGGAGCCGTGCGCGTCGCAGGTGCGCTCCGGGATGGTGCGCGCGGCGCGGGGGCTGCTCTCCGCCGTCAATGGTGTAGAATGTGAGACAGGCCTGAGTGTGTGTGTGTGTGGTGCAGGCGCGGCGATGAGCCTGGCGGCGCGCGAGTTCTCGGAGGAGCCGTGCGCGTCGCAGGTGCGCTCCGGGATGGTGCGCGCGGCGCGGGGGCTGCTCTCCGCCGTCAATGGTGTAGAATGTGAGACAGGCCTGAGTGTGTGTGTGTGTGGTGCAGGCGCGGCGATGAGCCTGGCGGCGCGCGAGTTCTCGGAGGAGCCGTGCGCGTCGCAGGTGCGCTCCGGGATGGTGCGCGCGGCGCGGGGGCTGCTCTCCGCCGTCAATGGTGTAGAATGTGAGACAGGCCTGAGTGTGTGTGTGTGTGGTGCAGGCGCGGCGATGAGCCTGGCGGCGCGCGAGTTCTCGGAGGAGCCGTGCGCGTCGCAGGTGCGCTCCGGGATGGTGCGCGCGGCGCGGGGGCTGCTCTCCGCCGTCAATGGTGTAGAATGTGAGACAGGCCTGAGTGTGTGTGTGTGTGGTGCAGGCGCGGCGATGAGCCTGGCGGCGCGCGAGTTCTCGGAGGAGCCGTGCGCGTCGCAGGTGCGCTCCGGGATGGTGCGCGCGGCGCGGGGGCTGCTCTCCGCCGTCAATGGTGTAGAATGTGAGACAGGCCTGAGTGTGTGTGTGTGTGGTGCAGGCGCGGCGATGAGCCTGGCGGCGCGCGAGTTCTCGGAGGAGCCGTGCGCGTCGCAGGTGCGCTCCGGGATGGTGCGCGCGGCGCGGGGGCTGCTCTCCGCCGTCAATGGTGTAGAATGTGAGACAGGCCTGAGTGTGTGTGTGTGTGGTGCAGGCGCGGCGATGAGCCTGGCGGCGCGCGAGTTCTCGGAGGAGCCGTGCGCGTCGCAGGTGCGCTCCGGGATGGTGCGCGCGGCGCGGGGGCTGCTCTCCGCCGTCAATGGTGTAGAATGTGAGACAGGCCTGAGTGTGTGTGTGTGTGGTGCAGGCGCGGCGATGAGCCTGGCGGCGCGCGAGTTCTCGGAGGAGCCGTGCGCGTCGCAGGTGCGCTCCGGGATGGTGCGCGCGGCGCGGGGGCTGCTCTCCGCCGTCAATGGTGTAGAATGTGAGACAGGCCTGAGTGTGTGTGTGTGTGGTGCAGGCGCGGCGATGAGCCTGGCGGCGCGCGAGTTCTCGGAGGAGCCGTGCGCGTCGCAGGTGCGCTCCGGGATGGTGCGCGCGGCGCGGGGGCTGCTCTCCGCCGTCAATGGTGTAGAATGTGAGACAGGCCTGAGTGTGTGTGTGTGTGGTGCAGGCGCGGCGATGAGCCTGGCGGCGCGCGAGTTCTCGGAGGAGCCGTGCGCGTCGCAGGTGCGCTCCGGGATGGTGCGCGCGGCGCGGGGGCTGCTCTCCGCCGTCAATGGTGTAGAATGTGAGACAGGCCTGAGTGTGTGTGTGTGTGGTGCAGGCGCGGCGATGAGCCTGGCGGCGCGCGAGTTCTCGGAGGAGCCGTGCGCGTCGCAGGTGCGCTCCGGGATGGTGCGCGCGGCGCGGGGGCTGCTCTCCGCCGTCAATGGTGTAGAATGTGAGACAGGCCTGAGTGTGTGTGTGTGTGGTGCAGGCGCGGCGATGAGCCTGGCGGCGCGCGAGTTCTCGGAGGAGCCGTGCGCGTCGCAGGTGCGCTCCGGGATGGTGCGCGCGGCGCGGGGGCTGCTCTCCGCCGTCACGCGGCTGCTCATCCTGGCAGACATGGTGGACGTGCATCTGCTGCTCAACAAGCTCAACACGGTCAGTCTTCTAAGCTTGCTTCTAATGTTCTCCAAGGATTTCCATGCTTCTTCATCAGCTAAATACGTCCACTGAACAAAGGCCTCCCTCTTTTAGAAGGGGGGAGGGGTTGCCATAATCCCCACGCTTGGCAAGCAGCTTAAGGATCGCAGAGTTGGTGGTCAAGTTACAGAAGACGCTGCTGCCCATCTTCTCAAGACCAAATCTGATAGTGATATTAAATTCGACGACCTGATTAGCGCACTGGCTTAACTATTAGACTGCTGCGCTAAGGGTTGCGGGTTCGATTCCCGCACTGGACAAAAATTTGTGCGATCCGCAGATGTTTGTCCCGACTCTGGGTGTTTATGTATGTGATGTTTCATGTTTGTGAAACGCACCCACGATACAGGAGACATTCCTAATAGACATATGTTTTAAGATTACTTGTTACTTTAAGATTATATATAGTTAATTAGTTAAAGACATAAATAATAATATAATATTTCGTATCAGACGAAAGAGACTGGATCCTGCAACACAGGATATCCTAGTGCGGGGTCCAGTGTCACCATTACTAATGTTATTTATATACTGGTATTAATAAAACTTGTTATTATTACAAACTAGCGGCCCGCTCCGGCTTCACCCGGGTATAAAATATTTCTCCACTATTTAATGGATGTTATTATACATATAAACCTTCCTCTTCAATCACTCTATCTATTAAAAAAAACCGCATCAAAATCCGTTGCGTAGTTTTAAAGATTTAAGCATACATAGGGATATAGGGACAGAGAAAGCGACTTTGTTTTATACTATGTAGTGATGATAATACCTACTAGGTGGAGAACGACTTGGACAAGCTGAAGTCGGCTTCCTCCCAGTCTGAACTCCTGGAGTCAGCTCGCCAGTTCGGAAGGTCAGCGTCTGAGCTAGCTGCTCAAGCTGCGAAGAGACAGAGGGAGTTGAAGGAACCGAGGATGAAGGACGAGCTGGCCGCAGCACGAGCTGTTCTGAAGAAGCATTCTACCATGCTTCTGACTGCTTCTAAGGTAAGAAGAATTTGGTTCTAAAGCTGTTTTTTTGACCAAGTCAAAGGTCGCAAGTTCAAGCCCCGGCACGCACCAATGTCTTTTCGAATTCATGTGCGTACTATAAATTAGTTATCAGTTGCTAAAAACGGTGAAGGAAAACATCGTGAGGAAACCGGCACACCTGAGAGATTGTTCAACGGTGTGTAAAGCCATGTCAGAGGCCTACAGGCGGTTTAAACTCTGACACCAGGTTGTTCATCAACCATACGATGAGAAGAAGCTTATTTTTGTTATTGACTGGTTTTTGATAAGATCTTCTTCTTCGTATCGGCATGTACAAATCACCGCTATCACGGTATAAAAGGCTATCACCGTTTAACAATAAATATGAAATAAACTTAATTTTTTAGTTTTTTATCAGAATATTTTTTTATGTAGTTATCGCTATTGATAATATCGATTTGCACTGATTTTTAAAACTGTTTTAAGTCGATCCTGAGATCGTTATGAACCAGTAGATTTTTAAATCAATTTAATTATAACTAGGTATGCTTTAAATCTTATTTTACATACATACATACATAAAGTCACGCCTATTTCCACGAGGGGTAGGCAGAGACCACGGATTGCCATTTGCTACGATCCTGGCATACTTCTTTCGCCTCATTCACTCGCATCACATTCCTCATACACGCTCGTCGGTTAAGGGTACTCCTCACTTGACCCTTTTGTAGAACATCTCCGATCTGGTCCAAGTATGTTCGTCGAGGTCTTCCCCTTCCCGATAAAAATCTTATTTTCATTTATGATTTTGAATTCTCACGCGGGAACGCTAACCGCCATGCTTTTCGGCTCGTGACGTCACTCGGTTATTAAACAATATGGCAGAACATATATACGCTGACGGGTTAGTAGTAAAGGAGTGACGTCACGTCGGACGGTCGGAGTCAATATGGCGGATGTCGTTTAAGACATTTCAAGAACAGATTAAACAAGACGATCTTTAAAATTGAATTATTAAATTTTACATAACATAACATCACGCCTGTATTCCCCGAAGGGGTAGGCAGAGGTGTACATATAGTACACCCACATTTCGCCAGTTATGTTGTAAGTCCCAATGTAATAGGGGGCGAGCCTATTGCCATCAACCGGGCACAAATCCAGACTCCGTGCTGCTACTGAGTTTTACCTAATGGAAAACTCAGTAACACTTTGCCCGACCCGGGATTTGAACCCAGGACCTCTTGCTCAGCAGTCGCACTTAGCGACCACTAGACCAACGAGGCAAATTTTAATTGCATATTTATAAATAAATACCGACATTACTCGTATGACTTTTGGTGCCATTTTAGCATGTTGCCCATGCTAAGCTTGAATCTAAATTGATAAAGGAAACTTGAAAAATGATGGACACGAGCGGGATTCGAACCCGCGACCTTCGCCGATCCGTGGCGCTGCTCTAACCAACTGAGCCACCGTGTCGCTGCTCGCATCCATCGAATTTCAAGTTCCCTTTTAGTATTTACGTCTTAAGGGTGACGAAGGTCGCGGGTTCGAATCCCGCTCGTGTCCATCATTTTTCAAGTTTCCTTTATCAATTTAGACCGACATTACTCGTTTACTTTTTACGAAACCTATCATAAACATGCATTGCATTCTGGTTTCTAAGATACAACAAGCATTGCTTAGTTTGGAGACCGCTGACAATGATTTTCAAGGCCTGTTACAATTATTATCTATAATATTAATTTAGGTTTAATTACTAATTAAGTGGTTGTAATATTGTAACGACATGCCGTGTGGTATCCGGCCTAGAATTGACCACCCCCTTTCCTCCGGTGGGTGTCGTAAGAGGCGACTAAGGGAAAATCCAGAAGATGGGCAGCAGCGTCTTCTGTAACTTGACCACCAACACTGCGATCCCCAAGCCGCTTGCCAAGCGTGGGGATTATGGCAACCCCCCCCCCCCCTTTCTAATAGGGGGAGGCCATTGTTCAATAGTGTACGTCTTCCGGCTGATGATGATGAATATTGTATCATCTGTGGAACAAATAAATTTATCCTTATTCTTATTATATTGATTTCTATCACTTACGCGAATATTAGTCATTGAAATAAAACTAGTTTTACGGATTTTATCGCGGTTTTAATTTTGTTTTTTGGTCCCGACGTTTCGAATCCTTTACAGCATTCATGGTCACGGGCAGACTGAGGTGTTAAACGTCTAATTTGAACAATTACTATCAACTACCTTACATTTTTAGTTATTATTTACGATCCGATTCACGCAAAATGAGCTCACTGTGTCATTCGGTCTTGCAGTATTACGCTTGGAATTAACTTTAATAGAATCTATGATGGGATTCCAAGCAGGTGGTATGTCCCAGCCATCTTCTCTATTGATATTTGGGTGTTTTTTAATTTTAGCCTCGCGAGTCATCATAAATCATAAATCATAAAATCATTTATTTGTTAAACATAGGTCATACAGAGATGTTAAATTTATAATATGTAGTGCGCTATGTTTTGTCAATGATGACATACAAATTAATATAAATCAATCAGGTAGCATAAAATCTAAGAAAAAGAATTTAAACAATGAGTAATTTTAAGTAAATTAAGAAAAAAAAAACAATAACTTAAAATTAAACTTAATATTATTATTTAATTTTGTCATTCAGAAAATCATCTAATGTATAATAACACTTTTTAAGCAGCAGTTCATGTAAGGTAGTTCTGAACTTTCGTACTGGCATATTCTTTATGTCATTGGGTATTTTATTATAAACTTGAGGAGCGATGCCAAAGAAGCTTTTTTTCATTAAAGCAGTTTTACACTTAACATGGCATAATGTGTTAATATATTGAGCACGTATCGGTGTTTTCTTTACCGCAGCTAGTTTTTGAAATAGATGTGGATTATTTTTGACAAATAATGCAGTTTCAAAGATGTACAAACTTGGTAGAGTTAATATTTTATATTTTACAAAGTATGGAACGCAACTGTCTATTTTAGCCTAGGAAGGAATCGATTTTCTTTGGCAAGGATCTGTGGTTTATCAAATCTGATGTAATGGTTGGCTTAGCCAAGCGTATGGTCACAAATTGCAGACTTGTTGTTATATTTTTTCTTACATGGTGTATAACACGCTATTACATTGTATATCGTTTTCTGTCTCGCAAGGTGTACGTCCGTCACCCTGAGCTAGCAGCGGCGAAGGCCAACCGGGATTACGTGCTGCGAGCTGTGTGCTCCGCCGTGGACAGCATCTCCTGCGTGGCCAAGGGACAGCCGATACCCGTCGTCGGTGAGTACACTACCCCAGGCGTGGATTATGATGGGTGTGCAAGCGTAGAGAATAGTCCACGCAACGTGGGGCAACGTTTAAAAAAAAATGTTTCTATTCTAACACATGTATTATTTCCAGGTGGAAATCGTCCGGTGGAAGGACCTGGAGAGCTGGCCCAAGCTCTGGATGATTTTGATGTGAGTATAACACTGTCTTAACACTATATCGTATGTCCGTGTCGACGCGGATGTACGCGTGAACAAATTAGAGATGGGTGTTAAAAGCTATAACATTTTAATAAACATGTTAAAACAGAAATATCATAAACCCTAAATTGATAAAGGAAATTTGAAAAATGATGGACACGAGCGGGATTCGAACCCGCGACCTTCGCCGATCCGTGGCGCTGCTCTAACCAACTGAGCCACCGTGTCGCTGCTCGCATCCATCGAATTTCAAGTTCCCTTTTTAGTATTTACGTCTTAAGGGTGACGTCAGGTATTATCTGTTGTTGTATTGGTCCATCATTTCTCAAATTTCCTTTATCAATTTAGATTCAAGCTTAGCATGGGCAACATGCTAAAATGGCACCAAAAGTCATATAAACATTAACCCTGATAAATAAATGTCGCTAAAATGTTAATTTTAACATCATGTTATTTATAACTCCTAAGCCTGTATGAGTATGAAGGAAATCTATACTATATAACATTATTAAGCTGAATAGTTTGTTTATTCGCTTGAACGCGCTAATCTCCGGAACTACTGGTCCGATTTCAAAAATTCTTTCAGAGTTAGATAGTCCATTTATCAAGGAAGGCTATAGGCTAAAACATTCGAAATCCTCGCGAAGCTAGTTTCATTGATAATTCTAATTATGCTGCATGTCATATATACAATCACTTTAACAAAATCACTCACACGACACATGTTAAAAATCATATTTTTAACATCATTGTTAGTTTTTTATTTTATTTTTATATGGGAAACAAACAGAATACAATATAGAAAATATAAAACATACAGAGTAAACGATACATTATCCAAAACCGTTTCCACATAAAATCTAAATATCTGCGTCAAAAGGAAAAGAAACTAAATGAGAATAAACAAACATGAATTTAACAATTAAAACGTCAACAAAGATAGCATTACTACTCAATTACTTAGTATTAATTACTAGGAGCTAGAAGGAACCAAACAATCGTGAAGTGTTTTTTTAAATTTGGGTAAAGAAAGGTGAAAATGTCTAAGTTGCAAGTAACATTACTCGTATTAACGAGGTCACTATACAAGTGGCAGGATCTTGTAATAAACAAGTTTGTAGTTGCAAGCTTAATGCTAATATTATAACAAGACTAATAGTTTAAATGCTTATAACAGTTATAACACATTAACTAATCTCAACACACATAAAATTAACATGTTATTTAACATGTTATTTTTTTTACATAAGCATTTAACACACCAAAATTGTTTAACGTTATTTCCCACCGCTAGAATAAATGTTATACTCGTCGTTGATTGTATCGTTTTACCCCCCCCCCCCCCCAGGAGCGCATGGTGATGGAGCCGCTGGCGTACTCCGAGCTGCGCACGCGCCCCTCGCTGGAGGAGCGGCTCGAGTCCATCATCTCCGGCGCAGCACTCATGGCCGACAGCTCCTGCACGAGGTGAGATACTAGCAGGACACTTGTGTTAACCTGGTGTCAGAGTTTAAACCGCCTGTAGGCCTCCGACATGGCTTTACACACCGTTGAACAATCTCTCAGGTGTGCCGGTTTCCTCACGATGTTTTCCTTCACCGTTTTTAGCAACTGATAACTAATTTATAGTACGCACGTGAACTCGAAAAGACATTGATGCGTGCCGGGGTTTGAACTTGCGACTGTACTTGGCAGTCCAACGGTGATATCACTCGGCTATCAGTGCTGCTTTTCACACTTAAACCACTGAACTGCTTATTACGAAATTTTGCATTTTACTTAGACGTGACGTCACTTCTAAGTAACGCTATCTGTGTCTAATAATAAATTAAAAATGTATGTCTGTCTTATCTTTTTTTTAATAAACTGCGAGAATGACACGGTAATTCAGTAGGTTGAGTTGCGCCACGGTACGGCGAAGGTCGCGGGTTCAAGTCCCGCTCGTGTCCATTACTTTTTGATATTAAATCAATAAGTTTTAAATGATAAATGATTTTTATTTTGCAAATAGATTTACAGGAAACCCTTTTACACGTCATTCTTTTTTAAAGCCTAGATGGTGTCGGCATTTCCTAACTGACTACCTCTGAGAAGAAATGCTGAAACAAACTCAGGGGTCAAGGTCTCTTCTAAAGTCCAGACGGACACAATTTTTATTATATTTTTTCTTAAAAAAACCTTGCCCCACACTAGGAATTCCTCCTGTACCGTGGTGCGTTTCACAAACATGAAATATCACATACACAAACACCCAGACTCGGGACAAACATCTGCGGATCGCACAATTTTTTTCCCCGTGCGGGAATCGAACCCGCAACCTTTAGCGCAGCAGTCTAATCGCTTAGCAACTACGCCAATCAGATCGTCGATACAATAAATTTATGTGAGAATGTGGTTTTGTTAATATTTATTATCTGTTATTTCAGAGACGAACGTCGCGAGCGCATAGTAGCCGAGTGTAATGCTGTCCGTCAAGCGCTACAGGATCTGCTGCACGAATATATGGCTAATGTAAGTGTTTATAAGGGTTACAATTACCTAGAAGTGATGAGAAGGAATTTTAAAGAGGTATAATTGTGGCGTTTTAATAGGGAGGCTTTTGTTCAACAGTGGACGTCTTCCGGCTGATGATGATGATGATTGTGGAATGGAAATCTGTGGTTTCTGCCTACCGGTTCTCACGAATAGGCGAAGGTCTCGGCTCCAAATCCCGTTCGTGTCAATAATTTTTCGAAATTTCTTCATAATTATTTTTTTAATTTTCTTCTCCATTTTTCTATTCTTTACTGCCCAACACTGTGTGGTATCCGGCCTAGAATAGACCACCCCCTTTCCTCCCGTGGGTGTCGTAAGAGGCGACTAAGGGAACATCCAGAAGATGGGCAGCAGCGTCTTCTGTAACTTGACCACCAACACTGCGATCCCCAAGCCGCTTGCCAAGCGTGGGGACTATGGCAACCCCCCTCCCCCTTCTAAAAGGGGGAGGCCTTTTTTATTATTATTTCCTTTATTTCAAACTTGTACTTATAAATAACATTTTTTGACAAGACAGTACAAAAACAGCAAAATAAAAAATAAAATTTATTTAAAAATATAAAAAATAGTCGCCAACCGGCAACGGGATCAGGGTCCTAGCTGCCGGCGGTTAGAGCTCCAGAGAGAGGAACCTTCTAACTATGCGTGCCGTGTCAAGGAGTACCGCCTTCTGCATCAAGCCCTTAACCCAGCCGCCTAACGCGAGCCTCTTAAGATGTTGATCGAGGCTCGTATTATTATTATTATGATCGTATCCGTTTCCAGCAGACGGGCAAGCCCGAGCAGTCGGCCGGTCTGGAGCGAGCCATAGAGAACATGTGCCGCAAGACCAGAGACCTGCGCAGACAGCTGCGCAAGGCGGTGGTGGACCACGTGTCTGACAGGTGAGTGGGACACGTGTCTGGCAGTAGGCCACGTGTCTGATGACACAAATGTGTCTGACAAGTGAGTAGACCACGTGTCTGATGACATAACGTGTGTCTGACGAGTGAGTAGACCAAGTTTCTGACAATAGGCGACGTGTCTGACAATAGAGCACGTGTCTGACAATAGAACAGGTTCCTGACAAGTGGATAGACCAAGGGTCTGGCAATAGGCCACATGTCTGACAATAGAACACGTCTCTGACAAGTGAGTAGACTACGTGTCTGACAACAGAACATGTTTCTTACAACAGGTCACCTGTTTGACAATAGAACACGTGTCTGACAGCTGAGTAAACCAAGGGTCTGACATCGGAGCCTGTGTCTGTCAACAGACCAAGTATCTGACAACAAGCCACATGTCTGACAGCAGATCCTCCTGTCCGACAAGAGACCACGTGTCTGACTGGTGATAATATCATTATAAAAAGCTTTAAAAATCCCAAATAAAATAAAAAAATCCAATTAAAAACAAAATACTCTGTTTCCATGTGTGTATGTGTCGACACATAACGGATGCTCTCGACCCTCAGCTTCCTGGAGACGAACGTGCCGCTGCTGGTGCTTATGGAGGCAGCCCGTAACGGCAACGAGAAGGAAGTCGAGGAGTACGCGCTGGTCTTCACGGAGCATGCCAACAAACTGGTGGAGGTAATATTGCCACTTACTTAATCCTGATTTGAATTAGCGCTTTTTTATTTATTCGGGAAAATAATAAGTTTTACAATAAATTCTTAAACTAAGTTATAAATGTTATGTTATAAAAGTTATATCTTACAGTGCGCTATTCTAAGCTGATAAAACATAAAAATAGTTAAAACTTAACTGACAATGTTATCCTTAGACTATAATTAAACTGACGATAAAAAAAAATCGATCTTAAGCCTTTAATGTTTGTCATCAGGTGGCCAACCTCGTCTGCTCGATGTCCAACAACGAAGACGGCGTGAAGATGGTGCGTCATGCTGCCGAGCACATCGAGTCTCTCTGTCCTCAGGTGAGGAGCTCCACACACACCTAGTACTGTCCCACACACACCTGGAACTGTCCTACATACACCTGGAACTGTCCCACACACACCTGGAACTGTCCCACACACACCTGTAACTGTCCCACACACACCTGTAACTGTCCTACACTCACCTGGAACTGTCCTACAGTCACCTGTGACTGTCCCACACACACCTGTAACTGTCCCACACACATCTAAAACTGTCCCACACTCACCGGGAACTGTCCCACACAGCTGAAACGGTCCCACACACACGCCTGTAACTGTCCCACACACACCTGTAACTGTCCCACACACACCTGTAACTGTCCCACACACACCTGTAACTGTCCCACACACACCTGTAACTGTCCCACACACACCTGTGACTATCCCACACACACCTGTAACTGTCCCACACACACCTGGAACTGTCCCACTGTTTCGATAGCTACTCTAATGTTGATCTGCTGACCTACTTAGCAACACTAGAAGGGTTGAAGATAAATAAAACCACATCTGAGTTCTGTTCTACGGTATCAATCCGTTTTTTTTATTTTGAAGTCAAAGACCTATGTAGTGTGCTTGGAAGTCAAACGCTAGCGTGATCTAACTCGACGCCAACGCCATCTAAAGAGCGAAGGGTCAGTTTTACCAGTCACTAATATAATTCATGTGTTTGGTCGTGAACACCCACATACACCTGTAACTGTCCCACACACACCTGTGAGTATCCCACACACACCTGTGACTATCCCACGCACACCTGTAACTGTCCCACACACACCTGTAACTGTCCCACACACACCTGTGACTATCCCACACACACCTGTAACTGTCCCACACACACCTGTAACTGTCCTACACACACCTGTAACTGTCTCACACACACGCACCTGTCTTTGTCCCACACACACCTGTAACTGTCCCACACACACCTGTGACTGTCCCACACACACCTGTAACTGTCCCACACACACCCGTAACTGTCCTACACACACCTGGAACTGTCCCATACACACCTGGAACTGTCCCACTGCTGCAAACACTGTTGTTGCTGTATATAATCACACTTATATTATAAAGGCGGAAGTTTGTGAGTGTGTGTATGTTTGTTACTCCGGTACACCGAAATCGCTGAATCAACTTTAATAAAATTTAGTATGGAGGTAGCTGACATCCTAGTTTAACACATAGGCTATTTTTATCCCAAAAAAATGTATCAGGTAATACCACGGGACGCTAGTATTACAGAATGTGAAGATGAATGTTTTGATGCAAAAACTACTGCGCGGATTTTGATAAAATGAAAATAAATGGAAGACTGACTAACTGATAACAGATTGAGTCTGCTAGCGACCACGGCCGGTGCAACCCGGTCGGAACGTCAAGCCAAACTAAAAACTTGAGTTCGCGATAATTCCCGTGCCGTAATTAAATGTATTATAATCATGCAACGCGATAGTTTTAAAGTTAGAATCTCAATTGCTTTTCAAATTGACGACCTGATTGGCGCAGTGGCTAAGGGTTCGATTCCCGCACGGGGCAAAAATTTGTGCGATCCACATTTGATTGTCCCAAGTCTGGGTGTTTGTGTATGTAATATTTCATGTTTGTGAAACGTACCCACGATACAGGAGAAATTTCTAGTGTGGGGCGACGTTTTCTTTAAAAAAATATATATTTGGTAATCATAGCTATATTTTTTTTTATTTTGAAATATAGCTGTTTTACCAATATTTGGCACACAAAATTCTCACATTGTGAGATCATAGTCTTAGCAACTACATAAAGATAGCAAAGTAGGTACTATAGTTAATTATCCAACATGTGAGGAAAGTTCGTTTTTCCTATGAGTTTTGATTTTGAGTCTTGAGCGAACGAAGGATTGAAAAATAGAATCACGAGCGTAGCGGGTGATTATAAATTTCAATCCTGAGTAAGCGAAAGACTCAACAAAACGAATAGCAAATGAACTTGCTCACATGTTGCATACAAAACTTTTCACCACTCCCAGCAAGAAAGTATTCAGTCATCATAGGTAAATAAATTAAATAGTCACAAAGCAAATAAAATAATTTTTAAATATAAAATAAAAAGAGCTGTTATTCATGAAAATAATTTAGAAAAAAAATATGTAAAATTACTGCAATTTTTCTTTGAGTGCGTTCAAAAATTCTAATCCTAAATTTGACGATATAATTTTTTCAATATTTTATTAAACTTTTTTAATGTTTCTGAAATTATACACAGAAGATAATTTGATGAATTTTATAAAAAAACATTAATCTTAACTTATAAATATTTTTATTCTAAGCATAAAATTATTTATTTTTCAAAATATCTTTGAAGCTTAACATAAAAAAATCAGACTAGGTTAGTTTCTGAACGGGATCATTACTTTCCTCACTGTTCAAACAGTGAGGAAAAACCAACTTTTCTCACTGTTTTCGTAGAGGAAAGACACTTCTTTCGTGTGGGATTGGTGAAGAATAGTTTTCGCCGCTAGATGTGTGTGTGTGCGCGCAGGTGATCAACGCGGCGCGCGTGCTGGGCGCCCGGAGCCGCTCGCGCGTGGCGCAGGAGAACGCGGCGGCCTTCGCGCGCGCCTGGGAGGGCGCCGTCAAGCTGCTCACGGACGCCGTGGACGACATCACCACCATCGACGACTTCCTGGCCGTCAGCGGTGAGTAGTGAGCGATGACAACCCTCTAGGTGACGGTAGTCGGGGGAGTCGGACGAGTCGGAGAACTCGGTATATTTGTATTGAGTTGATAGTATAGTGAGTGACAAACCTGTAGATTACGGTAGTTGGACTAGTCGGAGAAGTCAAACGAGTCGGAGAAACTGATGCATTGGTATTGAGTTGATAACAAAGTAAGTAATAAACAAATAGTACGCGGTAGTCGTAAAAGTCGAAGGAGTCGGACTGGTCAAGAAAAATCGATGTATGTCCCTTCAAAAATGTCTTTTTAGCATCTTGATTTTTTTTTGTGCCGTGTCGTATCCGGCCTAGAGTAGACCACTTCTTTCCTCCCGTGGGTGTCGTAAGAAGCGACTAAGGGAACATCCAGAAGATGGGCAGCAGCGTCTTCTGTAACTTGACCACCAACACTGCGATCCCCAAGCCGCTTGCCAAGCGTGGGGATTATGGCAACCCCCCTTCCTTATCTAAGTGTTCAACAGGGTAAGCCTTTGTTCAACTTCGACTTCTTCCGGCTGATGGTGATGATTTTTGTTTATTTTTTTGTGTAATTTTTATTTCTGGGTTAATAAATGCGTTTTGTTCCTTTCTATCCTCACTGACCCTGCTGTCCCCAGAGAACCACATCCTGGAGGACGTGAACAAGTGCGTGGTGGCCCTGCAGGAGGGGGACCCCGACTCGCTGGAGAGGACGGCCGGGGCCATCCGCGGGAGGGCGGCCAGGTGAGCTCATTTATTTAATACGGTAGTTTACACCATTAAACAATAATATCAAGTCACTACTTCTCTAAATCAAAAAAATATAAATAAAAAAATTTAAAAACACGGTTTTTAAATTTTTTTATTTATATTTTTTTGATACGAACACGACACGACACTCCATACATCAAAATCGATTCAGACATTTAGAAGTTATGGTGGAATAAAGAAACTCACATACATACATACATGAGCCCTGAAAGCATTACACTCCCTTTTTTTGGGCAAAAGCCCTGAAAGCATTTCACTCCCTTTATTGGGCAGTCGTGTGAAATACCGATCAAAATGCTATATTTGATGTAAAAAAATCATTTCATTTATTTTGAGATGATATGATTTATTATATATAGTTCTTAAATGTGTAGTTCATACATATTATCTAACTAACATTATAAAGGCGAAAGTTTGTAAGTGTGTTTGTATGTTACCTCTTCACGCTTAAACGCCTGGACCGATTTCGCTAAAATTTGGTATGGAGGTAGCTGACACCCTGGATTAACATATAGGCTACTTTTTATCCCGAAAAAATATAGCGGGTAACACCGGGGAGCACAGCTAGTAAATATAATAATGTAAGTATTCTCCACAGGGTATGTTCGGTGGTGACACAAGAGATGGACAACTACGAGCCGTGTATCTACACCAAGCGGGTGCTGGAGGCTGTCACCGTGCTGAGGGACCAAGGTCAGTGGTTGTAGGCATACGCCGCGCTAAAAGAACGGGATTTCACATGCGACGCGCAAAAAGAACGTGATTCCACATGCGTCGCGCAAAAAGAACGTGATCTTACATTCGGTACAAAAAGAACGTAATAAAATGTTATTAGTGTGATATGCGACGCGCAAAAAGAACGTAATGTCTGTCTTTCGTGACGCTGTCTGCGTTAAAATTATTATTATTATAAGCCCGTAGTGTCCCACTGCAGGGCATTGAAATAGAACGGGAAATTAATAAATTGTTCTAATACTAAAATATAAGCGATATTGTGTTCTTTTTGTGCGTCGTTCTTGTTACAGCAATAATACATCGCCTGTTTCCTTAAGGTTCGACGACGGATTTCTAATTTCAACGATCCTAGCATACCTTTCGCCATTTTCTCACAGGTGTAGTGTTTTAATAGTATCACCGATGTTTCTATTTTAAATTATAAGAATTAAAAGTACACTGATTTTCTCCTTATAATATCAGCTATCTGCCAGTGAAAGTCCTATCAAAATCGGTCCAGCCGGTTAGCCGGAACGAACAAAACAGATTTTTTATTTGTTACAAATATCGTATTACGTTTTACATCACATTACATCAATAAAACGCTGTAATCTTGATCACTCCTATTTTATTTACTGACTCCAGAAAGGAGGAGAATCTATGTTCGTCTAATTTTTGTTTTTGGATATATTGAGGTAATTGATATATAGTAATGGATATATTGTGACGACCCGATTGGCGCAGTGGCTAAGCGATTGGACTGCTGCGCTAAGGCTTCGATTCCCGCACGGGACAAAAATTTGTGCGATCCACAGATATTTGTCCCGAGTCTGTTTGTTTGTGTATGTGATATTACATGTTTGTGAAACGCACCCGCGATACAGGAGAAATTCCTAGTGTGGGGCAACGTTTTATAAAAAAAAAACAACAACATTTTATACACAGTATATTCTTATCACAGTAATTATATTTTTAATTAAAAATATACAAACGAGTATTCAAAGATTAATATTAAGTTTATGTTAGGGCTTAGTTTTCTGGCTTCGGGGGGTGGTCCCTAATGTACTGGATGGACCGAATGATCGCTTCCGGAATCGGGGGGCCGACGGGGAGGTGAGAGCCCTGGAAATAAAAAAAATGAATTTCTGTCCCATAAAAAAAGTGGGTCAAATTTGGTCCCATAAAAAATTGTAGGTGAAGTTTGATCGCGCTGTTTTGAAATTTTTGTCCCACGAATAAAAAGTAGGTCAACGTTGGTCCCACAGGAAAAATCATAGGTCAAATTGGATCACATAGGAAAAAAATATAGTTAAAATTTGGTTCCACAGGAAAAATCATAGGTCAAGTTTGGTCCCACATTAAAACACATAAGTAAAATTTGGGCACACAGAAATAATCATAAGTTAAATTTGGTCCCACAGGAAAAAAATCTGGTCAAATTTGGTCCCATGGGAATACTAATAGGTAGGTAAATCTATGCAAGCAATGACCTAATAATGATTTCCTCACCGAATTTCGCTCACGGCGGCCTGTCTCATCTGAGACTAGCCATCTGCGCAGGAGATATTATAGTGCACAAGTATGCGCGCAGACACAGGTGCACTCCCTATTCCAGTATTCCCTCACTCTCATAGTCCAGGACGGTGAGACACGACCGGGGAGAGATCAAGCGCAGGACACAGCTTAACGTGCCTTCTGAAGCACAGAGGGGTCTCGACACGTGGAAGCGGTCACCCATCACAAGATTGACCGCGTCGAGCTTAACTTTACAGATCAATTAATCTGCGCGGTAGCCACGTAGCTACAAGCCGAGTAAGAATATAATCAGTCTAGATTCTTACCTGGGGCTGGTAGCCGTTCTCGTCGGCTATGTACTGTAGAAATATCTTCTTGCCTTCTGGAGAGGTCCAGCTGGCTTCACCCTGGGCTACTTCGGCCTCATTTTCCTGGAGAGAAACAGATGTATTAGAAACCAGTTGCACCATTTCCTCCCAGTGGTTTAGTCGTGAAGGTGTCACAGACAGACAGAGTTACTTTCACATCTATACATATAATAAAATCGTAAACGACCCGTGTCTATACATTCAATATTAAATAAAAAAGAAAAATAATTTATACACTCTGTATTTATGTTACCGAAGCCAAAAATATAGTTATAAAAATGTTTGTCTGTGCGTTTGAACGCGCTAATCTCAGAAACGGCTGAACTGATTTGAATGCGGTTACTGATGTATTGTGGCAAGCTTCCCATAACATTTAATGTTTGTATCATTTATATCGGTCCACAAACAAAAAAGTAACAATAATCTTTACATACGTCTAATAAAACAGTACGGCTTGGCGTAAAAGCATCTAAAGAGAATCCGCTCAAACTTAAGTAATATATTAAAAACAATTTAAAAATGATTTTGCTGTTTCCGAATGTCCACGCGGACATAGTTTATAATATTAGTATGGTTATTAGTTCAAAATGTCATCAAAAGCCGCTAAGTAGTTTTTACGTGAAGGAGTAAGATACATCCGAACAATCATCTACAAATTCGATATAACAAGCTGCGCCCCGCGGTGCTTCTCGCTACATTTTATCGGTATAAAAAGTAGCCTATGTTTTTATCCAGGGTTTTAGCTGCCTCCATACCAAATGATATCAAAATTGGTCCAGCCGTTTGAGCGTGAAGCGATAACAAACATACAAAAACACTCACAAACTTTCGTCTTTATAATATTAGTGTGTGTATAATACTCGGTTGGGAAAAGGGCGCCACCTAACAGAATACACTACTAATTCAATCACTTTATAATTTAACATTCAAACGTTATTTACACTTTCACTCGTTCAACGACAGACGACCAGACAACCCACTGACATTACTTTTGACGTGAGGTTATTAGAAAACCAAGTATTACATTCAATAATATAATCCCTCTTACATGTGATTTAGCAGAATCCAGATATAACTCTAAAGCAGTGGCTCCCAACCTTTTATTGACCAGAGACCACTTAGTTTCTTTTTGTTAGCAGGGCCCACGATTTAAAAAAACTGAATTAATCCAAAAATGAACTTTAATCAAAAACTTAATAGTATCGTGCATAACAAAAAAAATTAATAGTAAAATACAACATGCGCGTTTTAGTAGAAAGACAAATAATATTTACCATATTCTGGGAAGGACCACTGGTGGTCCGCGGACCACTGCTCTAAAGGGACCGGCGAAATTAGTCTTACTAACCGGGCGACGCGCTAAACGACCGGATGATTTATGCTTTTTTTTTTACTATACACTTACATATTGCTTAAATAGTACAAACACCTTCAAAACCTTATCGTCTTATCGTATGGTTGATGAACAACCTGGTGTCAGAGTTTAAACCGCCTGTAGGCCTCTGACATGGCTTTACACACCGCTGAAAAATCTCTCAGGTGTGCCGGATCCTCACGATGTTTTCCTTCACCGTTTTTAGCAACTGATAACTAATTTAGTACGCACATGAATTCGAAAAGACATTGGTGCGTGCCGGGGTTTATTTGCGACCTATGACTTGGCAGTCCAACGGTCATACCACTCGGCTATCAGTGCTCCTTAAGTATATTGTTCATCGAAGTTAGTAGGATATACTCACGGAGCCAGCATTGTGTAGCGATCCTGTCTGACTAGCAGAGATTCCATTCTCTGTTTCGTACGAGTATTGGTACACTCCTTCGACGCCAACATTCAACTCCTGCTTCAGGATCTTGGCTTCAGCGTCGGAGTTCTTGGGCAGGATGTGGGACACGTCAGCCGCAACCAGCGCCACCAGTAAAGAGATGATTAGGAGTTTCTGTGGGGGGAAGATATTGTATATATATATTTGTTTTTCAATAGCCAACATTGTTTCCTACTGCTGGGCAAAGGCCTCTCCCCTGATTTATAAAGGAAATTTGAAAAATATTGGACACGAGCGCAACTTGAACCCGCGACCCTTACCGTACCGTGCGCAGCTTTAACCTACTGAGCTACCGTGTCACTGCTCGCACCCATCGGATTTCAAGTTCCCTTTTAGTATTTACGTGTTAAGAGTGACGTCAGGTATTATTTGTTGGAATCTATGATTACCAACTCAGTGTTATACCTTTACAGCTATAAATCGCTGAAACGATAATACCAACCCAAATTTATATGACTTTTGGTGTCATTTTAGCATGTTGTCCATGCTAAGCTTGAATCTACATCGATGAAGGAAATTTGAAAAATGATGGACACGAGCAGGCAGGGCTTGAACCCGCGACCTACGCCGTACCGTGGCGCAGTACTAACCAACTGAGCCATCGTGTCGCTGCTTAGGGAATTTCTCCTGTATCGTGGGTGCGTTTAACGAACACGAAATATCACATACACAAACACCCAGACTCGGGACAAACATCTGCGGATCGCCCAAATTTTTGACCCGTGCGGGGATCGAACTCGCGCAGCAGTCCAATCGCTTACCCACTGCGCAATTCAGGTCGTCAATTTTATCCGTACAATCTAAATTGATAAAGGAAATTTGAAAAAAATGATGGACACTAGCAGCACTTGAAACTGCGATCTTCGCCGTACCGTGGCACAGCTTTAACCAATTGAGCCATCGTGTCGCTGCTCGCATCGTACTCGTACGTTGAAGGACAATTTTTCAAATTCCCTTTATCAATTTAGATTGTACGGATAAAATTGACGACCTGAATTGCGCAGTGGGTAAGCGATTGGACTGCTGCGCGAGTTCGACCCCCGCACGCGTCAAAAATTTGGGCGATCCGCAGATGTTTGTCCCGAGTCTGGGTGTTTGTGTATGTGATATTTCGTGTTCGTTAAACGCACTCACGATACAGTCTAATTCCAAGCAGCGACACGATGGCTCGGTTGGTTAGTACTGCGCCACGGTACGGCGTAGGTCGCGGGTTCAAGCCCTGCCTGCTCGTGTCCATCATTTTTCAAATTTCCTTCATCGATGTAGATTCAAGCTTAGCATGAGCAACATGCTAAAATGACACCAAAAGTCGTATACCTACAACATATTTTTAAAAGAGTAACTATGGAGTTTCTTGCCGGTTCTTCTCTATAGAAACGACCTTTTGGAACCGAGCAACTAGTTTTGACGTTTTGTAAGTGCTCTTATGTAGTCTATATGAAATAAAAACCTTATGACTATGACTTACCATTTTAACTGTGTTCTCCACTAACTCAGAACGTCGACTGGTTTAATTTTAACTTGAAAGTCTCTTATAAGTAACTTCATCTCACGGTCAGGGACACACTTAACGCCGGCGCGTAGACGGGGTAGGTTGTTATGTAATGTTTGACGCTGGCCTTCTAGGAGTAAAGGTCGCAGGTTCAATATTGTGTGAAGTCTGTTGATGCGTAGGTACTACGTATGTTATTTGATGCGTGAGGTTAGCTGTGATAGCCGAGTGGTATGATCGTTGGACTGCCAGGTATAGTCGCAAGTTCAAACCCCGGCACGCACCAATGTTTTTTCGAATTCACGTGCGTACTATAAATTAGTTATTAGTTGCTAAAAGCGGTGAAGGAAAACATCGTGACAAAACCGGCACACCTGAGAGATTGTTCAACGGTGTGTAAAGCCATGTCAGAGGCCTACAGGCGGTTTAAACTCTGACACCAGGTTGTTCATCAATCACACGATAAGAAGATGTCAGACTTATCGCAACCCTTAAAATGACAGTGACCTAACTCAACATTCCATCACCATCATCCGATAGACGTCCACTGTTGAACTAAGGCCTCCCACTTTTAGTAGGGGGGGGGGGGTACCATATCCCTACGCTTGGCAAGCGACTTGGGAATCGCAGTGTTGGTGGTCAAATTACAGAAGACGCTGCTGCCCATCTTCTGGATTTTCCCTTAGTCGCCTCTTACGACACCCACGGGAGGTAAGGGGGTGGTCAATTCTAGGCCTGATACCACAAGGCGCAACATTACAGTAACTTCTAATTTTGCTATGTATATCTTTACTAGCGGCCCGCTCCGGCTTCGCACGGGTATAAAATATGTATTATAAGTATTTCTCCACTATTTAATGGATGTTATTATACATATAATCCTTCCTCTTCAATCACTCTATCTATTAAAAAAAACCGCATCAAAATCCGTTGCGTAGTTTTAAAGATTTAAGCATACATAGGGATATAGGGACAGAGAAAGCGACTTTGTTTTATACTATGTAGTGATAGGACTTTTAAAATGAAAAACTATGACTGACGCTATAAGCGACTGCTGATGAGGTCCGGGGTCCTGGAATCTGGGAATCCTGGGTTTGGCAAAGCGACACTGGGTTTTTCCATTAGGTAATTCTCAGTAGCAGCACGGACTCTGGATTTGTGCCCGGTTGATTATATACGCAGTATTTAACCACTGCGCCATTGAGAACGTCAACATAAACAGATTATTCATACTACAAAAGGATGCACTCCAACAATAACAGTGAATAACAACATCTGCCCACCAATCATTATCCAAACCTTGGGGGGTGTTGCTTAACCTGACCATATATTGTCGTAAGAGTATGACATCATTGTAACGTCAAACCGATATTTAATCATCGATAAGCTTTCAACACAAGGATGACATGAGGAGTCTTAAAAATCATTACTGCAATATATTATCACGCTTATAATCCCCGAAGGGGTAGGCAGAGGTGTGTAGTACACCCACATGTCGCCAGATATGTTATAGGTCCCAATGTAATAGGGGGCGAGCTGGACGTCAACCGGACACAAATCCAGATTCCGTGCTGCTAAGAATTAGCTAATGGAAGAACCCAATAATTGTGCCCAAACCCGAATCGAATTCTAAACCTCGCACTCAGACGGACATAAATATAAAATGTCCCCCTGACCGAATGTCGGTCACGGCGGCCTGTCTCATCTGAGACTAGCCAACTACGCAGGAGATATTATAGTGCAAGATCAAACCCCGGCACGCACCAATATCTTTTCGAGTTCATGTGCGTACTATAAATTAGTTATCAGTTGCTAAAAACGGTGAAGGAAAACATTGTAAGGAAACTGGCACACCTGAGAGATAGTTCAACGGTGTGTAAAGCCATGTTAGAGGCCTACAGGCGGTTTAAACTCCGACACCAGATTGTACATCAACCATACGATAAGAAGAAGACTCCTACTGCACGGTTTTTTATGAAACTTTACACTAATATATAGCTTATATATCGGAATAACACATAGGCTGTAATTTATAACAATACAAGCTGTGCTTTGTGGTGTCACCTGCATTATTGCACGAGTGAAAGTGCACAGGTTTTTAATATACGTTTCGATGACCTTACTGGCGCAGTAACCTAGAGATCGGACTGCTGCGTTAAGGGTTGTGGATTTGATTCCCAGACGGGAAAAAAATTGTGCAATCCGCAGATGTTTGTCCCGAGTCTGGGTGTTTGTATATGTGATATTCCAGGGTGACGTTTAATTAAAAAGAAATCCATTGAAATACACTTATATTTCTGCCAACCCTATTTCTCACAATGGCACTGAACTTTCGACTCATCTGCTGACCCACTTACAGACCCCTCGATGATGCCCAAAGGGCTTTCTCTTGTATACAGCGAATGATGTACAAGAATATTGTAAACTAGCTGCGCTCCGCGGTATTACCCGCTACATTTTTTCGGGATAAAAGTAACATACGGTTAATACACGGTGTCAGCTACCTCCATACCAAATATTAGCAAAGTCGGTCCAGCCGTTTGAGCGTGAAGAGGTAACAAACATACAAACACACTCAAACTTTCGCCTTTAGTGTGACTATTGAACTAAAGAATAACACGCCTGTATTCCCCGAAGGGGTAGGCAGAGATGTATAGTTATGTAGTACACCCACATTTCGCCTGTTATGTTATAGGTCCCAATGTAATAAAAAAAATCATCTATTCAAAATATTCTTTAAAAAGTTCTTTTTGAACGTCAAATTACATCAAGACAGTCTCCAAAACGCCCGCCCGTCACCGCTTCCTAGTGCTATAGCTGGGTAGAAGAAACGGCGCAACAAACTACCCAGCAGCACCATCTGTCTGTCACAATAATAAGAAAATAGTTATTTTAATGGATAAATAAATTACTATTATAATATACTAGCTGCGCCTCGCGGTGTTACCCGCTACAGTTATCAGGATAAAAAGTAGCCTATGTGTTAATCCAGGGTGCCAGCTACCTACATACCAAATTTCAACCAAATCGGTCCAGCCGTTTTTGCGTGAAAGAGTAACAAACATCCACACATCCATTCTCACAAACTTTCACATTTATAATATTAGTAGGATTCGTGTCGTGGTGGCCTAGTGGTTGACATACCGGATTTCTATGCACGAGGTTGCAGGTTCAAACCCGGGCAAGTATCAATGTGACTTTTTCAATGTCATAAATACTTTCTTAGATATTCTAAGACACCACTGACTGACGGTGACGGAAAACATAGTAAGGAAACCTGGATTTAATTATCTAAAATCGCCAACCCGCAGTGAGCTAGCGTGGTGATCAGTGCTCAATCCTTCTCTATACGAGAAGAGGCCTTTGCCCTGCAGTGGGACAGTTATAGGCTGTTATTATTATTATTAATATATTAAACTTAAATTAGCCGAATCGGTCCAGCCGTTCTCAAGTTATGGCGTGACCAAGGGAAACTGGGATTCTTTTATCAATATCAATACAAATAAATAAAATTGGAGTGTCTGTTCGTAACGTCAAAATAACAGCTTTTTATTCAATGCATATGATAGTACCCAATTGGCGCAGTGGCTAAGCGATTGGACTGCTGCGCTAAGGGTTGCGGGTTCGATTCCCGCACGGGACAAAAATTTGTGCGATCCGCAGATGTTTGTGCCGAGTCTGGGTGTTTGTGTATGTGATATTCCATGTTTGTGAAACGCACCCACGATACAGGAGAAATACCTAGTGTGGGGTGACGTTTTTTTAAAAAAAAAGAGTATATACGATAAATATAACAAAAATGCATTTTTTTGTCTGTCTGTTTGCTCCGGCTAATCTCCGAAACGGCTGAACGGATTTCGACGAAACTTTCATTGGCAGTTAGCTAATGATCCAAAGTCTAATAAAGCTTCTTTGAATTTCGAAAATGTTTATTGTCCGCGGGAAAAAAATTAAAATTGTTAAGAACATCAGATTCAATTAAGTAAATCTTCTTACTACTGCTACGGGATTTAAATCGAAATTTCCGGTGACGAAGTCCCGGGGATTGGCTAGTATATATCTAAATATCACTGATAGCCGAGTGGTATGACCGTTGGACTGCCAAGTCAAAGGTCCCAAGTTCAAACCCCGGCACGAAACAATGTCTTTTCGAATTCATGTGCGTACTATAAATTAGTTATCAGTTGCTAAACCGGTGAAGGAAAATATAGTGAGGAAACCAGCACACCTGAGAGATTGTTCAACGGTGTGTAAAGCCATGTCAGAGGCGTACAGGCGGTTTAAATTCTGACACCAGGTTGTTCATCAACCATACGATAAGAAGAATATCTTTTAGCTCTACTGATAAATGAGGACACATATCCCTTCGGGCCAATTGCAGCTGTTTTCACAACCGATGCAGATTTCATAATAGTTATAATACCAGTGTTAATTAATGTGTATTGTTACTTGTTGTGAAGTGACAATACACAGTACATATGTGTAATAGATGTGAGTTATAAGGTCAGAGGTCTTAGAGGTCAGGTACGAATAGCAGTAATGTCCTCCTGACCGAATTTCTTTTAAAACGACTGCCCAAAAAAGCAGTGCAATGTTTTCACAGTTAATGTATGAATGTGAGTTTCTTTATTCCACCATAACTTCTGAATGCCTCAACCGATTGTTGTTTGTAGTGTCGTTAGAATCTTTGCACTATCGCGAGTAACATAGGCTATAAAAAATGAAACAAATAAAAAAATATAATAGCACGACTGCCATGTTAAACAAATGCAACTATATATTTTAAACAAATGTAACTATAATAATAACAGCCTATAACTGTCCCACTGCAGGGCAAAGGCCTCTTCTCGTATAGAGAAGGATTGAGCACTGATCACCACGCTAGCTCACTGCGGGTTGGCGATTTCAGATAATTAAATCCAGGTTTCCTTACGATGTTTTCCGTCACCGTCAGTCAGTGGTGTCTTAGAATATCTAAGAAAGTATTTATGACATTGAAAAAGTCACATTGATACTTGCCTGGGTTTGAACCTGCAACCTCGTGCATAGAAATCCGGTATGTCAACCACTAGGCCACTACGACTGTAAATGTAACTATAAAGGCTTATATATATCTACTTAATAAATAAAAAATAAAAGTAAAAAACAAGTTCCATCGCATTCCTGGGACCGTTCTGTGGGACACTGTCTTATCTAAGAAGTACCCTGACTGCGATGGGACTATTTTTTACTTTTTAGTTCGTTTTTGACATGGCAGTCGTGTTTTTTTAAATAAATGTTTTTATTGTTAGACTTCTGTGAACAAGTAATAATATTTAATAGCGTATGTACTATTTCGTTTCTGTATTCACCCCTTAGACAAGTGACAAAATTCTTGACGAATAGAAATCAATAGAATGAAAAATTTATAGGATTTGACACATGTCATCGATAACATAGTCGAAACATGATGTCATCCCCATACATTTATCATTCTATTCGATTTCTATTCGTCGTTTTGCCATTTGTATAGAGGGGCTGTTAACGGTTGAGTATTTCCTTCGTCAAAAGCATAGGCTTGCCTACTACTACATTGAATAATGGTCCTGAATATCGGTCACGGCGGCCTGTCTCAGCTTAGACTAGCCAACTACGCAGGAGATATTAAAGAGCACAAGTATGCGCGCAGACACAGGTGCACTCCCTATTCCCTCACTCTCATAGTCCAGGACGGTGAGACACGACCGGAGAGAGATCAGGCGCAGGACACAGCTTAACGTGCCTTCCGAAGCACGGAGGGGTTTCGACATGTTAAAACGGTCACCCATCACAAGAATGACCGCGGCGAGCACGGCTAAACAGCAGAGGTAGCCAAGTAGCTACGAGCACTTCAATAGCACACTTTGGTGCCAGATTACGTTTAGGTTAATATATAATTAAATCGTAGGTCACTTGTACTGTAATTAACAGGTTCCATTCCATTCATAGATTATCTAATTAACGTGGATGGGTGACCACTGAGCAGTAATCATCCATTACCATTCTAAAATCAATGATATTATAATTACACTAGCGACCCGCTCCGGCTTCGCACGGGTATAAAATATATATTATAAGTTTTTCCCCACTATTTAATGGATGTTATTATACATATAAACCTTCCTCTTCAATCACTCTATCTATTAAAAAAAACCGCATCAAAATCCGTTGCGTAGTTTTTAAGATTTAAGCATACATAGGGATATAGGGACAGAGAAAGCGACTTTGTTTTATACTATGTAGTGATGAATGTAGAAAATCAGTCTTAATATTTAACTAGCGGATCCGGCAGACGTCTTGCCCGGAAAAGCGCCACCTGTCGGGTCCAATTGTGTTTTCAAACCATATAGGAATCGATTTAAATATACACAGAAAATTTCATCCAAATCGGTTCACCCGTTTAGGAGTTAGGTGATAACACACGTACAGACACGAATTCGTAAGACTCTATGATCTCACAGTGTAAGAATTTATGCGCCAAATATTGGTAAAACAGCGGTCTAAATCCATTTTAGGAACTTATTTTTTATGAAATATTTGTTTTTATTTTGATTTGACAGAAGTATTATTTATATGATAAACACATAACTGTTCTTTACGTCGCGTAGTCTGGTAAAAAGAGGAAGGTAAGTCCCAATGTAATAGGGGGCAAGCTGGACATCAACCAGGCACAAAATACTCCGAGCTGCTACAGAGAATTACCTAATGAAAAAACACAATAACACTTTGCCTGATCCAAGTTTCGTATCTTGGACCACCGCGCTTTGTGTCCACTAGACCAACGGCGAAGGGTTACTGGTTTTTTCCATAAAGTAATTCTCAGTAGCAGCACGGAGTCTGGTCTGCCCGGTTGATGTCCAGCTCGCCCCCTATTACATTGGGACCTATAACATAACTGGTGACATGTGGGTGTA